>CM067376.1:163791438-164303391 GCA_034510155.1 Eucriotettix oculatus
CATTTATACGTTAGGCGTCGCCAACAGTTACTGATAACTCATTTTATAGTACTAAACCTTTATTAAAAATCGAATTTTTTGTACTTTAAAATTTAAGTGGCACATATAAAAAGTTTACCTACCCCTTGTTGTTGTGACTGTGAATATCTGAATTTATTTTAATAAAAATATTGAAATAATCTGGTATATTATGAATAAAAACTAAAAATTCATAGAGAATTTTGTCGTTAATACTAAACAAATGAAAATATTTAGCATAACCTTAATCCAACAATACTTCCTCTCATTTAAAATAGCCCTTAATCCTCTATGTCATATCACTTCTATTTTTCAATGTACTTTCAGTTACATAAAATAGCACAGAATTGCACAAACGTACATGAGGGACTACAATTACCAGAAAGACAGTTTTATTAGCTTTAAGGATCCAAAACATTTAAACTGCTTCCATTTTTGCCAATTTCTTTTCAATATACTTTTTATATTTATTAAACTTTAATGCACAGTTAATAATAACACCTAAATACTTAAAACTATCACATCATTACTTACAATTATATAATAGTTTTCAAATTTATTTCTTATATACACATATGTGGTGTATTTCTTTTTTTATTTAGACTTAACTCATTGAAATACAGCCAGTTCACAATATTTCCAATTTCACTATTAATTTTATTTACAATATATTTACAGCTATTATTATAAATGTATACCAGGGGATCATAAGTAATTAGATGAACTTTGACTTAATTAACTACTTTTGGCAGTTCATTACATACAAAATGAATAACTGTGGGCCCAATTTACTGCCCTGAGGCACGCCAAAGTTAGCTTCTCTACACTGAGAACAAACTTAATTAATTCCAACATATTGCTTACTATTCATCAAGTAATCTTTTATCCAACTTAAAACATTCCCTCTAACTCCATGTACAATAATTATTCAGAAATATGTTGGAGGGAACGTCTTAAAAGCAGCTGCGAGTTTGTCTACCAAGGAGGCGTATTTTTCTAGTATTACTGCTACAGACTTTTTCATATTGAAGCTTTTCTCCGTGCAATCCAACCAATTTCTAGCGGTATTGTCGCACATTATTGTTGACGTATATCTGAAGTACGGGTTTGCTGAGGAATAAGTGAGACGGTGTGGCAAAGTTTGTCTATTTATCTGCTCTCATTCGCTGAATGCCAGACCGCATCCCATTTGGAAATGTGGATAGAGGCACTACAGAATGTTGACAAAAGTCTGATTTTAATGTCTGGTGCATTTATTTTCAAACTATAACAGTGATTAGTTATCAAATTGTTTCATATTTCCGATAATAAAAGATTAATTACTGGAATGAGAAAATTTCACAATGAACTCTGAGATTAAGGAAAAATAATTAAGTATTACAGGAAGGAACTGGGTGATATTTATCGCGGTGAAAGAAGTTATTCAACACGACGAGGAACACCTTGTTATTAAGAATAAAATGTTATTACTTATCAGTGGGAAAAGCATCTGTTGAACGGAGAACGTTAGGGATAGTTTAGAGAAGTTAGTTTGCAGTTAGTTTAGTTCGAAATTCATTGAAAGGTGGGAGAGTTCCGTGAAAGTAAATGTTATTTCAAAGTTCATAGGCCAAGTGTAAGGTGGCAGGTTTACGAGGATGGATTCATCCAGTTTGGTGGCGAAGAACGATCACTTTCACTCAGGAGTCGGAAAAAAGCATTTTGGGAAGAAAATCATTTCCAGGCAAAAATTTATCATAATGCATCCGGTCACATAATATTTTTTTTCAGAAACTCACAATGTGACAAAACACTATACGTATGATAAATAACTTCCTTCAAAAAGAAATGTTCTTTTGATAGGCGCCAGAACCTTGTCATTGTCTCGTTTTTCTCATCAATCTGATAATCTTAATTATGTTTTTTTTAAATACTCTGTGCTAATTAGT
This sequence comes from Eucriotettix oculatus, assembly GCA_034510155.1. Taxonomy (NCBI): domain Eukaryota; kingdom Metazoa; phylum Arthropoda; class Insecta; order Orthoptera; family Tetrigidae; genus Eucriotettix; species Eucriotettix oculatus. Next base: position 163,793,385 of record CM067376.1, read on the forward strand.
ATCCTATTGCTTTAATTGTATGCTCAGTAATCTCAGAATTAATTACATTTATAATAATACAAACAATTCTGTCATCAAAAATAGACTTCAAAAAATTTCATTGTTTTACCATATTATGATCATCTGTGAACTAAATTTAAACTGTTATTCAAGAAAATTATGTGTCTGTAATTTTCCAATATGTTAATTCTTTATCTTATATTTTTAAAAAACATAAGGTGTTCTTAATAGTTTTGATTGTCATAATGCTGTTTACAATAATTATTCATATAGTTATATTGGTCATAAAAAACTATCTCTGACAACTAAAGAGTTAAGGAACATAAAACAAATTTAAATTTAACAATTGAATAACATTTCCCTACCATTAAACTTTTTCAAAATTTCGTTTGTAGTCAAAAGGGCTACTAAGGATAATAGCGACTGCATACTATTAGGGGAACTTTATCTGCGTAACGGCACCACTGTAGGGGAACTGAAACGACACAACGTCCGAGCCCATGCGAAGACTCGAATCCAGGTGGTGCGAGGCAGTGACGCTAACCATTACACCACAGGAGGCACTTAATAATCTCTGGAACTAAATCATTCGTTTAATTTTGATAATGCTGATATTTTAAGTACGGAAGTAAATTTTAGGAAAAGATTAATTTCTGTAATGTAAAACAAGACACGTCTCAATTAAATTCAATTTATTATGGTTTATTAAATATTATTTGTTAGCTATTATTTATTTTTTTACCATATTTTTTATATCATTTCTGTGTGCCTTAAATATTGACAAGGACCACGAAGGTTGGTCGAAACGTCAATTTATAAATTCTGGTTCAAAATGTTTTATTGTATTGACTGTTATACTGGTCGTTACCTATTATCTTATTTAAATTTTCTGGTGACGTTAATTGCTCTTATAAACTATATTACTATTTATTTAAGAAATATATAACGTTCCATCCAGGTTTGTGGACTTGTTCATGCTACATGCGCTGTGGACTGCGTCAAGAGAGGGTTACGGTTATATTTATTTTTCTTACATTGAATAGTCAAGTCAACATCCTGCATTTTTAGTGCCAAACTTGCAGTTGCATTTCCTTCGTGCCCTGAGATAATTTTATAAAATAATTCTAGTTAAAATTACCGGCATCGGAGGCTGCGGGAGTTTTCTCGCAGGCGTTTCACCCCAAAGTGACTGCGGGGCTCACCTGATTATGTCGGGAATGCCTAGTATTCTCTCTAGGTGCCGAGACACATTCACCTATTTTAGGAGGTATATGTACTGGTGTCGAAGACCTTGGGCACATGGCAAGAGTTGTCAACTGATCCCATTGGATCAGTCGGCCAATTGCCTCCTAAAACTTGTGGAGACATGGAGAAGGCAATGCTGCGACCCCACAGCAAACTCGTCTCCCGTCATTCGGAAGGGCGTAAGAATAGTACCCAATGCCCGACCTACCTGATGCAGATTTTCTAGGGTTTTCCCAGCATCTCTTTAGGTGAAACACCGGGTAGGTTCCTTAAACTATAGCCCGGGGGCCCTAGTTAACCCTTGGCTACCTTGCTCTACCTTCCACATCCCCCCTTTTCAATTCCCTTCCCATGCTATTAAGGGGAGTTGCTTGTTTCAGGATCACCCTCATATAGCCTGTTAACACACACACAAAATTTAATTATGCCAAGTACAGCGCGGTCAGTTAATAATCGGGAACTAGTAGGCTTATTTTGAGATTTTTATTAAACATTCGTGAAATTGACATCAAAATTATGGCATCGGTTATTTAATCATTATTTATTATTCACTTTAAATTGAAATATAAAACCTAATGCCGGGCAAGAATTATCATTATGAATGGCGTGATAAATAAAATCTTTAAAATATAAGTTTTTAGAAATTTGGTTTCAGAGACATGTCATTATAAATTTAATTTCGCCAGTTCATAATAAGACATTAAATAATATTATCATTTAGGTATTTTTAGAATAAGTTGTTAATTGAATATACATTAATTATAGACATATTCAATATTTTTAATCGAAACTAAGGTTCATTTGCTCCTTTGGAGGTATTCTGGTTCATCAAGACCTAAAGACCGAATGGCATAGCATATCACGAGTTCTTGCCAAAAGATCAAATATCAATAAAGAGTACTACTCACAGGTTCAACTTCGTTTGCGTGATGAAATCCGAAAACAACGCCTACAATTGTGGTAAAACAATTCATGGTTTTTGCACCACGATAACGACCTGCTCTCACTTGTTTGCTTTTCATTACTTATTGACCAAATACTGCACTACAATGATTCCCCAGCCTCCAAATTCGACAAGCAACGTCCTCTGTGATTTTTTATGGTACTAAAATTACAGATAAACTTAAAGGTCGTCGTTTTATAGGCATATATAATATTAAAACCGCAACACTGAAATAACTAAACTCGATTGGAGAGATCGAGTTCGAGAAGTTTTACTGGGAAGGAGGCGGGCTGCCATTAAATGTATAAGTTAATGTAGACAAATAAATACAATTCTTACGAGAAAACGAAAATGTAAGTTACTTCTTCAACGCACCTCGTACAGTGAAAACATACGAAATTGAATAGTGATATTAATAAATTGTGGTTGTTTTTAACATTTATTGCTATTGTTTAAAATACCATTCGTGTATTGTGTTGTTTTAAGTTTACTTTGATGAATTTCCTTCCATTCCAACACCTTCATATGCAATCACCACTCAACTTAGCGTTTATGTTGTATTTGTATACATTTGTCGCTCACCCTCAGCTGAGTCTTTCAGTAGTGTCAATGCAAGCAAAGAGACATTTAATTAATTAATTTTTTTTGTTTCGATATTCTCGCAGAAGGTACAGTAACATTTTAATAATTAATCTCATAGTTTATTTTTTTGAAATGCTCTTTTACCTATTTAAAATTAGCACTTAATTAGAGTATCTTTTATTCTGAGTATTGGCATTCGTCAGAAGCTATAGGCATTTACACACTCTTCACTGAGAGTTCTAATTAGGCTTGAGTTATTATTTGGGGGAGGGGTTAAAGGTTACACGACGATGACATTGAAACAGGAAACTCCCCTTTAATAGGATAGGAAGAGAATTGAAAAACCGGGGTTTGGAAGGTAGAGCTACAAAACAAAGGGTTGACTAGGTTCCCACGCTCATCCACATAAAAGAGAGATGCAGAAGAAACGCTATGAAACGTGCATCAGGCAGGTCGGGCTGTTGGGTACTATTCACGCCCGGGAGAGGAGTTTGCTGTGGGATCGCAGCCTTCCCTTTTCCGCTAGACCACTTTTAGGAGGCAGCTGACCGACCGATCCAATGGGATTAGTGGACAGCTCTTACCCTGTGTCCAAGGTCTTCGACCCTAGTACCTGCAAAAAGCGCTTAAGGTGCATTGCCATACTAGAACTATAAAAAACAGAGAAAGAACGAGGCATCCCCATAATCATTCTATGGAGAAACACCTGAGAGAGAAGGCTCCCACAGTTTCCTCGTCCCTCCTTCGGAATATGATGCTTGAGTATTCTTTTTGTGAGGGGGAGGGGGCAGAAGTAGCTAAGTGTTGAATTGGGTTCGCGGGCTATAGTTTAAGGTTCCTACCCGGTGATTCTCCGAAAGTGTTCTCACGGAAAGTGTAGACATTTCCAACACATCAATATATTCCTGTGTTTCTTGTGGTCAAATCCAAAGCTGCGGCGTATTGGCATCTTTAAGGGTTATGGCCGTCAACTTCAGATCTGTGGTGACTGGACGTGCCGAACAGCAGATCAAGACACCGTGTTTAATCACGGCGAAAGGTGCCCATTTTCAGTTAATTGATTGAAACATTAATTCTATTTAAAAGATACATTGATAATATATAATAGTGTATGCTAAAGAACGCAATATTTAATGACAATAACTGTAATATTACATGTAGAAACCATAACATCAATATAAACTTGACTCATTGTGTGGAGCATTTAAACATTATTTGTAATTTGTTTAATGCAGTTAACACCTTACAGTAAAGACAAATTCAATCTAATCACTTCATTGTGTTTGACTTAGATGCGATTGACAGTGAAGCCAACGTGATTACTATAACTTTCCTGACTTTGATATTGAAAAGTAATACCCTAACATTAAAAAGGCCACGTCTTATGAAATAGACAATTATTACTTGTCTTAATTATTGAAAAATTTGTTAATTACTGAAATCTGATTCACAAATAATGACTGCTAGCAACTGATTAAAGACAAGTATTAGATACAAACAAGACTAATCAAGTAGAAAATTATATGATACGTTATTTTGATTGTTTTTAGATCCAATATTCCATCTAAGTTATCAGTCGTACTTGGAATTCAATTGATTTTCTAATTATCTTACAATATATTCAATAAGATTGAAACCACTTATTTCAATTAACTTTTCAATTAATATTTGAATTATCTTTGTATAATTTGTTCTATTGTGACAACTAATTAAGAAAATGAACATTTGGGAAACATGCTTCTTTCTTTTAAAGTAATTACGAGTTTAACTTATATCTTGTAGTTTGTTTGTTTCCTATACTTGTCCTATATAAATTCATATAATGTGTGTGTTTATTCAAAAGATGTGAACCCAGAGCTATTTTGCTGGAAGAACTGAATTGGTTTGATTTTGTGGATCAAATTTATTTTGGAAATCATCATTAAACTAATTGTTGTTATTATTTTTCTACTCCACTTTCAATAATTTAACCCTGATAACAAATTGCGGACTAGTGACAAAGTTATTAAAAGAAGAGAAATGAGTGGAGCGCAGTTACAATTATGTCTTATTATACTTTACTGAAATTGTCATAAAAAATTATTAATATTTTGGTAAATTTTTGAAGCATATATTTACTAAACTTCTCATAGCGCATTCCCTCAATCGCCGACTAACGGTAATGTCCTTTACAATTTACGTTCGTAATTATATTATTAAGGATTCATATGGTTATTGTATTATATTTTAATAAAACCTTCAAAATTATTTTTGAAGAATGTACAAGAAACATGTTTAATTCTGCAAAAGGCACAGGTCAGTGAATTGTAAAAGTAATTTATTTTTTATATGAAGTCAACATTTCACATTAATAATTCCACGGCTGTGGTATTTTATTATATTATCCAACAATACATGCGTAATAATTAAAATTATAACTGCTTGTACAACGCAGGGGATTTTTTCCTTAATAACTTGGATGAGAAGAAAATCGCTTATGTATCCCAGCACAGGTTGGGGACCATAGGTTTCCAATAGCCAATCTCAAATTCAAATCGACTTGCGTCCCCATACTATCTTCCTTGCAACTGTTCCAACAAGGTAAATATCGTACGCCCTTTCTTGTAAAATCCTGCAGTAAAAGCCTCCGATGAAATTGCGCATTGAGCCAAATAAACAAGGAAATTCCTTCCTCAGTTATTTTAATACTACTCTTCACTTAAGTTCATATTACCATATGATTTTCATATTTCTTATTGCAATGTGTTAGTGAGATAAAATACATTATTTAAAAAAACTGAAAGATAGATCTAATTACTTTGGGCGGCCGTAATATTAACATATGAATGTAATCTTATATATCTTAAGATCCTGCGTATAATTTATCCTCATGATTGAACATAAATATACATAATGTTGTTCAAGACTGTCATGATTTAATTTTCCAATTAGTATTCTACGCAATTAGTTGGATATGAACATCTGTTCACCTGACATATGACATATTTTCAAGAAGACTCGTGCATACCTACAAATGTTTTTTTAGACCCACTGTAAAAGAAACAGTATTAAAGTTTACAAAACTCCAAACAAGTCATATCTAATCCTCATCATTAATGCATATTAACTCTCATATATGCTCCTAAAAATAACTAGAAAATTATTACATACTGTCTCCTACTCCCAGAAATATAAATACTGCAAACATGAATTAATAAGCTGATGGGACTTATGAAAAACCATCCAATGCTTATGATTTACTCATTAATAACAATAAAATTTAATCGTCATTAAGCGAGTACAGCAATAGACAACTTCAATAGATTAACACAAAGTATTTAGCATTATAGGTTCTAAAAAAATTAATTACAAATATAGATATAATTATTATAAATACCACAAGCACAGCAGTCTTAGAAAAATAAGTTTATAGCACAATAGTAGCTTCAAAATATTCTTTAATGTCATAAAATAGATCAAGTAGCAAATATTCATGAAGTTTATGTTCATACACTTCCAAAGAAATATTTTTGTGTTAAAAACACAATGGAAGTTTATTAAACAATTTTGGTCCTATCACTTGACAACTATTGATTAATTTTCATAAGATATAGTGTTGTATATAAATGTTTGTTGTTTCTAGTATTGTAGTTATGTACATCCATCCTGATTTGCAGTTCCGCTAACTGATCTTTAATGCATAACAAGAAATTTAAATATATAAATTAATTACTCTCATAATTCTACACTGAACAAATAAAGGTCTACAATGTGTTTTATAGGATGATCCTGTTATTACTCTAATTGCTCTCTTCTGCAATATTAAAACATCATTGACATAACTACAGTTACCCAGTAGTAAAATACCATACATTAAAATGCTTTGGAAAAAACTAAAATAGGAAGATCTTACATAATGATGATGTACACAGTTCATAATACTTCTTTATAAATAAATTACTCTACCTAATTTACAATTAATATTACTTATGCGTTGGTTCCAATTTAACTTGTGATTTGTTGTATACACCTAAGAACTTAACACTAACTGAATCATCATAAAGTAGCCTATCCCTTAAACACAACATCTTGTGTCTTGTTTTCATTTAACAAAAATCCATTTGCCTTAAACCATATCGATGCATGAGCTATTGTACTATCGACAGTAATTTTGAGATTATTAAAATCATTACTATGATTTAAGAACGTTGTGTCATATACATACTGCATGGGTTTTTAATGAGATGAAAGTTCATTAATCATTACAAGAAATAGAAAAGGACCCAATACGGATCCCTGAGGGACACCTAACTTAACATGGGCAATACTTAAGTCCTCGTTTCCAATGCACACAATTTGTCTACTATTACTTACGTAAGATTTTAACAAGTCAAGGACTGTATCATCCGCACCATAAATTTTATTTTCATTAAAAGTGCATCGTGCTCAACAAATCACTCAGAAATCGAATGGTTGGAGCTCAATAAATCATGAAAATTTCTAATGATTTATGTATGAATTAATCAGGTTGATGAAGTTACATTTATTTATTTCTATTGTATGAACGAAACCTTAAATGAGTCCTCTAATTTTTCGTTAAGTTAAAACAATTTATTTTTGTCGTCCCATTTAGAGTATATTTCGACATGTTTTAATACGCACATTATACACCAACCTGCACTAAACTTTTAAAATGCCTATAAATTATTTGAGAACTATATTCTGATCATAATAAAATTTATAACTTTAATGTGCAGTAAATCATTATAATACGAAACAATCTATATAAGAAAAAGGCATGTAAGTTTAAAAACTTATGTATATATATATTTGCATTCCTGTAATTCTATATTCAAATTTAAACGTGTGTACAGGAATCCCAACCATATTTGAGACACACAATCGTAATAACCCGAGGAAAAACACTGGCAGGGTAAGAAAGCCTTAGCATAAACATGGAAGGAGTAAAATTAGAAAACATTACGTATGTGTTAAAACTTAAAAGATCTTGACGTCACGTTCCATACGTGCACTAAAATACGTCATTTTTAAAATGAAAGGTAGAGAACGGAACCATAAATTTATACTCAGTTTAAAAATTATTTATCTGTTAAACCAATAAACATTGAATTTTATTGAGGTCCTGATAAATATGAAAATATTATCGTTATATTTACTATATAGAATAGATTTACATAGCTTACGTAAACGAACATATTTGATATTCATACAGATTTCACATCTGATATAATTTTGTAATGGTTAAATCCTACCTTAACGTGGATCATATCTTTCAGAAACATAGTTCTGTTTTAAAAAAGTTTATTTTTGGGGTGTTGCAAGATCCTACCTCTATAACTGTCCTATTATAGTAAGACTTAAAGAAAAATAATAAATGAACTATAAGGATAAAAAGTACTATAAAAAGACAAATATTTCGTTGTAAGATAAATACTACAGATAATCACAACAAATAGTTATTTTATCGTGAATTTAATGACGTTTACAACAAAAAAGCGATAACATTCGTACTTGAATTCTTGTAGAATGAGCCGTTAATGTAGGGTGCAAGTTCGAATATCTCATTTTCATCAGGCGAATATTGCCTTAAGTACACTTTCTGATTCCATAACTTCATTATCGCGAAGGACGAAATTCTCTGTATGGTTAAGGCTCACTATTGTTCAACAAATAACTCTTCCAAACCTAGAAACGAATTGAAAACAATTAACAATAAACCGTTGTTATTTTTATTATAATTTTTTTATTTTTTTAATAATCCAGCTTTTTATTAGTATTTCTGATGGTATTATTCGTTAAAGCAGTTTCGTGAGCTGTTTAGAGGTGTATGACTTATTCGAGCACGGATCGCTTCACATGATTCGTGGAAGGCAATTTCTTAAGTTGGATTCTGCCACGGGACGGAAGAGGAACAGGATTGTGCGCGAGCTCAGTCAATTACAGTAAGCAAACGTCATGTCGGATGAAGGTAAGCTGCTTAATTGGTCCCGCTGCGGCCTGCACGGATGTGTAACTGTCAGCATGAGGTCGTTAAACTGCCTCACAAGAGCCGCGCATAAACTGATCGCGACAAATTAACCTTTTAACTTAAATCTTATGTAACTTTTATCAAAAATTCTTAAAATATGCTTTAATGTCTTCGTAGTACTGTTAGATTTTGTTGTTTGGGTACCGCGTTGTAATTAATTATAACTTTGATTGTAATTAAATTGTTCGTTAATGTTTCCACACATTTGTGAAGGCAAAAATTATTTTCATATGTTTCCGCAATAAGATTTCAGCCTGCAAATATGTGACTGCCTGTTATTTGTCTTAGTCCATGAATCTATCGAAACTATACAGGGTTTGGAATTTTAAGAATTATAATTTAAAAATTATTCTGATATTGAGATAATAGGGGGAAATTATTTATTTTATAATATAATAGAGATATAAATTATACTAAATTTTATCATTTATTTATTATTAATGTACAATGATTGAATATAGTTTTAATCTGCATAGCCGGCCTCATATTATGATAAACATAACATGTAAATTTACAAAAAATGATACAAATATATTTCTTATGACTAAATTCTAGATCTCTACACTCAGGGTCATATGGTATGTGTCTTGTCATAGAACGGAAATACAGAATCATCTCGGACCTGGCAGTATTGGAAATCAGCATAAGATTACAGAGGTATTTACCGTGTCAGCTTAATTTGGACCTAGCGGTGCCTTCTCCAGTTTTCACTTCGGTCTGGTCTCGATCACGCCTCATCTGACCCTGCTATTGTCCCTGGTTCATGGCAATTTCCAGTCTCCTCAGACTATCAGTCCGATAATGTGATGTGATCATCTGCGCTGAAAATTCACAATCTGTTATTAATATCATCTGATCAACAGCTCACGTCCCCTCAATCTGTCTCCTAATTCTATGTCTTATTCTTTACTGTCATATTCAAGATTTTTTCCACTTCTTTAATTCATATCCCGAAGGTGGCAGGGATGGATATTAAGCAATCAGATTTATTGTTACTCTTCTCTAGAAAGAATAGTTTGCCTTCCTAACCCAAGATTTTCGTGAAAATCCACGCTTTTTCCCAGCCAGAGTCCCCACATTCCAGAGGCCGGGTGATTTTGGATGTAAAATTTAACATTTTAGTAAGTATGGAATACGAGTGAATATCTGAATCAAAAATTTGTTGTAAAAGTTTATTGTTCTTTAAAAACCTTGAAATGGAATAAGATACTTCGATTCATAGTCAATCAGAGTCAAATGAACATTCAAAATTCTTGGTATTATGTATGTTGTATACTGAAGTATAAGGATGAGTGTGCAAGGTATAAACTAGCCAGTAGTTGATGACGTGGGCAAACATCGTAACGAGACGTGTTTTCAAGAAACTGATTCAGCTAGAATCTCAAAAAATATATTGGTGTAGATTTCTTTATATTATTCTTAAATTATAATAAAATCAAAGTAGTATGTACAACAGATTTTTTAAGGTCAGATTTTATCTTGTGTCACAATAGCGTATTTTCATTAAATGAAATTTCCCACGTTATTGGTCTACAGTACGCCAAAAGAAGAAAATGTTTAGCCACGCAATATAATATAAGGGAAAAGTAGTGTACCTTTTGATAATTTTCTCATTCACAATTTTTTATTAAATATCATTTTAATGGAGTAGGAAAATTTAGAGCTTTATTGCTTAAAGTCCTGAAAATAATTTTTATTTATATTCTGCATATATACATGTACATTTTGAACACAGTTTATCAGTTATTATTTCACTCTTCTTCCCTTTGTCGTTCCTGAGGTATGTGTGACCCATTTAAGTAATGGCGGGAGGGCGCTGTAAGAATTTAAGGCATTTTTAGATGTGGTTGATGAAGGTTAGACAAAATAATTGTGTGAACATTTATTTTATACTAACGTTTCCGACCAAACGTACTTATTCCTTTAAATATGCATGAAACATGAGGTTTTTTGAAATGAAAACAAGAATTCACCACGAAAAATTATTGTGAGATGTGGCGACAGGCGGCCCTGTCAAAAAATACAATTTTCGTCCGCTTACACGGTGGGGACTAAATCAATAATTTATTATGTTTCAGTAAACACTGGGATAGTATTCATATTCTCATTTACTATAATAAATTAAAGTTGGGAAGAAATTTCTGTCTGCAAGGATTGCTATATCAGGCTGATCATCCAATCGATACTACAACGTTTTTCCTAATTCCTTGCTATCGGTCGAAGGAAATTCCCGAAAAAAATATTAGGATCGATTGTAAATTAATCGTTTTCCAGCGTCACTGAACGTAATTTATCTGTTTGTCGCGTCCTTAAAATCGGCTGAAAATTATCAAAAGCCGGCATAGCTGTCCTTTGAAGCTGTATTCTTATTCACTCACTTTTTTGTATCTGGGTCGTATTGACAAACTTTTTTTTTAACATAGCTTATTTATGGTGTGCAAAGTTAATGCACACTGACACTGGAATTTTCCGCGTGTGGGCACATTTCTAAATACTCTCACGGAAATTTCCGAAAAATCTAAAGATTCGAGTGTAAAATTATAAACTCAGTATTTCCCGAAAAACTTCTACTCTTCAATTAATTTTAGCTAATAAATAGTGAAATAAAAATGCATTTTCTCTCTTAACCAATTAATTAAGAATGATATCCTCCCCATGTATTCAAGCTACAAAAAGCGTTCATCCAGATACGGCCCATTCTGTACAAGAATCATCAAAGAGTCACCAAATAGACTATGTACTGCCAGACCACTAAAACTGTACTGACCCACTATGGAAAATTCGTCACAGAAACCAACTCACAGAGTTCAGCAATGCATTTGAAGAAATGCGGATAGAAGCCCACGCAAAGATAACACAGTCATGGAATACAAAATAAAAATCATTTGACGCCTGAAAGTCCCTTAATGAAGCAAATGTCTTTAACGCGATAAAATAATGTCAGAAGAAGAGACCAAATAAACATATCGAGATTAAGAACTGGACAAACAAGAATCACATTTTATTATTAAAAAAATGACGTCCCACCGATATGTGACCAGTGAAAATCCATATAACAGTTAAAGACCTGATAAAAGACTGCCCGAAATTTGACGAAGAGAGGAAGGAAGCACTGAAAGATAACGACGCCAACGGCAAGTGATAAATACCAAAGAGAATATAAGAAACACTAAATTGTACCCTTAATTGTAATCTAAAGTTTTATATTGGAATATAAGTTTCGAAACTTTATACATATATGTAAAGTTAAAGTTGTACAAAGAAATTTAAAGTCAAAAGTGTATACTTAACTGTAAATTTAAAATTGTAAAAGTCGACCTAATTGTTGATCGTCTAAAAATGAAATTAAAAACAAAGAATGCTGTAATCTATTTATGAAGATTATTATCGAATTTAATATATGTAGCACTGGATTCGTAACACTAATTTACAAACTTTCTCTCTCTTTTTCAACTTTTATTATTTTTTTCAATAAGGGCGTGTTGATGAATTGGAATAAAACAAGAGGTGTGTGAGTTATTAACAAAATTCATTTTTTATTCAAAAACCCATGTATGCACTTTTAAAATAAAAAAGAATTTTGTTAAAACCTCACACTCAGCTTGTTTTATTCCATTTCAACAACGACACGTCCTGATTGAAAAACCCTCATAAGAACAATTAAGTTTTTTAACACTTAGTTGTTGCAAATTTTTCAGTTATGTTCACGTTAACAACTAAGGGCAAGGTTATGGGACGTTTGTGTTATTATCTCCCCTTATAAGACCCCACCATGCTATCTTTGGGCTACGAAGCTACTGCATTTCGACCAATCAGACGTTGTGACGACCCCTCAATGGCTTCGTCCCCACAGACCTCATGTTATAATAAACTCCATTCTCAGACCCGAGAGGGAAAACGAACAGGAACGGCCCAAGGAAACCACCCCACAGTCACTTCTAAAAGCATGTTCTCAATAAAGCAACCGTAAGGAACGGAGATATACAAAGCTTAGTTGGAATAAAATAATTCAGTAACAGGGCACATGCAAACGTTTTTACTTGCTGGTACGTGACATTTAAAATATCAAATTAGCAGGCCATATACTACTGTAAAACCAATTTTTTATAATGATAGTAGATATCTAAACAAGATTTTATTGATGCCAAATTTTCAACAATATTCATTCAGGGATTTCAATGGTGCAATTAAATGGTTTGTTATTTAAAAATAACAGCAAAAAGAACGGATTTTGGAGTGCATTAAATACTTCAACTTGAAAGGCAAAACGCCTTAAGAGATTAAGACCGTGTTTGAAGAGCCGCACGGAACACTGCTAAAACGTTTAACATTATTTATAATTGGGCAAACGAGTAGAAACGGAGTCAGTTATAGAAACGTATAAAAATATTGGTGCGTCCACTGGTAGGTTACGACGCCAGAAATCATTTACATGTTTTCGAGTAATTGTTGAATAAAACTACGGTGACTTGTTGAGGCCACAGGAATATCCCGTGAATCAGTGTTTACATTTTCCATGAAGAATTGTGATTCAATAGAAATTTAAGATGAAGGCCGCCTATTCTCACAATCGTTTGGCCGATTACGTTGTAAACCTGTTGGTTTTCTGCGACGATAACATATGATAGAACTACACTAGAGACACCAGAAACAAAACAGTAGATTTATGTAGTTGAAGTCGGTCCGGAAGAAATCGGATAATCATGAATATCGAAATGAATATTTAGTGATAAATTCGACTGCTCAAGTCAATAAATAAATAATAAAAAATCGCATGTGACCAAAATAAAAGTTCGTTTCCATAAGAACAATGATAATTGGTAATTTCAAGTTAACTTTGCTGCGTCCACGGTATTCATCTGAGCTACACCAACGTGACTATTTCTATTTAATAACTCTCAAAAAGTATATTCCCGAAAAGATTCACAGAACATATAGCATTAGCACTGTGTAAAGTATATCCATTAATAATGTAGTGGTTGTAAGTACATATTGGTCTACCAACAAATATCAATTAATATAATGGATTAACCCATCAAACTGTCATTCGTCCAGCATGTCTTGTCCTTTGGGTGACTCTATCCCAAGCCCAACATTCCAATTAGAAAATTGTATTTGGGGGCTGAAGAAATTGAAGGCTGAGTGTCCACGCATTTAGTGAAAAACCTGTACGTCGTTTCTCGGAGGTTGGGGTTGATAGATCTAACAAACACCAATCACAGAATTACGATACAAAACAGGTTGTTAGATTCGTGTTCACGTTAACGACTACCTCCGGCACTTTCACATTAGACTCCGATTCATGTTCTATGTAAGAAGTGTGTATGATGAGGGAGGATAATATAAAAAACTGACTACCAGCGTTTTTAATTATTTCTTGTACGTGGTCATACATTTGAAGATACGCCATTGTCAAACAAAAACTTCCAACCCAGTGGTTAATAAAGGTTGTTTCTTTTTAAATATCAGATGTTTTGATAATTACTAACAATGTTTTGGATATTTGAAGTTTCACCAACCACCAAACAAAAGTAAGAGAAGACAAATTCTTAACCTCAGAAGGTAATTATCGTTATCAATATGCAGCATAGTCAAACGGAGAAAGCGGATATTCTCTGAATAATAATGTATGCCCTGTTTTATAATTGAAAATGTAAGCGAAATGTAATATGTAACATTGTCAATAAAATATCCAAAAATTTTATGATATGCCTTATTGAACATCAATATTTATTAATCCTCTAATTAACTCGCGTTAGTTCCGGGAATTATTTGACAAATCGTACGTTAATATTAGCTCATTTCAACGAAAGCAAACTGTTTTGTGTACAAAGTCCTGAATTCGTGGATGAATTCGATAGTCTAGTAGTCAGTATTAGTGAGCGAAAGAGAAACTTTAATTTTTATGATATCGAAATGCAGTTCGTATGCGTCAAGGAACTTTGCTGGGGGGAGAAGAAAGCACTGCGTGCAGCCATGTGAAAATGTCTGTTCGCCCGGGCCTAATACGGGGAGCAAGAAACGTTTCGCCTCACGAGGTGTGGGGGGAAGCAAAAGCTTCAACTAAACGATAAGCGGCGCCCTGACGCTCCAAGGAAATAGTCATCAATAGCGACAGGGCTTGGTAAAATCCGCAGGTGCTGCGGGAAAAACTGCACAGACATTTAATAAAACTGGCATTTCATAATAAAGCATATAAATTATCCATATATATTATATAAATTAAAAAAACTATTCCAATTATTAAAAAATCTGAATAATAGGTTTTTAATAACAAAAAGGCCTTGAATTGGTTGTTAAATACATTTATCACAATCAATGCATTTTTTTATTAAAGGTAAACTTTTTATTTTACAGGATTGATTATTTACGTCTTACACCAAAAAATATAAACTAGGTGGTTTTGAATGGGAATATTTTTAAAAACTTCGTATCTCACGTAGTTTATGAGTTTCCCTTCCTGGCATCTCAACTTTTTGACTCTTGGCACAGCTGCAAAATCTGCAACATTTCTACATCGTCTTCCCAGTGACTTTACAACTTGTCTAGAAAAGATTTTGTTTACTGCCATCACATACATTCTGCTAGAGCAGAGAACTGTTTTTATCTACGAGAAAATAAGAACAAACGTCGAGCATTAATGGTTTTAATTTATACTTAACCATTGAAAAAGAAAAAATATGTAATTATAATTTTTAATTACAATATGTAGATGGTCAAAATTGTATTTCGACTTAATGCCTGTGAGGTAAATATGTATTTCTGGATTTATTTTGTCCTGATTGCGTAGTTATATTGTTTTCACCCCAAAGTGTACATTGGTATTATAAAATAAATTATTAAAGTATTTCTCCTATTAGTTTCATTACCCACTCAATCTCGTGTTCTATATTGCGTGTTCTCGTGATTACTTTGTCACATTAGGAATTTTATAATGTTGTTTTAATTAATGAGTATTAGCAAAGGTTGACAGTTTGTCTGTGTTTGGAGGTAACGAAACGTAAGGTACTTAACATCCGGACATGTTCTAAAGGCTCGCACCCCTCAAAAATAAATCCTTAGACCTAATAATTATTTACCGTGCGTGGAAAAGTAAGCTACTGGGTGAAATATTACGATTGGAAAGAAAATCTCTGTGAACTGCAAATTAATTTTGATAACAATGTGACTTCATAAACAAATGAGTAAATTAACGGTCATGTGACCGATAAATATTGATGCTATGCGTGAAAAGAACCTATTTAGTAAAGTAGTCGACTGACGGATATTGGCATACCTGTTAGGTTTGTAAATCATGAACTTATAATTAATTAATGTAGAGATTGCCATTCGCTGGCCAAGCTCGATGTTCGATTGGGACACATGGTCATATGATCCACCATCGACCTTTATGTTGGGGGCTTGAGGAGAGTTGCCTTGAGGAGGACATGAGAGAAGGAATTGGTCAGTCTGGAATGGAACTTTGAAGTAGGAAGGCGGAGAGGAGATGAGATGAGAGAGAAATTAGTCAATAGGGGGAATGAATTTCGATGAAGGATGAGAGGAGACAGTGTGGTAGTTGGACCAAAGCAGGGTAGAAAATCGGAGGCGATAAAGGATTGATTGTCAGTGTAAGAATTTTACGTTTAATCTCGAGACAAACTGAGAGAAGACAACAACAGGAGGCATCGCCAATCACGCAATACGATCAATTCAAGGAAGAAAACTTCGTGGTACGACCAGTCCGGAACTTCGTGGAAAGAAGCCAGCCCAGGTACCGAGGTGGTGCCGACGAAAGTAGCAGTCGCCTTACTAATACGGGAAATCAGGAGTGTCAGTGTCAATTAATCGAAACTGCGTATAACTGTTTTCTTGCTGCACAACAATTACCACATAAATGGCCTTTTAAATAGATTGAGTCTTGTTTAATTAAATCTTATCTTTTTGTGTAATATTAATGGACACCAAAGTTGTATTTACAGAAATATGTTTTAATTTTAAAGTAAAAAATTTGTCTTTATTTGAATTAAAAATTAATCTTCCTTACAGTTTACATTATAATATTAAACTTAAGGTTTGATACGGCAATCTAGCTAATCGATAATATATATATGTGTGTTTGTGTGTGTCACAATAATACTAAATATTAAATGAATAATGATATAAGAAGTCTGTGTTTTTCGAAAACTGAGCTGAATGATTACTTTTGTAATGTGTTTCAAAATTGATAAACTGAAAATGTAGACGAATGTTCTAGTTTTTAGTTCCACAGAGCAACAAAGACTGAATAGAAATATATAATTATTTTTGTAGCACCTTAAAATGATCAACTTGAATTATCTAAGACGATTTTATTAAAAACGACGTCTCTCAGCTCTTAGAAATGCTATATATAAAATCTATCCAAATTTAGTCCTTTCTAAATACTATTGAGGGTGTTTTAGTATCATTTTCCTTGAAATATTGATATATCCCAAATTAAAATTATGAAAACAGAAATATACTATATTTCCAGAAAATTAATCACATTTACAATGCAATATCACAGAGAAAGATCTATAATTTTAGAATGAATTTTTTGCTTGAATAGAACAAAACATTATTCTGAGATGAGGATCTATGTATTTTGCTTCTGTGTGAGTAATGGTATCTAATGTTTCGTTATGAATAATCTGTTTATAAATATTTAAGACTTTGCTTGGAGGTCCTGGTTGGTTATGGCACCCAGCTTCTCTAGGGGGAACTTTGTTGAGACTTAGGATTACAACTTTTAAGCTTTCTTCCTCGACTAGGAATTTTAATTACTCTCGCTTTCCATTGGATGGCAATCAATCTTCTTCAGATAAGCCATTATTCTTGGATAAATCCGTGGGGAGAAGTTCACTGACTTCAAAGATATAGATGATAGGCTATCTCTTACGGAATACCGCTCTAATGCTTCATTACCTTTAGAATGACATATGAGCCAAACAGCTATCGAACAAATTAAGTCCAAAAATAAAAACTTGTTCTAAAATACTTAAAATTCTTCTATTTTATTTTTAAAACAAGTATAGTACATACTATTTTGAAAATATAAATTGTCTATAGTAAAAACATGAACCTCTCGTTGGCTTCTTTTTCATACAGCTTTTCTACTTGTTTAGATAAAGACCAAACTTCTGTAACAATATAACACAGAATCTAACAAACAAGTAAAATATTTAGACAAGAAAATAATTAAAAACAAACTCAATAATTCTACCACATGTATAAAAGCCGTTAATAGAGGAAACATTATCAACTATGAATCATACTACACAAAACACTATAAAAGAAACATCTACTAACGTAATGAATAAATTCGTAAATTTAAGCAATCCAGAGTACTTAAGCCAATAAAAATTTATAATATATAAACAGTTTAAATACATGTATCCGATGAGTTTAGTTAATAAATACTGGTTTTCATCAATAAGTAGCACCAAAATAGAAATATTAATGTTTAATATAACATCAATAGATACAAACAAGCTAAAGGAAAGATATAATAAAATATTTTATGCCAATAAAAGGAATAAAAGAATAACAACAACGAAAAGGATAATTAATATTAAAAGGAATTGAAATTAGAATACGAACGTAAAATAAGTAAGCTATTGAAATATAATTGTATCTATGAAATTAAACCACCAAATAAAATTGGTATTGCTTGTCTTTTAACACTTATAACTTCTCCTGTAGAATTATTCGTGTTTTAATTGTACTCTGATGCTTGTATATATATATTTAATTGCAAAGTGGAATCCATTCGAAGTATAGTAACTGATTAATAATTATCGTCCTTGGACTGATTTGTCAATATTCCCTATCCAATAAATGAAGAAATCATTTCTTTATCAAAATATTTTTTCAGTGCCTAAATGTTACCTTTTGAGGTAGACAATATAGATGTTTCATTTATAAGGCTCCATAAATATTTCATGTTAACATTCTTAGTGAATTAACTTCTCTCGAAACAGAAATCAAGCAAATGACCCGCCTACTTGGTTCTGACAATTTTCTCCAAGCAATATTAATAGTCCCTTTAAGTAGAAACACCAAGTTAAGAGCACTCCGGAACAATTTCTTATGTTTCTTTTGGTTGATTCAGACGTTCGACAATAAATTACATCTCAGCCAGCTTTTGAAATAAATGTTCAGCTGAAGCTCAATTACTCATTATTGTCACAAGTCGAGAAGAAAATTTTTAACTGTTTACCAATGCTCAAAATTATTTTTGTTTCACATTGGTGCCTGTTTCTAAATGCTGATAATATAAGTGAGTCAATCAGTAAATTCAAATTAAATTTTAATTTAAGATTTATTTAGCTATTAAGATATCAATATCAAAAGACACCTTAAATTCTCCTTAGTAACATCCCACGAAAACAGAACCTTTTTCGGCGTGTACTTGAAAATATACATTAGTATAAGAATACCAGAAGATTTTAGTAAAAACATAATTATGCACAATGAAGACTGGGGCTGATGGATTCGAACAGCATAGGACAATTAGTTTAGTGTCTCATGCATGCATAGTGTTAACAAAAATTGTATATTGGATGAGGAAACGTCAATCAAATAGAATGCGAGTTACGAGAAGACCAATTTGGTTTTAGGAATAATGTAGGGACAAGAGAATCAGTATTGACTTTGAGGCTAATTTTATAAGACAGTATAATAAAAAGGGCCTATATTCATAGCATTTGTAGATTAAGAAAAACCGTTTGATAACATTAATTGGAACACACTATTATGGATTTTGAAGAGCACTGAAATAAAATATCGAGAAAAGAGGTTTATACAAAACCTCTACAGAAAACAGGCAGCAGTAATTAGAATAGAAGATCAAGAAAAGAAAGCATAAATCACGAAAGGATTAAGACAAGGATGCAGTCTGTCGCCCAAGCTGTTTAACGTATTTGTAGAACAGGCGATGAAGTAAGTTAAAACTAAATATGGAAAGGAGAAGAAATAAAACCCCTACGCTTTGCCAATGACATTATAGTATTATAATACTAAACGTATAATAAACGTGGTCCTGGAGAAAGATTTTAATATGAGATTACTAGATGTAAAACTAATATAATGGAGTGTAGTATAGGAAACAGTGGAAAAACAAAGGGTGTTAGATTGGGAAGTGATATTTTAAAGGAAGTTAAAGAATTCTGCTCCTTGGAAGTGTAATAACTAGGGATGGTAGAAGTATAGTAGACATAAAGAGTAGGATAGCACAGGCAAGGAAAGCTTTTGCTAAAAATAGGAATTTAATTACGGGTAATATAAGTGTGAATTAGGAAATCGTTGCTAAAAATGTTCGTATGGAGTGTTGTGTTATATGGGTGCGGAACGTGGATGATAGGAGTTGCAGAAAGAAAAAGAATAGAAGCGTTTTAAATGTGGTGCTAAAGTCAAATGTTGAAATTCTGATGAGTGGATAGAATCACTAACGAGAAAGTTCCAAAAATAATAGGGGATGAGCAAAAACAATATGGAGCACGTTGACCAAGAAAAGGGATATATTACCAAGTCACGTTTTAAGACATGAGGGTCTTGTAAAATTCGCATTAGAAGAGGTGTGCGCGGTAAGAGAAAAAGAGGGAGGCTCAGGATGGAATACAGTAAGCAGATTAGGGAAAATGTAGTATGTACTAGTTATGCTTGCGCAAGGCAAGTTAGCATGGAGGGTTGCATCAGAACACTATGACGACTGAATACAACAACAACATAAGAACGTATAATTTATTGTTTAGGAATAAAATGAAATAATAATGTCTGCTCTAAATAAAGATGAACATAATTATACGTAACATTATGTATGAGCAAAATAAATGCTTTCATCGTTATTAAACGTTCCGCCTGCTTGGGCTTGGCCTATTAATTTCCTTTTCCACATTTCTTAATCACCCCAATATCTATCTCTCTCCAAGTCTTCCAGCAGGTGCACTTTTATTTTCTACAAAATGGAGTTACATAAATGAGTCGATACGATTTGTGTGTTCTAGTTTTTCTTTCTAGTAAAAAATGTAGTCAAAACGGACCTCTGATCATTTACTCTTCTTAGAAACCCTTCATTATTTAATTTTTATGTCAATTAACTCATCTTCTTCATTAATTCTATAAGATAAAGTAGATAGGTTACAATGAAATAAAAACGATCACAATACATCTCCAGGAAAAACTTTGTACATCATTAAAACGGTTAAAATATTGAGCCACTTGATAAAATCTGTATATGTCCCGTATAAATTCATTTATAGTGACAGACAATCCCTCACCTCAAAAAATATCATAAATGTTACGGGCGGAAATTACAAAATGTATAAAATATGTCTTTGGCATACAAGAATTTTTTTTAACTCTCGGACATCTTTAAATATTAAGTAGTAAGTAGCAATTTAAATTTTTAAAGCTTACAATCTATTATGAATACTTTTACGACTAGAACCAATAAATTTAATTTATAAATACATACATGTCTGAGGTCATTCTCGAGAGATACGAAGAATTAAACTCTTAGTAAGTGATCTTCATTCGATTCTTGGTCGGCCAACATTTTTATTTCCTAATTTGTTTATTTAATTTCGAGGACTTTAGTGTTGAGTTTTAATCGAAAAAATTTCTTCCCTTCAAAAAAGGAAATACATAGAGATGAAACAATATTAAATATAAACCATTTGTTTTGAACTACAAAAATACGAAACTGTTTTATGATCTAAATTTTTAATCCCCATACTCAATAAATTGTTGTTGTAGTATTCTTCCTTATTCTGGTCTGATGCAACCACCATTTATAACCTATTTTGCGCAAGCCTGTTCATTTTTAATAACTATATCATTCCAACATCCAACCTAAACTGCTCAGCGTATTCCATCCTTCGCGTCCCTTTTCTGTTTTGCTCCCATACACTTCCCTATAATTCCAATTTCGTAAATTCTGTTTAAATTTGAAGGTCATTTTTAACTTTAGTTGCAATATTACTATTATTATTTGGATCTACAGACCTTGGCCTACCGATAGCCGACTGTCATCCTACATGACACATTCCAAATATGGAATGATACTGGTCAGCGTATCGTTTATCGTTTCTCCAACAGAAGACGACCACAAAGGAATGTCCACAAGGTTCAGTTTGCGGTCCAGTTTTCTGGAATTTATGTATGGAACCCCTTCTGGACCACATGACTCAGTCAACTTCTGTTGGGGATATTGTAGCATATGCCGATGACATTATGATAGCAGTAGAAGGAACCTCCAGGTCAGAACTCGAGGCCAACGCGAAAACAGCCCTACAAGTAGTACATAAATGGTGCAACAAAAATAAAATGAGCATAGCTTATAATAAAACTAGTTACCTGTTGATGAAAGGAAATTTATCCCGCAACCCAGTGGTCAAAATATGTGACAACACTATAAAAAGACAAAAGAATGCTTAAGGTATCTTGGAATTTGGCTGGACGACAAAAATACATTTTTGGAGCATATAGATACAATAAAAACGAAAAGCATAAAAGTAATGAATCAAATTACAAGAGTGGCAACAATTAATTTCCAAATACCTTTAAATATTTTCAAGTTATACCACAACTCAATATTGGCAGCAATCACAGGTTACGCAGCGATCACATGGGCGCATAGATTGAGACTAGTTAAACCAATGCTAAATCCAACAAATTCAGTGGAAAACTTTGTTAATAATATCAGGTGCCTTCAGTACAGTCCCTTCAGAAACACTAACAGTTCTCCTAGCTGTCGTCCCGTTGGATCTAGAAATCAGGAAAAGGAGCGCGCAGTACTGGCTCAAAAAAGAGAACCAGTGCAAAGTCGTAGAAGTTTTAGGCAAGGAAGCAAATACCAAAATAGAAATTAAAGAAGAAACATTAAACATTTGGCAAGAAAGATGGAATTCATCGAATAAAGGGAGAAGGGTGTGCAAAATTCTACCTAACATAAGAGAAAGATTACAGCTTAGACACCTCAACCCAACCAAGGGTCTTATACATTTTCTTACTGGTCATGGTCCATACGGACAATATCTGGGAAGAATAAATAGCAGACCAGACAATCTATGCGCCTGTGGAGAGATAGGAACACCGGAACACGCCATACTGGAATGCCCCAATTATGAGGTAGACAAGAAAATAAGAGAAACCTTAAGAAAAGAAAGTCTATGGGAAATAATAAGAAACCCACCACTCACCGCGGCTCTAGAAAATTTGACAAACCTGATATCCGCTTTAGAACTGCAAAATACAGGACTAAAAATATAGAATCTTAAATATTACATCATAAGACTTAATATACTCATCATCGGACCGGACATTCAAATCCAGGAACCGGATGAGTATAAGGACTAAAATATAGACATCATAACATAAAATAGAATATAAATTATAGTAATAGTAAGATTATTCAAGTAATTATCTTAAACAAATTACATAACTCTGCTAATACAAATACAGTCATAAATAATTAGAGTATAAAATTAGTAAAAAAAAAATTTGAACCTACAACTACTCGACCAACGCGTCATGGAGATCCGGAAACGTGGGTCGTAACCGGAAAACCGGAGTTGTTTCACAAACAAAATGTATAAAGGTGGAAAGGATGAGTAGACAAAGAAATTAAGAATTCTCTCCTTCAGTCTCTCCACGAAAATAATATAATAATAAAACTAGTGTAACAGATGATGATCTTACGTGCTAAAACAAATTTAAATATACGCATATACTTTATTATTGTATTCATACATATTTATATCTATGTAAAAAAATGTACCAACAAAAGAAAAATATTGTTAAACAGACCTGTTATTGAATCTAGAAAACAGGTCAAGTAAATTATTATCAATAAAAAAAAGTCTTAAACACAGTCTCCGTGAACAGCCCATGCCAGGATTGTAGCCCGGGACATTTCTGTTGTGCGGCAGCGACACTAGCCACTAGACCACAGAAGGTCGGCAATTGTATTATTACGAAATCTAATAGGCAACATTTCGCGCACTGCACATCGTTTTAAATCTTTGCGCATACATATAAATAAAATACAATGTCAGCACTTTTTTTCGGGATGGGGTGGGGGTAACAGGGCAACACGAGGTTGATCCTGAACCCGTCAAATCCGCATTATTAGCATAGGAAGGGAATTAAAAAGTGGGGATGTGAAAGGTAGAGCAAAGTATTCAACCGTTGACTCGTACCACCGCGCTATAGCTTAATGATCCTACCCTTTGTTTCACCTAAAAGAGATGCAGGTAAAGACCTAGAAAACCTGCAACAGGGAGGTCGGGCTGTTGGGAACTACTCTTACGCCCTTCAATGACGGGAGGCTGGACTGTTGTGGGATCGCACAAAACCGCCTCCATGCCTAGATCAAATTTGAGGGGCAGTTTAGACGACTGTCCCAGTGGGATGAGCGAACAACTCTAGCCGTATGCCGAACGTCTTTGAGCCCCGTACAGACACCTCTCAAACTACTGAAGGCTGTCTAAGTTTGCAGGAGACTTAATTTAGTTATCTTGGTCATTGTTCAAGGGGTAGGGGTGGGGGAATACGAAATTCAGGAAGGAGAAAGTCAGCCCTGACGGGCTTACAACAACTCCACCGGGTTTTTATTCATTTCTCTCTCTCTTTCTCTCCTTCTTTTCCTTTTTTACGCCAAAAAATCCTACCATAAAGATATATATATATATATATATATATATATATATATATATATTCATAGTGAATGGATAGATTATTCCCTCATATAGCCTATCAAATGAGAAGTAAATTGCTGTTTAGCGTAAAATAATGCTTAAGTTTAAATATCATTAGATTTAATTAATGATACTTTTCAATTAGTTAATAATAATTTGAAATGTCTTATACTCTTTTTCCTACTTAAACTAACTTTTCCAATGAGACATTCGCGAAACACAATTAAAAAGTATCATTACTGAAATAAAATCTTATTTTTCGCTTAATAACTATATAATCATAAGTAAAAAAATATTTTCGATCAGTTTATAACTTTTATAAATATCTTATACGTCGCTGTGCAGATTTGGTTTCTAAAGAAATACTCATATTTATTTTTCGTACATGTGCATATGGATTTATGTATGTGTTCAGTTCTGTTCTTTCACCCTTTCAGACTAAGAAAGGTTCTACTTTAAGATATATAGAACTTACAGCAGGATACATTATGCCCCCACGAATGCGTATGAGCGTGCGGCGACGGCGACGCCGACGTTGGTGAAAAACAGACAGTATCCTAGATAACCTGGAATCATATCACACATTTAATTCCATTTCAACTACAATGTTTGTAATATAATCATCATAATTTCTCCAAGAAACTTTACTACAAAAACCTATTCAAACTCCTTAATAATTTTTGACAATTAAACCTTTTCCTAAATATTTGCGAATTAATATAGTTAAATGTAATATACTATATGGATTTAAAAGCTGGAAGTTCTCTTGACGTAAAAGCGTAACCAAAATTCGTGCCATAAACTTTCATTTAACATTTCGGAAACAATTTTTATATTAAAAATGGCGCAGGATAGTAGTTTAATTAACCAATGATGAGGAAACCGCTAATATTGTTTGTTTCTCATCGATAATTAAGTTCATATTTTATTCTCAATTAATATTTTTGCAGTTTTTATTATAGAATTTTGTTTTTGATCAATACTTTGGGTTGACAATAAATATACGGTAACACGATGACGACTATACTCGTCATGAAACAATTAGGAATTAATTGAATGTTGTAGAAAAGTATAGAAGTGTCCATACGGCGATGCTTCACAAACATTGAAGCGTTGTTGGAAGTGAAAGAGCTACTGAGGTGGAGGGCCGCGTGTGTCAATGACGTCAATGAGACCAGCATATCTGTCAAGAGGTATGAAAATATTATGTGGGTCCACGTCTAAATGTAATAGCAACAGTTTTGGGCAATCACCGGTTTCGGAGAGACATTTGGTTGCAGCTTCTGAGCATTTCACAAACACGTTCGTCAGCTATCCATTTGGCTACAAGCGTGTGTGGTCGTCCATGGTTTCGTCGCTTATTGAAGCCAACGAGTGCCAATTACTTAACTCTTCTCAGCGAAACATTCCGGGTGGTGCAGTAGCTGTCTTGAAACTGTGCTTCATGCAAACAACTTTCCATACCACTTCACAAATCGCAGACCTAGTATTAATAAAATAAATGTAGAATATTAATTGTATTTTTATATAATTTCATTATTATTTATTTTCTAAGCCTTACCGAGATCAATGACGTAAAAGTTATATTTCCGGAAATATTTGAAGCGTATTCGTGTCCCTGAATTAAATTATTCGGTTTTGTTGTATATTTTTAATTCCTATCTTAGTTTCTTCATTTTCAGCCTGTATTTTATAATCATCAGATTATGGTCGGAGTTCACATTTGCTCCTGGGTAGCATAGTTAACTACATCTGGCAAATATATTGTTTTGGAATTACTTATATGCAACCTTATACTGTGACTGATTTGAAGCTGCAACACCGTTTATCAAAAATTTATCAGTTATTATAAAATAAATGCATGAAGAGTGAAATTGGATATAAATTATTCATTATTTGATAATACACGTGAATAACTATTGGGGAGAATGCAAATTTGTTTTATGAAATAGTTGTCTGCATGAGGTTTCTTAATTTTTGTTTCTGAGAGACCAAGTTTCCAAGATATTCCCACAATTTTTTTACAAAAATTAAATCAAATAATTTCTGATTCAAAACAAATATTTTCTGTCTGCAGGCCACTATAATTGTTAAAAGTATTGTATATAATTACATGCTGGTCGTTTTACAATTCTAAGGCACCAGAGTTCTAAAACTTAGGGTTTAGCGAATTAGAGTATGATTTATTCATCAATAAATTATGCTACAAAATAGACCTGTTATATGAAAAAATATATATTTTACTTTCTTACGCGTATATATTTTCAGTGAGACTTGGATAATTTTAATGTTTATTATAAGTAACTGTGGTATTGAGAGTATTATTTTTAAGCATAAAAAATTCGGTAACTGTTCATAAAAATGAAAGAACATAATGAATTTAATTATGTAATTTTTATATTCTCACCTCTTAATTAACTTTCCCAAATAAGGTTTTTCCACATTTTATCGAGTCATTTTTCGGCGTACGATTTTGCATGGAGCGATAACAGTCTAAACACACAATTATTGCAATGACAGTTCTACTGCGCTTTTTTGATACAAGTAGTAAAGTACATTATAGATGCAATTAGATTATAAACAGAACATTCACCCCGACATTTAGCTTCTACATTTTAATCTCATTATATATATATATATAAGACAAAAATATAGAATTTATGATTGTACTAGTATAAGATACTGAGTTGGATACATATTTATCCGGCCACGCATCACAAGATTAGTAGTTATATTTATCTGGAAATAGGTGAATTAATAAATAAATAAACAGCCCAACACTTAAGAATTTAAAACAAAATTATATCTTTCTTAATATCTTATACAATTTAACACAATTAAATTTGTGGAGTAATCACACGTCACTACGGGATCTTCAAGGATCGAAGCGAGAAAATTAAATATTGTTATAATAGATAATTCAACTTGTATTAACTTTTAGGCATTCATAGTAATATATAATAAATTTAATTAGCCCTGTTTCTGCATGTAAAGATAGAACATTCTTTTTGTTTTCTTTCCTCTCAGTAAAATTTTTAGTTCGGTGATACTCTTGCAGAATTAGACAGATCCTCTTATGCAGGCTTGGATCATAATTCGTAGGGGAACAAGGCGATTCTCTGGAATATAGAATGATTCTTCTCCAGCGAAAGCTTCGCGCTAATCCTCTAGTGCCCCCGGCCCTGTTGTCTGAGGATTTTCTTGCTTTCCCCACTCAGCGCCGCGACGTCTGTTTGGAGTAAATATAGCTGAAGCCGTCTCCACCCATCCCCGCCATCCGCGCTAACGTGATTAAAATATAACATTCAGAGCTCTTTCTTTCCGGCGTCCTAATAGAATCATCTTCGGGAAGAAATGTAACGAAATAGCGTCCTTCCGAGATTTGCAGTCATTTGGAAAACGCGTCTCGTTTCTTCCTACAGATTTAACGTAGTATGATGTCATCATTTTAAAGGTGCATCGTAGATAATAATTAGTATACCAACAAATGAAAAAAGTAAAACCATATTGTATCATTTCAGTTAAATATACCATGTGCACAACTTAAATAAAAGTAGTTCAGCAACAATAATATACTATTGGCATTAATGACATTACATTCGCGCACTTATACTCATATACAATAGAAAAGTTCAAAATAGTAATGTATTCTACGTCATAATATAAAAATATTCAGTTTGTTAAATTAATTCATTGTTAAAAATAGATTGCTAACTTCTATGTAGAAACTCTTCTTTAATTCATATTAGATAATTTCATATTTTTAAATCATATGAATCTTAAACAGTAATAATAATTTTTAGGAGAATTTAATTGCATATTCCTTGACTGTGAAATATGTATTAGCTATTTATTTTTTACAATTGTATTCATACGAACGGTATATGGTGACTGCAACAACATCGTTTTAACACACCCTATACTTATTATCCATTACATTTACGGATGAGTTTCTTTACGTACAACATATCCTGAACTGAGAGCATTATATTTTCTTAGAGCAAATGTTTTCAGAATTACTTTTACTCTACCAAGTTGCACTTACAAAAATTAAGCTGAAGTGAGTTCTTTTCTACCCGCACTACAGTATTGAATTGTCCACTGCGCATCGGGTTGACACATGACTATCTAAATCTACCGAACTGTTTCTTGATCAACCAGTCATTATAAGATTTTATGAATAGCACAGCATGGCTTTCCTTGAAGGAAAGTCCACAGATGTACGACTTCATTCCAAATATCCAGAATTGAAGGTTTCTGGCATATTTGCTGATCTCTCTAAGGTTTTAGACACGGTAGATCACCAAATATTAATAAAAAGATGAAATATTATGTAATTCTGGGAAATAAGTCACTTCTACTAAGATCGTATCTTACAAACCGCAAACAAGTAGTAGTTGAAACCTAATACGGCCAACTTCACT
Source organism: Eucriotettix oculatus (assembly GCA_034510155.1). Taxonomy (NCBI): domain Eukaryota; kingdom Metazoa; phylum Arthropoda; class Insecta; order Orthoptera; family Tetrigidae; genus Eucriotettix; species Eucriotettix oculatus. The sequence continues at coordinate 163,822,305 of CM067376.1, forward strand.
TATCCGATTGGGAATTTATAACACGTGGAGTTCCTCAAGGATCAATTCTTGGGTCTTTACTTTCTATTCTATCCATAAATGATCTTCCAGGATACGTGCATCCTCTAAAATCGATTCTCTAGTTATTGCAGATAAAAACTTCGATAATCTGATTAAAAAAGTAGACAGCGCACTGGAAATCTAAATGTTTGGTTTAACGTGAATAAATTATACCTCAACCTAGATAAGAATTAATTAATTAAGTTTAGTGATGATGCTAGTAATAGACCCGTAGACAAATTTTCAGCCAATGCGCCTTTCCTGGGCCTTCGGATTGATGATAAATTAAAGTGTAATGACCATATAGATCTTCTAAGTTTAGCTTGTTATTCTCTCAGAACACTAATGCAACACGTTGACAAAAAGTACGTCAAAATTGTTTACATCTCGTATTTTCATTCAATTATGTGCTGTCATCTCTAATTGGGGAAACTACTCCAGGAGCAATGAAATATTTAAGTCGCAAAAGCGTGCCATTAGAATACTTTCTAGTATGAATTATAGAACGAGTTGCAAACCTTTCTTCAAAAGTTTGCAAATACTTACTTTACCATACGTATATATTCATGAAACCTTAAAGTTGGTAAAGCGAAACATTAATTTGTTTCAAATGAATGGCGAATTTCATGAATACGCGACCAGAAATCGTTCTCCTCCAAGGTTGGACAAGCATCGCCTTGCTCTCCGCCAGAAAAGTATTCACAATACCGGGATAATTTTATACAATAGCCTGCTTCCAGAGGTTAAAACAATAAAAACAAATGTTTAGTGAAGCAGAGTAAAACTATTCTATTAAATGGCGCGTTTTACTCTGTACAGGATTTTCTTAATCGTTCTCTAATATTTAAAATCAAGGTTCCTGCAAAAGTGTTGCCTTGTTAAATAACACACCACATATCTTTAAACTTTCTGTACAGTTCTTATCTGCTCTTTTGTTTGTTTGTTTCATGTAATTGCCTGGAGCTACTACGGAAGGACAGTTTCCTGGTGGTCGCGCAGCTCCAGTTAGTCAAAACCCCATTGCCTGTGTTTGTGTTTCTTAGTGTGTGCTTGTGATCTCTTGTGTGCGTGTAGTGGTTTTAATGACGTTAGATTCTTATTTTATTAATTTATTTTAAGATTATTTGTTATTTGTAATGTATGACGTGTCCTATTTCCTCAACCGACGACTAATGGAAATAACAATAAATCTAAATCTACACCGGTATCGAGAATAATCTCTTTGCCTACACGTGATTAAATCAGTCTTGGGTGCACCGTTTCTGGAACCAATATTAATAATTACTATGACTGACTTATCTACAGCTTGCGCGCTGACGGTGACGATGACTTTCCCGAAAATCAGTTAATAAGGATCATTACTTGCATTGAAAATATATAATCATCTAGATTGACAGACTAAGTGAGGGAAAAATCTATCCTGTTCTATGTCGTATACAACATTTCCTTTGACTTGGTCCTATTTTGGCCTGTACAGGAGAAAGAAACAAACCTAAATCTGTGAAAGATGGACATAAATCTTCTACTGATTGAACTCCAGATTACACAAAAATTTATTGGTAGTCAGATGAATGGTATAGGAACGAATAAGGGGCAAATATTAACAATCACAATGCAACTGATCGAGGCACGGTATAAAACACTTAAGGCGCACACATACACTGTAGGAGGACATCCTGATGGGAAATGAGTGAGAGCCGGGTGGAGGTTGACTTTCTCCTTCCTGGTTTTCCTCTTTCGCTCTCCCCTTTGTCCATGGCCGATGTAGTTAATTTAAGACTCCTGCAGGCTGAGACGACCTTGAGCAGTTTGAGAGGTGTATGTACGGGGGTCAAAGACCTTAGACATACGGTAAGTGTTGTCCGCTGATCCCATTGGAGCAGTCGGTCAACTGCCTCTCAATACTGATCTAGGCACCGAGGCGGGTTTATTGCGTTCCCACAACAATCCAGTCTCCCGTCATCAGAAGGGCGCAGAAGTAGTACCCACTAGCCCAACCTACCTGATGCAGGTTTTCTAGGGTTTTCTCTGCATCACCTTTAGGTGAAATACCAGGTAGGATCCTTACACTATAGCCTGGGGGCCGTAGTCAACCCTGGGCTACCTTGCTCTACCTTCCACATCCCCCCTTTTCCAGTCCCTTCCTATGCTATTAAAGGGAAGTTGCCTGCTTCAGGATCACTCTCATGTAACATGTTACCCAAAAAAACATACAGTCTTTTATTTATATATAAGATATACTCATATATTTTATTGATGAGCACGAAATTTTTATTTGTAAAATTGTTATTTACAATTTAGTCTTCCAAGTTCAATGTTTTAAATGGTTCCACGTCTGGGCAGTCTTTATTTGCTGTTTTAGTTTGAAGTTTAACATATAAATCTGTGTTTGTTCCTTATGTGTACTTTAACCGTCAACAACAAGACAAAAGATACTAAACGATTTTGTAGCTGATCAATTGCGTCTCAATAAATATGTATACTATTACAGACATTTGGACGAAATGAGAGAGTATTTTCTAATGATTCTCGTCAATAATTAAGGACAATACTAATTTCAATTAACGTAAATTTTTAGTTATAATCGATCAACTAAATGATTCTCGGCTTATCAACCGGGCCAAATCTGGTGTAAAAAACTAGTAAATTGGTTTCATTTACCTTCCAAGAAAATGCATAATGGTTTAATTAAAAAACACATTTAACATTCGTTAAATTGCGTTATCTGATATTTAGAATATTCAAAATAAGAGCGCAGAAACTTGTTTCTATTTATTCTTGTCCAGAAATTGTTTGTTGCTCCTGGAAAGATAATATACCCAATTTCTTTTACTTTCTTTGCTAACAAGCTCCTTCCCATCCTGAATAAATCGTGGATCTTTTACAGAAGCAAGCGACATGGAAGTTGATGTTTCCAGATCAGTACATTCGCGTTGAAAGAGTGAAACATTTATTGAGCTCTACACGCCAATGCTCCAATAATGTAATAATTGGATGTCAATAACTACTCCTTATTCGGTAACATCATTCAATTATATGACAAGTGAAAGCCACTAGTGTATAAATTAAACTTCTGATTTTTTAATATCAGGAGAGGTGAGCTAGTTTTACCCCTAATAAAAAAAATTAAATATAAATTATAATTTTCCAAATAATAATCGAAGTTTATTATATAAAATAATGCAAATTAGCAATGATGTTTCTGTACATTTTTCAACCTACAACAGGTTGTTACTCATTCTTCTATACAAGTAATTTGTCTTAATAATTTACTAAAATAGCATTTTATAAAAATATCAATACATTATCAATATGATCAAATTCAAAATAAAAATTTATTATAAATTAAAAGTCTGCGTTATATATATATATATATATATATATATATATATATTTATTAACAAATGTCACGTTTCATCTCCATTTTGAGATTTCCATAGTACTAAAATTTATCAGTACATCCTATTTACTCCTAGACTCCCTTAGCCGAACAGATTATGATCATGATGATCATTTCGGCCTTAACGGTCGTTAGAGCTGCGCAATGCAAGCCACCATATTCGTCACATGTAAATTCAATAAGATAAGACAGCGAACAATGAACACCATGCACAAGAGAAAGTGATAAACTGCACGTAAGCAGGAGCCTGTGAACGAGTGGAAGCTGGTGGGAAAGAAGACGAGGAAGTAAACTGGTACGTAGAAGAGTCCAGGAGCCTTGATTATTAAGGCAAAAGAGACGCTTCCTACCCCGAAATCCTCAGGTCCCTGCAGAGTTTACTGACCTATAGGATGTCGGGGAGAATTGTAGAAGAGTTAGAAGGAACAGCTACGGAAAACATATTATGGAACTTAAGCAGAGAGGCGCAAACAAATATAGCGCAAATTCGCGAATCAGTTGGAGGGGAAAACTCCACCAAACTGCAGAGGTAGTGATTCACACACCTACAAAAAACAATTTTAGTGAAGGATATCGACGAACTAACTCAGCCGGCTGACGTCAGTTTTGACCTCCAAAACCATCTCGGAACGACTCATAAAATAGAACCAACGGCTATGAAGACGATGAGGAAGACGTATGGAAACACACAGGTAGCCGAAGTTGTTCTCTCCGCTTAACTGACACAAAAAGCCCTATAACTGGGTAAAATAAAAATTGGTTGGGTGGTGAGCCACATTAGGACAAAAGCCACATTATTGAGGTGCTATAAGTGACTAGGGTTTGGACATTTTACCAGAGACTGCAAGGGCCCTGACAGGTCCAAGTGCTGCTACAATTGCAGCGAGGTAGGCACCCAGCCAAGAAGTGCTTTGTAGAGTACAGGCACCTATCGGAGGGCCATCCAAGGTATTAGAGAACGGAGATGAGGGTCCTACAATTAACCTCAATCACTGCGCGGCCGCGCAGGACCTCCTGTTCCAAACAGTGTTGGAGGAAAAAGTTGGACGTGGCGATCCTGTTGGAACCGTACAGGAATTTAGAAAGGACGAAGGCGTGGTCGGCACATCAGTCTACCGCAGGAGTGCGAGTTGCGAGGGTTTTTCGTATAGTTTTGTACGACGCGGTGTGTGTCGTCGCAGGCATGCCCCCTATTGAACTTCTGCCAGTAGAACAGCATATAATTCACCGGAGAGAGAAAGAACTATTAGGAACGAAGAGAAGGACGAGTTCTACGAAGGTAAGATGGGCTTATTGACTTATCTCTAACGTAGCCGAATGGTACAAGGAGTGCCAGAGGTTGATCATTAACTAGCGCAAATTTTAAAGGGACTTGGCTGCATCCCTTACTACAAACACTGTTTCAGGTTCGAGATCGAAACTGCGTGTCCAACCTGCGATCCTGCAAACTAGAATTCGGAACACGTGTTTTTCAAATGTCCCTATTGTTTCGAAAACAGAGACGAATTAGAGAGACAGCTCCGGTGTAGTCTGACATCGGAAAACCTGGTCTATGTTATGCTGTCCTCGGGTGAAAATTGGAGAAATATTAGCAAATACGTGTTTTTCACATGTCTTCGTTTTTTCGAAAAATGAGACATCTTCGGTGTAGTCTGACGGCAGAAAACCTGGTCAGGGATATGCTATCCGCGGAGGCAACTTGGAGAAATATTAGCGAATACACCCCGGCAGTATTAAAAGCGCTACGGTTTGTAGAAAAAGAAAGAAGATTCCAAGAAACAATGTGTAGATGTATATATATATAGGTGTAAAAATATTTTATAGCAGACATAGTTGAAGGTATGTGAAGGAAAATGTAAATACATGTAGCCGTTAACCAGAAGGCAATAGTACCCCTCATGAATTAATACCTGACTGCGGTTTCATGGGGATGTACGGAAGAATAGGGAGGTGTGTTTAGTATGTTACAAATCCCACCTAGTAGTGCGGGTTGTATGGTGTTTGTTGAAGATTTTCACCAACCCATGTAAAAAGAACTGAGAGAGAGAGAGAGAGTACGGACAATGAGACGACAAAAATTGTAGATAAAATGGAGGAGTGGAAGTGATATGTCCAGAATTATTAAGCTATACACCTCCATAAATGCTTCGAGTGGAATGTGAATTAGTGCGGTTCCAAAGTCGGGAGTCTGAACATAGCGCCCTCGCGTTGACGAGACGTCCTTCATCACCGCTGACTCGCTGAGGAGGACGCCGGGCGACGACTGAACGTTGAAAGCTGGTGAGAACAACCAAAAAATACTATCGAGTTGTTGCATTGTCGGATATAATAGATTATTATTTTTATATTATCAAAAATATTTCGCTTTTATGCTACATGGCCTAAATTCCTATAGTCAAGGAGTGATCTGTGATGGTATAAGCAGGGTATCGCTTTCTATGGACTGCTGAAACGTGGCGGAACTGTCAATGCCTACCACTACCATAGATTAGATTGGAGTAATAATTAAATTTTATAGATACTAATTATTATTAATGCTCGTTTGAGTAACGAAACGCTTCGCATAATACCAAATGTAAAATCTTGAAATGCAAAGACAAATACGCAAAATTTAAATTATATATGTGACTTATTATTTGAGTCATTTACTTGTACATTCATAAAACATTGAAATTTGTTACTTATAGTTTAAAAATTATGTTTCAACATTATACGTTTTGAGATCTCTATCTTCAGGATTGTTTTCCTTCATTTCGGCCCTGGATGTTGCGGTGCCCAAAGGAATTTTTAATAAGATTTTAATTGTAGGTAAATACATCACACAAAGTTTATTTATTTATATTCATCATTCAATATGCAATTATATCATTTATCGTAGATAAAAACATAATTATACCCCTACCGAAGACTACTGGGGCTGATAGATCTGAACAGCAAAGGAAAATTGGTTTAGTAAACCATGCATGCAAATTATGGCGTTATATGGGTACGAAACGTGGATGGTAGGAGTTTTAGAAAGGAAAAGAATAGTTCATTTTGAAATGTGGTGCTATAGGTGAATGCTGAAAATCAGATAGGTGAATAGAATCACTAAAGAGGAAGTTATATACAGAATAGAGGAAAAGCGAACAATATGAAGGACGTTGACCAAGAGAAGGATAGATTAATAGGCTACGTTTTAAGACATGAGGTACTGGTTAAATTAGGATCGGAGGGAAGTGTGTGGGGTAAGAAAAGAAGAGGGAGGCCAAGGATGGAATGCACTATGCAGGATGTGGGATGTGCTAGTTATGCAGAAATGAAAGGTTTGCGCAAGATAGGCAGTATGGAAGGTTGCATCAGACTAGCCTTAGGACTGAATACCACAACAACATTGTATAATGAATTGAAGAGGTCCCGAAAGTTTTGTACAAAACGTTTCAATTAAAAAAAAATATATTTCTGACTTTTGGCCATTCTTTTTATTCTATTTGAAAAGGTATTATTTAAAACCTCTAAATTAATATACAAAATATTACCGTCGTTTCGTAACCATACTTGTCACATTTCTGTGTTGATGCCTTAACGAGCTATAAAATAAATTAAATTTTTGTAATTGTTCGGTAGATTATATCATAGTGTAATGATTTTATTGGCATGTGTTGTAAATAGTAATCCACCAAAATTATTAGTCTTGGTAAATGAAGCAAAATTAAATCCGTGCTGATTTTTATATTATATCAGACGCAAGTTAAATTAAACGAGCAATTTTTTAAAATAATGTACTGTCTCTCCGACTGTTCAATTACGTTCGCTTAACGCCGTTCTTTAGCAAAAACGTTCTTCTGGAGTATCCATAGAATTTGAGAAAACTTTGACGAAATTGCTAACGTCCTTAGGATATTGCAAAAGTTGCACTAAGCTGAGCCGAGGTGCGTTTGTGTGTGGTGGTAGAGCTGGCAGCGTTATTCGTGGTCGAGTAATATGCAGATGAGGGAGAATTTAGGCACGCATGTGTGTCCCCAAGGCCTTCTGCCGGGCTAATCACCATTGTACGGACAAAGAGAACTCACTTGATGGAAATTCTACAGCTCTGTAGCTTCAATGACTGCAGTTTTTCCGAACCCGACAAAGGAAACATCGAACTGCAGTCCGAACCAAATTCGGCGTTGCAAACAAAAGCATATCTGTGTAGTAGGGCTGAGATCATGAAATTACATCAACGTATTTTTTTTTTAAAAAAAACGGCCTGTTATTTGAGTGACTTCTAATGTTTCTGTGTGGCTACGAGTTCACACTGCAAACAATTTACTTCCCACTGAGCAGTTACTACATTACTTATCTTGATTGATTACCATGTTTTATGCCACGAGAGACTACTTTTACGTGCCGTATTTCTCCTTAAATGTATTCGGCAGCACATTCACACAGTTTATACCCAACATAAATATTTCCTTCATCGATATGCAGTTGCGGTTCCCAATCGCAGCGATTGTAGATCGCTGATAAAATCTGAGTTTACTACGTACTAGTGATGGACAAGATAGTTCATTTAAGAGAATAGGTTAACTATAGTTCATTCTTTGTACTGAACTATTTCTTTGAAGCAATTCAACTCAACTGATTATTTCGGTTAACACATGTGACTAGGTGACTAAGTTGTCTTTGCAATTGAGACAAATATTTCCTTCTCACTTTGACTTCATTGCAGCATAGTAAGAAAATTCAGCTTCGCATAAATAAATTGTAGAAATCGTAAGTAAAAAATAATACCTTGTTTTCTGACACACTCACTCATAAATCACATAAAGACTAATCATTGTATTTTTCTTTCACTGATTACATCAATTAGTTTTCCATAGTCACATGCACCTAAACCGACAGGTTTATCTGTCACAGAAAATAGATTCTGAATCCAGAAATCGTCCTTACAAGTTAAAAAAATTATGTAGGTGTTTAATAACATTTCGGAAACTTCATTTACTTTAAAATTTAATTAATTCAAATGTACACGTATGGCAGGAAACCAATTAATATCGTTAGATTCAACTTATGAAATCCAAAATTATATTTTTTCTTAAAAGATCCAATATTATATCTTGTATTAAAAATTATAATACTTTCACCTTGTAATGATGAGTTAATTGCACTCTGTAAAAATATCTGCCAGATATGTGAGTTAATCAACTATGAAGGATTTGGTAAAACGAAAAGTTGTCTGAAATTCTTTTGTGCTTTCTAAAAGAACAACTCATTTCGAAGTTAAAAAGTTTTAATAGTGCTTTTTCCTCTGGATAGCCATCTCACTTCAATATGTAATAATTATCGACTAGCCATGTAATTGGAAAAAAATTAAATAATCTGGATTGAAGTGGTCAGTAAAATTTTCCTGGGGATCTCCAGTTGCACTGAGTGGTCCTGACAGACTGCTATTTAATATATGTGCTGTTGAAATAAATTCCCCAAACGAAGGCGTAAAAGGTTGATTATTTTTTGGTCATAGCTGTTCATTGTCAAGTTAAATAAAATATTAACTTTATAATTGTCGGCTATGGAAATCTCTATCTCACTCGTATAGAATTCTGGTTAACTCAACACGTCCACACTTGTTCATAGTTACTCGTGTTTCCTATTGTAGCGGGAAACAAGGAATAGGGTTTCTTTGTTTCGCAACGTTGTGATTCCATTTTCTCCCGTTCGATGCAAACGGAGTTTTTGTCTTACGAGCTGATTAAGTGGTATTATAACATATTACATTCCATTGTATAAATTGAATCACTCCCAATTTTTGCGGAATACCTATTCAGGTCCCGCGGAACACAGTTTGGAAAAACCGGATCCAGATTGTAGGACGCGAACGAGCTAGATCACAAACGATAATTCACATTATTAGTAAACAATGTGTTCATTTATTTTCTCGAATAATTCTTTGAAACTAGTTTGTTCTCGAACTACAAATCAGTACTGCGTAACTATAAGTAGAGCTCTCAGTGGTGGATAGGAAATTGATGAATGAGCAACTCTACTACGTTGCCTGAGTTGGAAATGATAAAGTGAGTCAAGGTCACCCAGCCCCGGAAATTGAAACTGTCATAACCCTCCGTTTCCTAATACAGTGTTAGTTAATTACTTTTATGGCACGTTCGAAGTTTTATCTTATGAACGATTAGTTTCTAGTTTAATCGGAAATGAGTAATAAAACAGTTAAGACCATATTTAAAAAATCGATTCAAAATTAATTTCGTGGATGCCAGTCAGATTCTGCGTATCGTTAACCGTCTCTGAATAAGACTGATTTTAGCAGGTGTAATTCTTTGAGATGTTCTTGTAACCAGATATGATTCTTTACCCATTTTTTTCTCAATACCAACATAGTTATTACTGACCGGATAGTTGTTTTACCTTTCCCTCATTCAACTTTTTATCACATCTTGCACTTCCGTTTCACTTCGCTACTTTAATATTATTTTAATATAGAAAATGGAAGACCAGACAAAAGTAACTACAGTTTCACCACATCATTGTCACTACATTTTCAAATCCAAATTAAGTGAGTATTTTGCGTTTACAATTACGCACTGTGGTGAAAAATAGAGTAATCTGGCAATGTTGTTGTTGTTCATCAGACCTCAGAGATATATTTTGATGTGAAAAGAGTCGGACGCAGAGGAAGAGAAGATTTGGAAATAGCATCCTGAAACTAGCCGATTTCAAGTCCAACATGGAATTCAATTTAGACTACGATTGGGAAAGTTGCTATCACTGTCCAACATTTGGCCCAAAAGGATGATTCGTGCAAGTCGTAGATATGACAAAAAGTGTCAGTCTGATGTACCTGCAAAAACGAGAAGAAGGATTTGGAGTCATTGCCTGCCCTCCTGTTAGCTTGTCACTAGGAAGGGAAAGAAGCAACCCGGGAGATGTAAATTCCTAGAATCTTCACAGATCTCAGGTACCTGTGACCGCGAGGCTGCTGCTTCCTGCAAAAATTACAATCAGGTGTGTTAATACTCTTGCGTCGAGATGCGTTTGATGAAATTTCTGCTGCACAACACTGCCCACACTTAATGAAATTTTGATTTTAAGTAAATGATTAAATTTGAGTCATTTCCAAATTCTTAGCTGAGATAACCGCTGTAAAATAAATTTTTATGAACGTGCAATAGCATTTTTAAATAAATAAATCAAACCCTTTGAAGATAAATAATAAATTATTATTAATTAAATATAGCCTTTACAAAAATATTGAGAAAAATATACTGTAACAAAGTAAGGCATTGATTACGATTGTATTCAATTATTGGTGATGCAGAAGCAATGTAGTCGACAAATTCCTTTTAGCACCAGTCGGACCGTGACAAAATTCCATTCGACGTCTATCGTGAAACGCGGGGAAATCATACACACAAAAGATTACGGACGTTACTATATTGGGCATTAACCCCACGGAAATTTCGAAGCACATTTCTGCCTCCGCGAAGTCAGAGGACCACCGCGAGGCAAACTTCAAAATTTGATTGGATCAGAGTATATGATCTAGCCTCCACCCTCATAAGAAGAGCTGACATTGATAAAGATTAAGGTTGAGAGAGGTCAGTAGGGAATGGATCTTAGAAGAAGGAGGGTGTGTTGGACCACAGCATGCGTGAGCAAGAGTCTGATTGGAGTCTTTGATAGGTGGGAGTTGTACCACGAGAGCCAACAAGTTAGTCTGGCTGTAGCATCAGATAGAGAGGGAGGTGAGAATAGTTGGTCGCCATTGAATCATACGAGAGAGAAGTTTGTCAGTAATATTTCGAGACAAAATGAGAGATGGCAGCGAAACGGACTGAGGTAGCAGCAGGTGGCATCACTGTCCACGTAATCATCACCAGATACCCAAATTCTAGGAAGATGCCAATCTGCGCCGACAAAGAATTCAGCTGACTACGAACACAACAATATCAGGTGTGTCAGTGCCACTGCATCAAAATGCACGTGACAAATTCCTGCAGTACAAAAACGTCCACATATTAATGACCTTGTAAATAGATTGAGTCACTTATTGAATTTTAAATCAGAGCTTGCCGTGCATTTTAATGGACCCTAAATTTATAATATTCGTGATTGTTTTAATAAATTATTATTTTTTAAATATTAACTTAATAAGGTTGTTATAATTTAAATTAAAAATTAATTACCGTTGTTTTTGATTTTAATATATTAATGTTTATTAAGCAAAACATTATCAATTATCAATAGACACTCACTACTGAATACGCTAACTTTGTAAACTTAAGAATATATTCTATTAAAATTATAAATATGTTTATCTGTTTACTTATTAAAGTTGCAACGACTATCTGGTAATTAGCGATTACTGTGTTAATTAATTACATATTATTGACAATTTTGTATTTATATAACATTGTTGCACTCCAGTTTTTATACAATAACACTTGGCAAAGGGTAAAGTTTTTGTCTTTAGGTACGGTTGTTTATTGTGTCAGGTCAGAAAATACATAAGGCTTAAATTCCTTCAAGTTCCTAATTTTCATTATAGAACTCAATAATTCCTTTTTGGTATTTATATTATTGTTTTGTGAAGTTTTTTTTCTTGTCAATTTTTTTATTGATTTTCCAGTGTGTTTCAAGAAATTATTCAAAGAGTGTGGTGATGGAATTGCTGAGTTCCAGTCGTCTAATATTAGCCTTTGTGTGCTCCTTTCTATGACGGGGTTTTGAATATTGTATGTGTTTGCTACGACTAATGTCAGTACCAGGTTTTTACCTGAGGTAGTGATGCCATGGCATTTCATGTATGTCGTGGACCATTTACATGTTGCTTTCTCCGTAGAAAATGTTACATATTTGAGAACGGGAGTTATGATGATTTTTTCGTAATTATTTTACTTGATTAGTTTCATGGCCGTCATTATTCCTCATATTATTTACGCTTCAATATTGGCGTATTAGTGAAGTAGATATATGACATGATCTTCTGTTCAATGGTAATTTATTTTTCTAATGACATGTTTGTTGAAACTTATTTCTTAATGAGGTCAGTAAGTTTATGGTCCCAATATTGTCCTGAATAGTTTTTGTGCTGATGAATGGTTAATGATAAATCCGACTGTAAACCGCAATTTTCTAAGGTGGGCGATTGAGGTTTCTCCTCTATTCTTTTTCCGTGTGCTGGATATTTAGCTTCTCAAGTGTTCTCCTGACTATATTGTATACAAAGGTATGTCGCGTCTGGTTGGTATTTATCACCTTGAAATAGTAAATAGAGGAATTAGTTGATGCTGCTGCTTTCAGAGCGTATTTTATGTTTTGGCTCTTTCTGCAGTGTAGCGTAAGTTCCTTTGTTTACAATTTCGAATTCAGCCTACGTTTGTGATTTGCGAGGACGCAGCTGTGAGTAAATAAATAAATTATTATATTCCAATTAAAGAAAGAATTTAATATTATTTAATTTCATCTGGATGTTGTTCTGGTATTCGTCCTAAGACTGGTTTGGTGCAACCCTCCATGCTAACCTATCGCACAAGTCTTTTTATTTACGCATGTCTACCACATCTCACATCCTCCTTAACCTGTTTAGCGTATTCCAACCTTGGCCTCCTCTTTTGTTCTTTTGTTGTGAGGTATAAATTAAATAAGTGTGATACGGGTCGATATTAGAACCGAGACATGTAGGTTTATTAAATAAATTATAATTAAATGATGAAGATGGATAAATCTCAGTTTTACGACCAATAAGGCTGAGCTCCATTAGAAAGCATTCTTTCTGTTCTGTAACGGGTAATAAAAACTCCTTTACGGTCACTGTTTTACAAGTTATTATATTTTAAAAGAGGTAACATTCGGCAGTTATACTGCCAAATTCTTCCTAATAATATACAATTCAATCAATATAATGTTTATAATTCAATTATTAAATAGCTTTATACAATATCAGATCTATAAAATTTTTAAAAAGGATATAAATATTTTTACATATCCTGTACTTATAGATTATTTTATAATATCCTTATTTTCCGTACAAAGTACGTTGTTAATATATAAAATATTTGTTTTTCTTCACGTCGTCCGTTAGAAGCTGGCGGAAAACCTCAGTATAAGGGAGATATACATCATGCACTATCGATCGGTTGATCGATAGTGTATGATTAACATGGATTATTAATGTTTGTATGTTATCAGAAATATATATATATATTATATGGGTAGTAGCATAATGACTTGTATATATTTCGTTAACTTATAATATTAAGTATTATTGTAATTTATTTATGGTCTCTATGTAATAGCTTCCTATTTCACTTCCTTCATTTCTGAAATTAATTATTTGATCTCTAAGAATATTAACAAAAATTGATTTTACGAATGTGAGTTTGACTTTAAAATTTTTCATGTAAAACACGTGTTTTGTCGAATGCGAATTCATGACTTTTAGTTTTTACGTGGCATGATAATGCTGTACTATTTTCCGATATGGCTCTCAATGTTTGTTTATGATTGTTCATTAGTTTCGGTATAGACAATATATGGTTTATCGCATTTTTACATACTAAATTTGTAATATTGTCTAAAACAATATTGTCTTTCAGTTTTATTAATAGTTTTCTATGATTATTAGGTTTAAAAGTGAAAATGACTCATTTACATTAAATTGTTTTAAAATATTCACAATTTTATACGTTAATGTGTGTACATAAGTGGTTTATCTTTAATTTTGGTAATATTGTCTGTAGTTTGTGTGTTAATATTTTCTTCAGAAGTATTTGGTTGGTTGTATTTTGCCACTTTTTTGTTATTGGTTAGTGTGAAATATTGTTAGTTTGTGAAGATTTTATTATTATCCTGATAAATTGCAACTGGTTTAATTATGTTAGTTCTAGATAAAATTTGGTCATTTATAATGACCGGTGTTAGTAATTTAGTGTGGTTTTTAAACCATAATTTTTTAGTTAGTTTATCAGGAAAAAACTATTTGTGAAAATATTTTCCATACTGATTTTGACGTTATTTAAAAAATGTTTCTCAGTTAATTGGATAGCTTTAGAAATTAAGTTGTTCCCATTATTAAGAATCATAAAAGGGGGTGGTTTGAGATAATTTAGGATGGTATTGGAAGCGTTTTGTTTCGAGTACCATGTGGTATAAAGCTTATTATTTTCATTAATTATTGTCATATCTAATAATTAATTCTATTATTTTCCTATGTTTCTATAGTGTAATTTATTCTATTGTTAATTGAATTTAATTGTTCGAGAAATTATTCGGTTTCTTGTCTCTTGACGATGACAAAAAGATCGTCACTGTATTTTACTAGTAATTCTGGTTGAATCTCAGACGTTGAAATAGTTTTATTCAGGATATGGTTCATTATGATACCAGATATAACCGAATTAACGATTTAAGAAGAGTGGAGAACGCAATGCACCTTTCTGTTCTTTAATAAATGATAATTTTATTAATCTTTTTGTGGCAATTTTTTTTGAACGTAATATATTTCGTAAGAGATAATGAATGTTTATTGTGAATTGGCGACCCATACCGACAAAATTCTTTTCGCATGTAGAACTTCCGTGGGAATAATTTCAATATTTGATAGAAAAAATGTAAAAGGAATGCAGAAGAAACCAAAGCGGTTGATGTTGATGGTTTGGAGGCTGGTGGGTGGAGAAAAAATGCAGATAGATAAGCTCAGAAGTCGTAGTGAGGAAGTCCCAGAGGAGTGGATCCCAGGTAGAAGTGCTCAAAGACTCGAATTTTGTTGTAAAATTGTAATTTTTTCGCGTAGTTTATGGTGCCACTTTATAATTGTATTTCATTTGTTAATCAAAGTCAATTTTCGGCAGTTCTGTAAATATTACTGCTTTGTAAAAATTAATTTTAAGATGGAAAAAATTTAAAACTGCATTGATAAATTATATATAAGTTATTTCTGTTGAGTACGCATTAGAAAAAGAAAAAGATAAAAAGCGAAATAAATTACGGTTTTAAGGAATTTCAATATTATCGTACTGTACTTCAATAGTCTAGTAGGTAATTTAACAATTTATTTAATTTCTTAATTAGGTTTATGGAGAACGAATAAACCTCTTCACATTGTAGCAGAATATTATAAAGACCTGCCTGAGACAAGGAGGACACACTTTAGAACTTTGGTTTCTAACCTCATGAGGTGTGATATTTAGCTTTCTGATCAGTATTATATAATCATATAAATTACTGAGAAAAACGTAGATGAAACCGTGACATTTGTAAAACGGCAACAAGTTAATTCTGTAGGGTGGGTACCGACTAGAAGCATCGATCTATATTTAAATCTTAAGCACGAAATATTGTTTGTCCTCTTCTATTGGAGCGGAGCCTCTTCTTCTCATATAGGTAATAATAATAATAGTAAAACAATGTAATGGAGGAATAACGATCAAATTTAGTTTTTATAACTAGTCTGGTTACCATAAAAATGAACTTTTCGATTTGTGAATTCATGTAAATCAAATTGTGTATTTTGAAGCATAGAGGAAGTTGAGAAAATGGAAATTTATATATATATATATATATATATGTAATTTTAGCTCCCTGTATGAACGATAACTCGTTTACATTAAAACACATGCTAAAAAGGATAAGTGTGATGTAGAAATGAAATGTTCATACGCAAGCTAAAAATCGGCAAGGTATGCGAAGTGGAGCTCAGCACAAAATTATGATCATAAATCAAGCAATGATACTGAATACTAATTTCAATTTAATTTGAAAACAATTAAAATCTGGGGTATTGAAATTTTCCTAGTTTACAGTTCCTGCATTCAAGACCGAAACGTCTCCTAGGAGTATTGCAAATAAAATACCGTGGTCGTATGTTAACGTGTAGGTTCCCTCACGATATCCGGGAAGGTTTGTTAGTAATGATGAGCCTCTGTGTTTCTTAATTTATTTTAAAATAATTTATTAGTGGACCTCTACTAACTCTTGGACAGCGCATCGCAAAAGAGTGGTACAAAACGTTTATTATAGTGGTTGAAAGTCGGAAATATAAAAAAAGTAACTTCATTGATGTAGCAACACTACAAAATTTTATACTCTTTTTTAAAAAGTGTAGGGAGAAAGGGAAGGTTTATAGACAGGGAGGCTAAAGTAGGGTGGCACCGTACGAAAAAAGAAGACAAGAAATAACAAAATCCAGAGGATGACCTAATATTGAAGTAAACGATTTTATAGTTGGAATTATGCGAAGAAAAGTTCACAAATTTTATTTGCAGAACATTTTGCCATCAATGTTAAATTTTAAAGAAATATTTTTCAGAAATGTGTTTATCAACTTTGACAAGGTACACGATAAAATTGGTTTCCAATTGAAAAAACTTAAATGTAACCTATAATTATGGCGTCATGGACAGTTGAAGCTACCAGACACGCTTATTTGCGAAAATTCGTCAATAGAGGAATAAAAGCTCCACAAATTTTTATACGGATGAGACATGGTGCGGACACAACCACATAATGGAATATGGATGGCAAGAAAAGTTCCAAATTCTCAACAGTTTTAAATTTTCATGTTTCGCGGCTCGGTGCAAGAAACTAACGGATGAGGAAGAGGCTTTAAAAAACTATCAGATTCTAAAATTGTTGGAAAATTTTTTTCCAAATAAAATTCGTTAACAATCGGGAAGAGGGGCGGAGAAACGTCGAGGCCAGGCCAGCGGGCCAGGGTGCCACCCTACTTTAGCCTCCAGGTCCAATAAACCTTTCCTTTCTTAATTCACATTTTAAAAAATCGTACAAAACTTTGGAGCGTTGCTACATCAATGAAGCTTATATTTTATATGTGCGACCTGCAAACCGCTATAATAAAAGCTTTGTTATACGATTAGAGCTCCCCTAATAAATTAATTTAAAATAAATTAAGAAACGCAGATAATTAAAACTTTGCGAATAGGTTTGGAAGATTTTGCACTGCAATTTGTTAACTTTTCAGACCATTTGAAGCAATAATTTGAAATCTATGAGTTTTCGAAATAGAGTTATGCAAAAGAAAGACAAAAGAACCGTGTCTCTTTTCAGTGTATTCGCCAAAACGCATGTATAAAATTCTTTTAAAAATCTTTCATTTTCATAATGTATAATGGCATTAAATTCTACGTACAATGAGACATTTCAGAATAACATTGGTCATTCAAACTCAGGGCTCTACTATTTTGACGACGACAGTAAATACTGTAACTCAGCTCATAAATAATTTCTTCAATGACTGTGGAAGTCAATTAACATTAGAATAGGCCCTCGGCACATTATTAGCATAATTGAAATGTTAATAGTTAAAATTTGGCAATCTATTACGTACACATTATAAAATTAGTTTGTACTTATGTAAAATTTTTATAACTGAAATAATTTCACATAAACTGGAAAATAAAATATTGACTGTTGTATATGATTATATAATTATAGAAGTATTTGGATTGGGAGATATTAATTATAAACCAATAATTTGTACAAGACTGATTCGTTGTTGTTAAATGGTTGTAGACATAATACATACTTAAATTAACGAAGGTTTCCTTGGTAATGTATTGATTGATAAGCGATATATTTTTCATGAAAATAAAGGGGACGATATTTCTATATCACCCATTTAAACGCAATAATTTGCATGAAAAGCTTTTAAGTGACGTGTTTTGGCAGTGAGGTATTAAATTTTGAGACAGCATGTAATTAACTTCTCATAATTAAATACTCCCCTCTTTTGCTGTATGTTACCCGTATTTTTTTCCGTGTAAATTTAATCGTGAGTGCCCACGTCCATTGTTAAGGTAAACAAACATTTTTATATTTTTGTGGGCTTTATTTTCTGTACAATATGCATATATCATATCCGTAAACGAATCACGAGGACAGATTGAAATTACAAACAACTGAAAAATGTGTTTTGAAACATCCCGTATACACACAAATCTTTTGAACTTCAATTGAATACATTTAACTGATTTTAATATGTCAATAAATTCTCGGATTGAACACGTCCAACATAATGTTAGCCAAGTACTCGCCATATTTTACAACAAATGAGGCCAAATTTTTTGCATTCAAACGCAAATTTTTTGACAGACTAGTTCAGCTCATTTTGTTTAATGAAACACCAATCTACAAAAGCCAAGAATGATGTGCCTGTACGAGTGGGTGAGGACTTCATGATACTCGTTCGGTGAAGATAACTCTAAACTACAGTTGTAGGCACTGAGAGCGAGATCTGCTTGGAACTTGAAATTGTCTGGTCTCCGGAAGAACTGTTATTAAATTCTTCAATTTATAAATTTTGGATGCATTGTATTTATTTATAATAAATGTCTAACTGTACAATGTTTTCTAACACTGTAACAGGACTTGTCCGAAATACAAACAGGCTCGACGTTGCAATGCGCCACTTTTAATTGTCCAAAGCGCCACGGTTCGGCAACTTCTGTTCTGCAACAAACATTGGATTAGAGTAATAAATATCCAAGTCTCATTTTGAAAAATAAATATCTAACCCAACAATCTAAAACTTTTTCCGATGGCCAAATCAATAGAAAATAATTATTCAGTTATTTACGTTATCCGTGGGTTATCTAGTACAGTAGTTCGTGAGTTACGGCCACTGCCAGGTTTCCGAAAGGACACTTCAAATACATTGGCTCATATTAGTTTGTATTCCGTACATAAAACGATTGGTAGTCAAGTTCGCAGATTATTTGCTCACGTACGTCCTTCCTGTTTGAAAATTGAAAAGGGAGAACATTTATCAACAGAAAAGTAATATCAGATTTGTTGCGAGTTCAATCAGTTCTACATTGACAGATTCTCTTTCAGTTCTCTACGTGAAAGGATTGAAAGCAAGTTTTTGTATAAAGACCTCACGTATCTGCTGAGACGCTGAGATTTATTTCAGACTCCGGTCCAGAGAATAACAATAGAGAAGATTTAGTCAGAAAGCCACAAAAGCGTACGTATTTCAGTCTGTTTGTAGAAATATTTTATCGCTTGTTATTTGAGGATTACATCTCAATCCCGCCCTGATGCTGATATTTGTTAGTTTCAATTTATTTCGAATACAATAAATGAAGTTTGAAAACAAAGGCTTACACCATACCACTGCACATAAGGTAGACGGGTCAAACTGATAAGGTGAAAGTAAATCTTGGAATATGCTTTCTGGTTTTTTTGTTTTATCTGCAATACTTTATCTGTCTGTTTTATTCAAGTGCGTTATAATATAAAATATTTTAAAATAGTTTTACTTCTAAAGTTACAGTATTACCGTATACACTACTTGACATAACTTGTAGGGAAATTTTCACATAAATGAAGAATGCATTATATTAAATGTTCTACTTCGTAAAGCGATGCCATGTTGCCTCGTTTATGTATTAATGTAATTTTGAAGACAGTAACTTCTTTGTCAGTGTCAATTAGTTTTCACAGCTTTAATAATTATTAAATGATTAAAATTATTCTAGATATTAAAAGCTGTCCATTTATATATTCTTTACAGGGATATAAGTAATCATCTAAAAAGAACTATGATTATAATCACTTCAGAAATTTATAATTAATTAGACTTTTTTCTATTGAATCTATTTAACAGTTTTGATATTTAAGGAGTTCTCTAAACACCAATGAAATAAAATTCCTTTCACACTTCCAACTTGTTCGCGTATTTATTTACTAGATTCAGAATTCAAGAAAGCCTGACAGTCTACTTAGAAATAGTTTATTTTAAACAGTTAATAAACATGACCTGAAAAATGTTTTCATCAGTTAAATATGAAAGTTACGTATTTTGAAATTCAATTCAATTACATAGTAATAAACTTTGTAAGTAAACATTTCTACTTTTTCAGTTTGTTTCTGTATAGAAATTATTTGATGTTGAAAACATGTTAGTAGGGCTTATTGTCTTTATTTATTTATTATTCAGAACTAATTCCAATTATTTATCACCAACTACTACGGTTATTAGCGACTACAGTAGAGGGAACTCTTGATCTGCAGTTGTGGAAACACACACAACATCCATGCCCATGCCAGGATTCGAACCCCGAACCTCTATTATGCGAGGCAGCAAAGCTAAACACTACACCACAGAAGATCCTGATATAGTTATAGCTATTTTATAATTTAAATAATATTTTATATTAACATCTATTTTAATTATAACCAAATATATTTACCTACCACTTATTAGACATTTGATTATTAAAAAATACTTCGTATGTTTAATCTAATTTGGACAATGGCTGTACAATTCATAGTAGTTATTGTAAGTTTACCATGCGTACATTTCACAGCAGATTATAAATGTATTTTTTAGGTCAAAGACTAGATGGAAAAAAAATGTAATGGAGTGTAGTATGGAAAACAGTGAAATAACAAAGAGTGTTAGGTTAGAAAGGGATATTTTGACAGAAGTTAAGGAATTCTGCTACTTGGGAAGCGTAATAACTAAGGATGGTAGAAGTATGGTAGACGTAAAGAGTAGGATAGCACAGGCAAGGTAGACGTTCACGAAAAAAAGTAATTTACTTACGGGTAATAAAAGTGTGAATATTAGGAAATCGTTGCTAGAAATGTTTCTATGGAGCGTGGCGTTATATGGTTGCGAAACGTGGACGATCGGAGTTGCGGAAAATAAAAGAATAGAAGTCTTTGAAATGCGGTGCTATAGGAGAATGCTGATAATCAGATGGATGGATGGAATCACTAAAGAGGAAGTTCTAATCAGAATATTAGAGGAGCGAACAATATGGAGGACGTTGACCAAGAGAAGGGATAGACTAATAGGGCACTAATAAGTCTTGTAAAATTAGAGGGAAGTGTGTGGGGTAAGAAGAGAATAGGTAGACCACGTATGGAATACACGAAGCAGCATGATATGGGATGTACTGATTATGTGGAAATGAATGGGCTTGCGCAAGTAAGGTTAGCATGGATGGTTGCATCAGACCAGTTTTAGGACTGAATACTACAAGAAGAACAGCTCACAGACAACATACGAAAGTTGAAATTAGCTGATTTATAATGACTTGTGCGCAGAGGACTTTCATTTGCTATGAGAAAATATTTACAAAATAGTTCACGGCCGATTAGTTGCATTAAGTTGGCGAACCCTCTTCATACTATGGTTCGACGTTTGCTTAAAGTTATGAATATTTCTTCAGTCTGTCACTAAAGGAATAAAAAATGCTTTTGAGAATAAAATATCGGTTAATTTATCGTTAAAATATTTTATTTTTCGCAGAAAGTCTGTCTTCAGATAATGTTTATGATAGAATCGGTTTATAATTTCCATCTTCATAATGAAACGGGAAGACATTTTAATACAATTTTGTAATTTCTCAGACTACATATAAGGCGCGTAATTTATGAAGTTTGGTGTGTCGCAGTTCGTGTACGCTATTTGCATGTTACTTGGGAATAAGCCTCATACTTCGATGATCTGTACGTGAGAATTGACTGGTAAATTTTTTGTGACCACAAAAATAAAACTGCAACCATGTGCCAATAACACACTAATAAGGTATAACTACGGTCGAATCAATTGGTTGGCACATACACCTGAAATACAAAAATGCGTTGTTTAGGAGTTGATATCGTTGCGGGGGAATGATGAGTTGGGAAGTCTGTTATGAGTTGGGAAAGTAAAAAGGAGCAGAGCTGAAGTTAGCTTCCTAAACGGAAAGGTTGTGTCTGTGACAGCTTCTGTAGACGCAGAGAGGCTCTTACAACCAGCCTCGAGACTTACAACTAAAGGAATCCTCGTGAAAATCCACCACCCAACATCGCTACCAACGAGACGTTCAGAACCCACGACACAGCATTCTACCTCGATACAGATGAATTCCAAGTAAAATAGTATGCATTAACGAGATGGGACTATATTCTCTACAACTCGGCTCGTGATTCAGTCACTGAGTTTGTTAATCATATATTTTTATTTAATTATTTTAAGTCGCACCAACAAGGGGAGTGTTATTAGCGACCGACGTTACAGAGGTTTTTTGTTACAAAGTCAGATTATTTTAAATGCAATAGTGTAGTTGAACTTCGAGTGTGAATGTTATGAGGTCCAGTCTAGAATATGGAGCAATGGCTACAGCCCTGATCTGGTCGAGGTCGTGAAGGGATTATTGTAGTGCGTACTTGTTAATTGAGGAGATCTGCTAAATAAGTTAAGGTGGGCAAGATTAGTGTGTAGGATTCTAATTATACGTTACACTAAATAATTTAGTAGTTCGTGCTAAATATAGTAAATATATTGTAAATAATATTGTCAAATAAAATGCATTTTAAAGTTGATTTACTATATATATTTTATAGTCAACTCCCAATAAAAATTAATCTTTACAGTATATCTGGAATCAAACCAAGAAATTTGGAACCCAAATAATACTTTTAGTAGTTATTTCATTATTCATTATGAAATATGAGTGTTATTCATTATATATATATATATTTATTTATTATGAGAATCTAAATCTCAATTAGGATTTAATTACCCGTTCAGAAAGGCAATTTTAAGGGAGGGAAGAGGAAATCAGAAAACAATTTTTAATATTTTTAGTCGTTTTTTATTAATTAATTTTGAGATATTGTAAAGATTTTTTTAGTCAAAAGTCTGTTTTGACTTATCTGTAGTCCAGAATGTTATCCAATTTCTTCCTCTTGTTCACCTTCCGGAGATCACTTTCACAGGCACACACAATAAACTATAAATCGCTACTTTAAATTTTAATTTCTCTTCTTTTAAATTTCCTCGCTTATAAATACTCGTTTTGTCGTATGAACATCCCAAGTAGGTCCGCAGTAAACTTTCAAATTATCTGACAATTTCCTCCTTTCTCGGCCATTATCTCACAGCTACTGTCTCCCCCCCCCCCCAACAACGTTTTCCTCAATTCTTATATATTAAAATTTTAATTCGTCTTTTCTTTCTACTGGAACTGCATATCACGACTCTGGAAATCTTAAATACATACGGTGTACTTCGGTGTACGCTCTGTTACTGTTCTCGCTTGAACCGTCCTCTCCTCAAAGAGGGTCGGCTGCCATAAATTACGTCAACCTCCTCCTTCGACCTTCATGCAACCCCCTTCACAGGAAAAGGAATCATACTGCAAGTAGACGAAGAAAAAGAAAGAATCAGAAGAAGACTTGGAAACCTCAATAAATTACATGAATGTAGTCCTGAAAAAAGTGAGGATTAATAAAGGAAAAACCAAGGTAATAGAGTGTAGTATGGGAAACAGTGTAATAATAAAGGCTGTTAGTTACATTGCGACGGGATATATTGACGGAAGTTAAGGAATTCTGCTACTTGGTTCAGCGTAATAATAAGAGTACGATAGCACGGCTAATATAAGTGTGAATATGAGCAAAGCGATGATCTCATTGAATCAAGGAGTCAGCTGTCTCACCAGCGGGACGCACTCACAGACTTCTCGTTTACCGAGAAATACCGACGTATAAACTAAAACTTTTATCATATAAACGTAAATAATTGTTGAAATGAAAATTAAAGACAAGAAGAAAATTTTCTATTTGGTGCACTGAGAAATGAGACGTAATACAGATTTGGTAGGGGAAGTCATTCCAAGGGCTGCAAATAGTTAGGAATATATTTCTACAACAGACTTTGGCGAATTTCACGATCCGGGAATTATGGAATCCCTTAAATTTCATAATGAGGAACAGAAGAAGAGGGTAAGACTCCGAAACCATAATAAATGGCATGCATGTGTTCCTGGACAAAGAATTCAATGTAACGGTAAATAAAGAAAACAAAGGTGATGGAGTGTAGTATGGGAAACAGTGGAATAACAAAGGTTGTTAGATTGGGAAGGGACATCTTAAAGAAAGTTAATGAATTTTGCTACTACAGTAGGATAGCACGGACAATGAAGGAATTTTCTTACGGTTAATATAAGTGTGAATATTAGGAAATCATTGCTAAAAATGTTGGTATGTAGTATGGCGTTATATGGTTGCGAAAAGTGGACGGTTAGGAATTACTCAATACAGAACACGACCGTGAAATACGACGGAGAAAGGACGGAACCAGGCCAGACGACAGGGCTGCCACCCTACTTTACCCTACCGCTCCAATGAACCTTTTCCTTTTCTCTCTACACATTTTAAAAATCGTACATTATTTTGTAGCGTTGCTACATTAACGAAGAGCTTTGTCCCATTATACTACGATGCTCTGTCAAAGACTTAGCAGAGATTTAATAATTAATTAATTAAAGACACACAGATGATTCGAACTTTGTGGCTTGGTTCGGAAGGGTTTGCACAATCTTTTTCTAAAGTGTCAAACCATTTAAAGGAACAGTCTGAAGTTTATGAGCTATCAAATTCGATCTATATGAAAGAAAGGCAAAAAAACAACAACTGATTTTTCAGTTTTTTGCCAAACAGAATGTGTATAAAATGTATTTAATTTTCTTTAATAACATATCATATAATGGCATTACATTCTGCGTAAAAAAAATGTAGGTCATTCCCAATGGGTACAATGAGGCTCTACTAGCTTGAAAGTCCGCAGGACCTACCGCGACTAATGGAAGGTTAATATACCGGGCACCCAACTAGTGATAAGTATAATTGACTGTATTTTATTATACGTGTGTCCTTATTTAAGGTACCTGTAGTGGATTGTAGTTGTATTCAGTCAAAGGACTGGTCTGACGTACAAACTACATGCTAACCTATCCTGCGCAAGCCTTTCCATTTCCTGATACCTAGGACAACCCACATCCTCCCTAATATGCTTAGCATATACTATCATTGGCCTCCCTATTCTGTTATCACCCCACACATTTCCCTCTAATGCTAATTTTACAAGAGCCTACTGCATTAAAACGTGGCCTGTTAATCTATCCCTTTTCTCCATATTGTTCGCTTTTCCCCTATTCTATTTAGAACTTTATCGTTAGTTACTCTATCCACCCATCTAATTTTCAGCATTCACCTATAGAACCACATTTCAAAGGCTTGTATTCTTTTCCGGGTACTCTTTTTTTTCGTATTATGTTAATTGTAAATATTCAAATAAGGCTGCTAGAATTACTTACATTGTTTGGAAATATTGTTAGAATAAGCGAAGTGAAGAACAATAAGACGTTTGTGCGGATTGTAATGCCAAGAGACAGCATTATTACGTCATTGGGTAACGCAAGAGATAGTGCCGTGCGCAAAAGGCTTCGAGAAAGTTCTCGAAGGTATTTAGAGTTTTTAACACGTCAATGCGCAAGCGTGCTTAACCGTAATCCGTAGTTTTCTTGTGACTTAGGCAAAGCCTAAGGCAATAAGATTTTTCCAAATTAAAACAGTCGTAAACCGCCGGAATTGGAGTGTCATTTAAATTTAAGGACGCAGTCGACGGCGACATTTCGATTTATTAAGAGAATTGGCGTGATGTTTAGTGGAAATGACAGGGGATGCGGGGCAACACTGGCAGCACTGGACGACATGAAGCTTGTAGCGCGTTATTAAGTATAGGCGCAATTAATTTAAACTGCGATTTAGACAGTGAATCGCGTGAGTAATGATGAGTTGTTGGGTACTACCATGTGGAATGTAAGGAACGTCCAGACCCCCGGGGTTGAACATCTGGAGGAAATGAGTGACAGGCCTGCAGAATCGCCAATGAAAGAGTAAAGGAGCGGCCCCCCTATGGCGCCGGGCCATCTTAGGACGCACGAGGGTGACGAATGTGCATACTGTGACACTTACCCCTGATGGAGATGCCCTGGCGATGGAAAGTTTTGGAGTTTTTGTGCCGTTAAGAGCGCGACTGCCCAAAACTATTTAAAGGGCATGAAAGCGGAAATGAGGACAGTCGAGGGAAAAATTCGGAAGGCGACACTCGATGAA
This sequence comes from Eucriotettix oculatus, assembly GCA_034510155.1. Taxonomy (NCBI): domain Eukaryota; kingdom Metazoa; phylum Arthropoda; class Insecta; order Orthoptera; family Tetrigidae; genus Eucriotettix; species Eucriotettix oculatus. The sequence goes on from CM067376.1 coordinate 163,848,634, forward strand.
ACTACTGGAGGGAGTCGCTGGCATTGAAGAAGATACTACAGATAGCAGTCGCCATCATTCGATGGCAAACGACAGAAGCCGCCAGGGTCCAGAAAAGCTGACTACACGACATCGCAAAGGGGAAAATACCAGATAAGTTCCACTCATGGTAGTCCTTAACATTCTCATGATTACGCAGACATCGTAAATTCGTCATTTTTCCGACCAAATTTATCCCACGGTCAACCCGAGGTTTTGGGATTTCATAGCTGAGTAGCCAGTGGCATAACAAATATATTGAGTAGGATCGGTCCGCCAAAATTTGTTAATAATAAATTTTTACGCCTTAAATAAGAATTATTTAACTCCCCTCCCTTATACAAATTGGCTAAAAGGACATCCACTCTGGCGCCCAACAATTTAGAAAGTCCGCCACAAGCTGCTGGGTGAGTGTGGATGCTCCTTCTCTTTCTGTCCTCTCCTCTTACTCTCCAGCCTCGTGGCTGATGTCGTCGTGTTTCAGCCGTGACCATCGTCCTCGTGACTCTTGCTGGCTGCAGCAAAGGTGGGCCTGATTGCCCAAACATTGGAGATCCGCAATGTTGCAGGAACAGACGCGGTGTCTGGAAGAATTTTCCGTAACATTTGCGAGCTGGAGCGCGCTTACAAATGTGAAATTTTTTTAGTAAAAAGTATTTTTCAGGAATAGTTTTGTTACTGCTTCAGTTATCAATTAATTAGGAAATCTTGTCATCAGCTTTTGTGTTGAGGACACCAAATCATCTATTTAGGAAAATGGAATACAAGCGTACCTCGTACCTGCGCCATGTTGTAATGCGGGCGCGAGTCTTCAACAAACGACATGAGATTACATGACGTCATCGTGACGTTGCAACGAGACCCGTAATTTTATCTATATATCAAGCTGCTGGCGCCTATCGCGGTATCAATTTGTTTGTATGTTGCGTAATGTTTATTTATTTGAAGTACCAGCCTTCAGGCGCTGGAGGACAGTAGTGAATTAAGAGATGAGACTATACGCCTGAAATAAGGAGAAGAAATAATAGCCTTACCGTTTGCCGACGTTATTGTAAGCTTAGGGGGATCAGAATAAAACTTGGAAAAAATTATAGAAGGCATGAACGTGGTCCTGGAGAAAGAGTTCATTACTAATAGAAGGAAAAACCAAGGTCTTGGAGAATAGTTTGGGAATCAGTGGAATGAAACAGGCTAATAGATTGGAAAGGGATATTTTGACGGAAGTTAAGGAAAACTGCCACTTGGGAAGCGTAATAACTAGAGAAGGTTGAAGTATAGTAGACATAAAGAGTAGGATATCACAGGCAAGGAAGGATGTCGCGAAAAAAAGGGATTTACTTACGGCGAATATAAGTGTAAATATTAGGAAATCGTTGCTAAATATGTTGGTATGTAGTGTATTATTGTATGGCCACGTTTTAAGACACGAGGGTCTTGTAAAATTAGCATTAAAGGAAAGTGCGTGTAGTAAGAACAGAAGATGGAGGCAAAGGATGGAATGCGCTAAGCAGTAGCGAGTAAGTTGGATGTGTTAGTAAATAGGAAATTAAAAGTTTTGGTTAGCATGGACCAGTCTTAGGATTAAATACAACAACAACAGTTGTAACGTCGTCCAGTATTTAAAATATTAATTTGGATTTAATAAATCAGAAAACAATTTTAAGGGGAGGAGGACGTTATAAGTAGGTAATTATTAACATTTAACGGACACGTGGACTGAAATTTCGGCAAAAATGTGAAAAATTATCGGTTTTATAATATTTTTAAAATTAATATGGCTATAAATTCAGTAAACTGAAAAAAAATCTGCGAAAGAAAAGGTGGAAGGTATAACATATGTTGCATAGGAAAATGTTAATTATTGTCTTTGACTCCAATTTAATAAATTATTACAGTTTTCATAAAAATGTGATTCTCTACTTCATGATTTTTGGAACCAAAAACTTTCTATGCGTCCCAAATACTAAGTTACTGAATGCTAATACCTTCAAATATAAGTATTAATTATTTTTATTTGTTTAAGTATTTAATGTGAAAAAAAATAATGTACTGAAAAGTGCTAATTTTTAAGTAGCCTTATGAAGCTCTTTCAATAAAAAAAAATTTTCTCCCCTCAGTTTTATTCATCTTCGGCTTCCCCCCCCCCTTTTACAGGTTTGCCAGCTTCAATTTCCATTTCTGTCTGTCGTTCCAATCTCCCTCTTCCAAATTACTATGTTCCATTACGGTTTTCACATGTTTTTTCCACTTTAATCTGGGTCTGCCCCGTTTATTTTTTTGCAGTTGGTGACCATTGGTATATTTCTTTTGGCCATCTTTCGTTTTCCATCCTTTGTACATGAGCATACCATATAAGAGTTTGATTTTCATTCCTCTTAACAACGGAGCTCATTTCGAATTTTATCCTGTCTTTTTTTTGAAGGCTTCTCCTCAGATAATCGAATTCTACTCTTCTAATTTTTTTTAATTCTGTCAGGGGCCACGTTTTACTTCCATAACATAGAATGTTCTGTATTATGCTCTTATAGATTATGATTTTTGTTTGCTTTGTGAAATTTTTATTCAATTTCAAACATAATAGTAACAATTTATAAAAACGATCAGACCTGCATATAATTGTAAAAAATGCTAAAATGTATTCAAGTACGTAACGCAAGAAACATTTCCAAAACTGCCAAATTTTGAAAATAAATATCAAAATATATCAACAAAAGCAAGTTTACAAAAACAAAATTTTTTTCAATGCAACACATGTGCTGCTGTTGGTAAGACACAATAATAATTTCAGCTCAGTTGTAATTTAATTTAGAGGAATTTCAAATTTCTATCTCCCCCCTCCCGGGTCCCTTAATAGTAACTCCATTATTCAATGTGGAAACGTGCAAAAGATTTTTGCGCGAGTAACTCCCTAAATTGAAAAATTAAACAATTTTTTAACTCTACACTGAGGGTCGAATGTTATGGGCCTTCTCATAGAATAGAATATTTTATACAACATCTACTTGAACCTGGCATTACACAAAATCAGGAAAGAGCCACAGCCTGGGTAATTACAGTGTCGGCTTAGTGCATATTCCAGCTCCTTCCTCCTAATTGGGTCGTCATCACAGCCGCCGCCGTCCCCGCTGCTATTCAAAACCTCCCTTGCCACAATTCCAACCACCAACGGCAGCAAACACTCTCGGAATCTCTAACAATTTCTCCCGTCTCACCGATCTCCAAAATTTTCTCTCCAAAACTGCTCTTTAAAATTCTCCGCCCAAATCTCTCTTCTCAACCTTCTCCGACAATCTGTTCAAAAATATCCTCTCCAAAAATCTGAGCCTCGAAAATCTCTCTGCGAATCCTCCCCACTTACTTAGTTTATACGTGGCAGGGATGGATATCCAGCAATAACGTTTATGGTTCTAATTGGGGAAATACAACACCCGACGGCGCCAACTCTCACCAAAATTGGGGAACACCCAAGGCGCGACGTAAAGTCTGAGTATTATTGCCCCTGATTCAACCGCTGTCTCCTTTCTTCTGACTACGCACCGCCAAAAGTTCGAGCAGATGTGTCTGACCGTTACAGTTGCATGGTTGAAAGAACGGTCTCTTACAAGTCTGAGATCACAAGGTGGTACCCGGTCTTGAAGATCCAAATGTTATAACAGCTAGGGGCATTGGGTTGCAGGAAAAACTGGTAAGCGATGTTAACCACCACCAAAAACCATAGACACTAGTAGTCTGGTCAGTTAACTCCAGAGCCTCCGTTGTCCACCTGGATGAAGGAAACCACTCCCCATCATCAGGAATGGAAAATTCACTTTTCCCCTTTTTACTGTTCTATTTCTCCTTTTCCAATGTCCCCTTAAATACGAAATCTCTCCACCACTGATAAACATATTCATAGTAATATTCTTATATGGTTGATTGCGATATCTTTTCCTCCACTTCTTTCACTTACCTAGAGTAATATTTCATTTTGTTTCTCCTTTTTTTTCTTCAGATTTTATACCCCTGGATTTTAAGAAGTACATACCACAGTCTTATGGTGTGTATCGATTGTTTTTCATATTATGACTACTGAACGGAATAACTGTAAAGTAAATAAAAATAAAAACCGTTTTGACCGACTTGAATGCACTCTCATACCTTTCATTAAATTTCCCATTTTTTTACTTTTATCTTTGGTATATATATATATATTCTGTTTAAAACTACTTCGTTAGTTACTCTATCCACCCATATAATTTTCAGCATTCGCCTATAGAACCACGTTTCAAAGGCTTGTATTCTTTTCCATTCCGGTGATCCAGTCGTCCACGTTTCGCACCCACATAACGGCACGCTCCATTAGAACATTTTTAGCAATGATGTTCTAATATTCACACTTATATTTCCCGTAGTAAATTTCTCTCTTCCTTGCCTGTGCTATCCTACTCTATTTATTAGGCTTCCGAAGATAGCCGAATTCCTTAACTTCCGTCAAAGTATACCTTCCCAATTTAATAGCCTTTGTCATTCCATTTTTTCCCATAATACACTCCATTACCTCGGTTTTCAGTCTATTAATCCTCATATTGAAGTCTTTCTCCAGCACCACGTTCATGCCATTTATTATGGTTTGCAAGCCTTCCTTTTGTGCTGTACTCTTTTTTTTCGTGTATTTTGTTAATTGTAAATATTCAAATAAGGCTGCTAGAATTACTTACATTGTTTGGAAATATTTTTAGAACAAGCGAAGTGACGAACAATGAGACGTTTGTGCGGATTGTAATGACAAGAGACGTTATTATTACGTCATTGGGTAACGCAAGAGATAGTGCCGTACGCAAAAGGCTTCGAGAAAGTTCTCGGAGGTATTTAAAGATTTTAACACGTCAATGCGCTAGCGTGTTTACTCGTATTTGGTCGAGTAAATTCAGCTGACCCAGTTCCGGCAAAACGGCTAGATCTACGTTTGAGGGGGAATAAGGCAGACGGTGTTGGGAGACTGAACAGTGTAGACGGTGATGCGAAGAGGAAGGGAGAAGATGTGTTACTCCGTGTTATAAAAAGACTGCGAGGTTAAAAAGTGTGTTCGGCGATCAGTGAGACACTGATGTATTCGAGAGTGCAGGGTTTGATAGCCGAGGCAACAATCAAATTGAGTGGAGTAGTGGACAGTGTCCGGACATTTTATTTCTGAAGAGTGCCGGAAAGGGCGTGAGAGGACGGAAAGCAGTTCAGTTGTTTTGCAGGAACGGTGACCAAGGAGTGTGTAGCCTCGCACTGTGCAGCGGTGGAAGACTGAGACGGAACTACACTTCGTGTCTGGTTACTTTGAAGGAGCAGTGGGGAAGCGAGCGAGTGAGCAGACAATCTGACGATTCCAGAAATTTCCTATAAATTTCCTATAGATGACGCAGATGTGATGGTAGGTTGGAGTCAAGAATATTATATTAGAAGTCATATGCAGATGTTCGGCTGAGTGAAGAATTGGATATGAAACTTGCTCACTTTTTTTTATATTATTATACTCAAAATCTAAATGATTTCTTTTTCTTATTTTTACAGCATCTGCTTGCTTTACAGTCGAGAGGCTCAATATCCCCTGAGATCATGAACAATGCTTGTTTTTTGAATGTTGTGGGGTTTTTTTAAGAAAAGTTTATGAATATAGTGATATGAGATTTAAAAAAATTGTTAATCATTTAATTTAACCTTTCCCCTCCTGTTGTATGTATATTGTAACATGGTTAACTACAGTCTCATATAAAAACAATATACGAGCAGGATTGTAGCTTGCGAGTCGCGACCTGTTGAGCAAGTTTCGCACGACACAGACAGGCATTGTTACTGTCGGGGAGACGTATTGTCGCGTCGCTGACGAAAGCGGAAGCGTACAGGGTAGTCCTAGGCCAGAATGTTCTCTTGGACGGAGGTGCTGTGGTCCGCTAATCCTCGCAGCCACGTGATAATCAATCAACGGCTATCGAATCAACTCCAGATTTAGGTGGTGATACGCCGGCAATTATTTAAAGTCTTCGTTAAGTGTCAATTAATTTACGTTAACGAATTTTGAGAGATTTTAGTGAAGGGTGAATGAGTGACCGCGCCCCGTAGATTACTAACTTCATTATATGATTAAAATTAAACTATTGAATTGATCGGTTGGTGTTTTTATGAAAAAAATACGTGACGCCCTAAAATTAAATACAATCTAATGTCGAGGAAACGACCGATATGCTACTATATATATATATATATATATATTGTAATATACATTTTTTTATGTATATTACATTTATTAATTTAAAGTACAAATATGATCAATTTTAATATTTTTGTTTATTAATTTAAGTGAAGACACGGGCTTAATCTCAGGGGATTTTGGGTCTCTCAAGAGATGGAGTATGCAGTAGCTGAAAATAGAAAGAAAAATCATTGAATGTTATTTATCCAGAGCAATGAGCAAGTTTCACAATTTTTTTTATCGCTTACCCACAATTACTGGGCCAACAAACATCCACCTCTCGAATGTTTGTGCGTCTCTCTGGCGTCTTGCAGGATTTGATCACGTCTGCTCACGTCCGTCCACTCGTCTGCCTTCTGGGGTCGAGCCACGTCCTCTCCTCTCCTTGTTTCACTTCTGCTCGGTCCACGTCCGTTCTCTGCTCCACTCGCCCGCCTTCTGCCCTCTGGATATCTGCTCTCTGGATATCTGCTCTCTGGTTATCTGCTCTCTGGTTCACTCGCCTGCCTTCTGCCCTCTGGACCACGTCCTCTCCTCTCCTCCACTCGCCTGTCTTCTCGGGTCTGGTCCACTCGCCTGCCTTCTGCCCTCTGGACCACGTCCTCTCCTCTCCTCCACTCGCCTGTCTTCTGGGGTCTGGTCGCGAGCCACCCATCGGCTTCCCTTTTAAACCTTCCGACGGGAATTCCCCTATTTCACAACATTTCGGGTTTCCCCGCCCTCATTTTTTAAACTCGTTCGGCGGGGTTTTCCCGCGGGGGTTCACCATCGTCATTTTTTATACACGCTCGGCGGGCCTCCCCCGCGGGGAACCACCATCTTTCGGCCGACTAGCCATTGTTGTTGGATGAACTGCGCCTCATAACGCCACAACCTTACAAAATCCGCCTTTTTATCACATTGCTCCCGGATCAATTTTAATAAAATTTTACAAAAAATTTTTGAGAAATTTATCTCCATATTTTATCTTTAACCCCCTTGCTCATTCTTTACAATCATTTTTGTGCTCGGAGAAATTACAAATTAATCAAATTGATTGAGCACCCTTTTCAACTTAATTTTAAAATAATCTTTCCTATTGATTTAGACTTAAAACCATTTATTAGCTAAAATTGGATAGAATTTCAAGTTAACACGTGGCTTACATAAACTTACACATGTTTGCCTGGTGCCCCCCATTGATAAAATAAAATCCTGTTCTGAATTATAAATTATTTAAATTTACCCGCTCACAGGAACGAAACTTTCAGCTTGCCAGGATTGAGAAACTTGGCATCCCAGTTCAGTATTCACATGCCATCATATATGTTTACAACAACATTATATGGCTGAACTGCCTCTAACATCATCCCTAAAACAAAAACAATCCTCAATGTGGCTCCATGTTTTCCTTCCTGTGACATTTATCAAACCCCACATGTAAAATTTTCAGAATCTAAATTTTTATTCCTAAATAATACTGCTACTTATCCAACAATAAAAAACTAAAATAGCTTGATAGCCCCCATACCATATTTAATTACCCAGCAGTACAATTAATCAAAATAAACAACTCCTGATAGAACAGAATTAATAAAAAATAACACCCTATTTCTGCACAATAGTTTCTCATTCCATGACTTCCCAACAAATAAGTCTTCAATTTCCACCCAGTAAACTATTCCTATCTCCCCATTAACTCAAATGCTGCCTCTTTATCATAATAATCGTTGAGTCACCACTTTGCTCATAAAATTCCTTCAAGATCCCCCCAAATTCTTTCTCTATCAGCTCTGAAAATTCTCAATCTTTAAAATCCAAGGTACCAGCTGGTCTATTTTAGTGACACATTCTCATCTAACATTTTTATTAAACGACGATTTTACTATACTGTTGTGATCCCCTTTCTATCTGGGCTAATCACCAACTAAATTAATCTCGTGGACTTATTTATGCCACCCCCAATACGACGACTTCACATACTATTCTTTACTTATAATTCGACGAGTCCTTCACTTCACTTTAATATACGACGCTTTCAACTTATTATACTTCCTTATAATACGACGATTCCTTCACTTCACTATACGACGATTTCAACTTATCATTATAATACGACGACTGATTCCTATAATCCTTTATATCCTCCAATAACACTATGAGGTCCCACTGCTATTTTCCACCAAATTCCAGTACCATAAATCAAAACACTTTCCAAATCACAGCTGACATTTCCCAATTTTACTTCAAACCACATTCCTTTCATAAGCTCACACTAATTCAACTCTAATTTCTTCCAAACAGACAGAATTCTCATTATTTCTCCCCACAATAAAATCCACTTCAATCATCTACTTTCCACAGCCCAACAACCACATAAACCCACAAAATCGAAAAATACTCCTTGTGCAGAAACAAAATGACAGAACATGACAATACCAAAATAGCTGATTCCCAAAACTAATCTAAAATCATCACCCAAAAGTCTATTACAAAAAATAAAATATCAACTAACTAAAAGATAACATAGAGAATAGATGTAAGAAATAAAGCACTGAAATGGAAGGGAATGCTTTATAGCTTGAGTCTCCATAGTCGCTAATTATGAAATCATTAAAGGGTAATGATTCTACTAGAGTTGTTTACAAGAAGATAGCATAGAGGATGGATAGAAGAGATAAAGCATCAGAAATGGAAGAAAATGCTTTATAGCTGGAGTCTCCATAATCGCCAATTATGAAATCATTAAAGGGTAATGATTCTCCTGGAGTTTCTTTGCACTAATCTAACATATCACTTGATATTACAATAGGCCCCTGCCATCATCACAATTTTCATGTACCCCAAATATTCCCAGGCTATTATTTTCTTCTATCTCCAGCAATGGATGCCCATATTCTTTATGCAGCCTAAAATCCCATTGACATACAAACAGATTTTTCCCAAACCGTTTAATTACCTCACCAATTGAATGAATCCTCAATCCTTTAATTGACCACGTCGCTACACAATTTAAACTACTTATCATTGTTGCCATGCGTTTTCCATACTCCATAGTGAAATGATCCTGCGTTCTCCCTCTACACTGCTTTCCCAAAATTCCCTCATACATTTCATTTGCATAATGATCGAACCTATTCTGTTTAAATTTAATAAACTTAATATCTATTCTTACACTAATGTGACCCAAACTTTGTTTTTTCCCCTATTCCGCCGTAGATTTTCCCCTTTTAACCCTTCTGAGTTCAGCATTTTCTTCTCCAAATTGTAGCTATACCACTTTCCTGTCTCTAACACTTCAGCTATCTCTATTTTCAGCTGTTTCCTAATATTTCCCTGCATATCATTATCAATAGCCACAGGATTCTTTCTTGACTGTTCATTAATAACTTCTTCTTGACTGTTATTAACAACTAAATTACGCTTCACTACTACCTTATCTATTTCTTCTACTTGCACATTAATATCAATATGTTTATCATCACATATTTTCTCAGATACCTCGTTCTGAATAATTTCTTCCTCTACCACTGCCCCTATTTCCTCAATATTCTTACTAACTTCCCCTTTAAATTCTACATTAAACTTCTCAGTCATTTCCCCCAGATTTCCCTTCCATTCTGCCATACTCTTATCCATTTTTTCTATCAACCTATTATTTTTTAATTTCATTTCTGCCAAACTCTTATCAAATTTTTCTCCCAACTTATCCATTATATTATCAAATCTTTCTACCAACTTATTATTTTCTAATTTCATCTCATCCATTTTCTTATCAAATTTTTCTCCCAACTTATCCATTTTATTACCCAAATATTTTATCAGCATCTCAATATGCACGCTAGTACTGTCTTTTCTTTGCTTATCACTCTTTTCCCCTACGGCATTCGTAATATCACCATTGCTGACTTCTACATTTTCTGTCACTGATTCTTGCCCTTTATCACTTTCATCAAACATTTCGTTTAAACCGATCACTTCCTCGGATTCCAAATTCACAACCTGCGCACACTGAAATTCTGGTTCCTGTGAATTTTCCATATTAATCACACGTTTTTTACTTCTAAGAAGCATTTATCAAACATAAGAAAACCCCAAAATATTAATTAAAAAAAACATGTATTAATTTTTGTAAGCAAAAGATTGCGTACTTGTGGAAATTGCACAGTAAAAATTGCAAAACACAGAATTTAAATTTTAACCGAGAGGAACACGAAAGAAAGCAAAACAAAAAACTATAACTCTACATTTTGGAAAGATTACCTTTTACAAAAATAGCTTCTGCAGTACTTCACCCTTTAGAGAGATCGTAAGCTCACACGGTTGAGCGCCAAAATGTAATATACTTTTTTGTACTTATTAATTTAAAGTACAAATATGATCAATTTTAATATTTCTGTTTATTAATTTAAGTGAAGACACGGGCTTAATCTCAGGGGATTTTGGGTCTCTCAAGAGATGGAGTATGCAGTAGCTGAAAATAGAAAGAAAAATCATTGAATGTTATTTATCCAGAGCAATGAGCAAGTTTCACAATTTTTTTTATCGCTTACCCACAATTACTGGGCCAACAAACATCCACCTCTCGAATGTTTGTGCGTCTCTCTGGCGTCTTGCAGGATTTGATCACGTCTGCTCACGTCCGTCCACTCGTCTGCCTTCTGGGGTCGAGCCACGTCCTCTCCTCTCCTTGTTTCACTTCTGCTCGGTCCACGTCCGTTCTCTGCTCCACTCGCCCGCCTTCTGCCCTCTGGATATCTGCTCTCTGGATATCTGCTCTCTGGTTATCTGCTCTCTGGTTCACTCGCCTGCCTTCTGCCCTCTGGACCACGTCCTCTCCTCTCCTCCACTCGCCTGTCTTCTGGGGTCTGGTCGCGAGCCACCCATCGGCTTCCCTTTTAAACCTTCCGACGGGAATTCCCCTATTTCACAACATTTCGGGGTTCCCCGCCCTCATTTTTTAAACTCGTTCGGCGGGGTTTTCCCGCGGGGGTTCACCATCGTCATTTTTTATACACGCTCGGCGGGCCTCCCCCGCGGGGAACCACCATCTTTCGGCCGACTAGCCATTGTTGTTGGCTGAACTGCGCCTCATAACGCCACAACCTTACAAAATCCGCCTTTTTATCACAATATATATATATATATATATATATATGAGATAGGAAATGACATTGTCATGTTGATTAAACAATTAATGGGGAAAGGAGAGAGAGATAGAAAGAAGATGACTTACCTGAGGTTCATAGATGGTAGACACCTTGTGAGGTTAAGAGAACTTGAATTTTCGGAGGCACCGCCCCTTCATCAGAAAGTTAGGAAGACATTTCCAGTGATCGGCTAGCCGAAATTTATATTTATCAACTTTATAGTGATTACATGAAACAATATCTCAGGGGATTCTGGGTCTCTCGAGAAGTGGAACACGCAGTTTCTGAAAAATAGAAAAGGATCATGTAAATTTATACAATCAGCACAATGAGCAAGTTTCACAGCTTTGATGAACTTACCCACAATTACTGGGCATACAAACATTCAACCTCACGAATTTTTCCCGCGTCTCTCTGGCTTTAGTGCGTCTTGCAGATTTTTTACATCGATGAATGTACTGTGATCCAAGTCCAACTACCCATTTCCTCTCTCCTTCTGATTCCTCCGACTTTTTCCGGACTGACTGCTTCTCTCCGACTGACTGTTTCGTCGTCCCTTCTCTCCACAACTCATCTGAATGCTTCTCATCTCTCTCCCCAACTGATCTGCCTTTTAACTTCTCGCCCCGGGAGTTCCCCGCCATCAGTTTTTTTTCACAAAGTTCCGGGGTTCCCCGGCCATTGGGACTTTCCCGCCACCATTTTTACATACGACCCGTGGGAGATTCTCGCGGGGGATCTCCATCGGGAGTTTACCCACTTTCATCCAATTCTACATTGTTGTTGGTCTCTATTGTCGCGCACAAAACTTCCTCCGTTGTAGGCCCAACTTCACTTCACAATGACACTGTAGAACCAAAATCAGCAGGCACCTGCGTTTTTACATTACAATATATATAACATTGAAGCATTTCAACGCCGTTGTGGTGGGAAAGCTAACCCAGACATATTGTTGGCCGTTGTCCTTTGAGACAATCCGTAAGAATTTTCCATTGACGTTAGCCGCTGGTAAAGGCTTTATTGTCTATTTGGGAGAATTAGTCACCTTCTTCAGGGGAATGGGAAGGCGGATGGACGAACTCAAGTGCATTCTCATACAAGTTGCAACCTCACAGAAATGAGAATAGTTAAAACGAATTTTTCAAACAATTTGTAAGTAGATAGGAAATAGTGAACGAAAAACTTACATGGGATTGGGAAAATATGATTAAGACATCCCCGTGGGGACTGTTATTACTTCAGTGCTCGGAAGTATTGTTCTTATCAACTAAATTTAGTAATTTTACCTGGCCATCTATAAAGATAAACTTAAAAGCTGCAGATGTTGCAAACATTTTGGATACGCGTGTGGCAGATCCGCTACAATGTGTGTGTGTGTTAAAACAAGTTACTATAATGAACCAAGCATACAGTTTGTGATGGATAAAGACGTGGGGAAAAAACACTTTAAAGAAGAAATATTTTAAGAAACTAAAAGAAGAATTAACGATTCAAACTGGACCTACTGTCTTATTGTGTGAAATAAAATTTATTGTTTAGGTTGTGGTGTGCGTTTGCACCCCCAAACACACATATAATAATACGAGAAACAATTCCTCTCCACCCCATAATAACTTATTAATTTTGTGAATATAAGTTTATAAAAGATAATTACTATTAGGCTGTTTTCAAGGCCAAAGGCTGAGAAAGTAATAGCTTAATATTAAATTAACATCCAATTGAGACGATGTTGATAGCCAGGACGAGAAACGCAAATCAATACCACCAGGGAATTTAATATAAAATTAGATTTATTCAAGCAAGAAATACAATGGATAGCTTATAACTATTACAAATAATACTGTTCATATAACGCAGTATATAAGTGAGAAATTAATTATAAACATCATGTAAGGATTAATGTTACTAAAGTTTATATTAAACTTGTTCTAACTTTACTACAGTTGGGTGCCCGGTGATTCCCATTCAGATTAATGCTTCAATTTATTTAATATTTTACTTTCTGTTGCGGTATTCAGTCCTAAGATTGGTCTGATGCTCAACCCTTCACAAGGTTGGTTACTATATTCCTTGTACCTCTAATGTGTTATAGAAAACTGTAACCAAAATTATATAAATATAAAGTTTAAAGGAAACTTATTGATTATGGCATCTGAGTGAAAATAATGAATACTTTTTCAACTTTTTAAATACCTTCTATAGTAGACAGGCAGCTGTAATTAGAATAGAAGACCAAAAAGAAAAGTCGTAATCAAGAAAGGCGTAAGACAAGGATATAGTCTGTCGCCCATGCTGTTTAACTTATATATACAACAGGTGATGAAGAAAGTAAAAACGGAATATGAAAAAGGAATCATACTGCAAGGAGAAGAAACAAAAACCTTACGCTCTGCTGACGATATTGTAGTATTAGAGAAGTCGGACGAAGACTTGGAAACCATAATAAATGGTATAAACGTGGTCCTGGAGAAACAGTTCAATATGAGGATCAACAGAGGCAAAACCAAGGTAATGGAGTGTACTTTGAGAAACACTGGAATAAGAAAGGCTGTTAGATTGTGAAGGGATATTTTGACGGAAGTTAAGGAATTCTGCTATTTGTGAAGCGTAATAACTAGAGTAGGATAGCACAGGCAAGGATGAGGCATGAACTTACGGGTAATATAAGTGTGAATATTAGGAAATAGTTGCTAAAAATGTTAGTTAGGAGCGTGGGTTCAACAGGGTGCGAAACGTAAACGATAGGAGTTGCGAATCACAAACGCTAAAGTTCTTAAGAGAATAGTGGAAGAGCGAACAATATGGATGTCGTTGATTAAGAGAAGGTATAGATTAATAGACCACGTTTTAAGAGATGATGGTCTTTGAAAATAAGCATTAGAGGGGACGTGTGTTGGGGGTAACTGAAGTGGGTGGAATACGCTAAAGCAGATTAGGGAGGATGTGGGTAGTGCTATGTTATAGGGAAATGAGAATGCTTGCGCAAGAGAGGTTAGCATGGAGGGTTGAGCATCAGACCAATCTTAGGACTGAATACCGCAAAAGAAAGTAAAATATTAACTAAATTGAAGCATTAATGTTCGATGGGAATCACCGGGCACCCAACTGTAGTAAATTAGGAACTGAGTCGTAGCTGATGGTGTTTATGACGTCATAAAAAAGTACCCGTGGCTGATTGTTTAATCGCGTTCAGGCAAAGAGCTTAAATATTTCGGGGTAATGGAAATTAATTATCTGACACCACCGGGCACCCTGCTAGTATATATATGCTCAAAACTATCGCCTCAATATTCTGCTAACCTTAATAACATCATCTACAGATCGCGGTTTATGAAACTTCCATTTCCACTGTATGGCGTTGATTTGTATTCTAATTGGATGTCCGTCGCCATATTGTCCAACGCTATCAACTAATATCTGACGTCACTGTGAACTCTACGTAAGTCCATTACCTTTGCTCGTGAAGGGAGACCTTGGAGCAATACACCTGCCATCTGACTAAAGCAGACAGAAGCTCCTCCCCACCTGACATCATGTTTACCCTGCAATTTCATTCGGCGCAATAAAAGCTACATAAATTGCTAGCTCTACTTGTTGCAAATAAAGCAGTAATGCCACCAACAAAGCAATAAATACAAAGCACTAAATTTTTAAGATCGTTACTGAAACAGACTATAAATTTAAACTTTCAACACTCCGTGACATTCTAAAACATGGGGTTAATTGCGCTTGGAAAAACGCCTGGAGAATACAAAAATGGTGAGATCTTTGAATAAACCTTTAATTTAATCTAATTTTTCATTTTCGTCGGAAATACTAGAGATCTATTGTATCACAAGAATTTCCGTTCATATTTGATTAAGATACACAAGTGACCCATCAAAAAAGATAGGGATGTCCATACTGTAGAATAAATTTTAAACGGAGTTTATTTTTTAATTAATTAAACCGACGTTTCGACGCACCTTATGTGCGACTATCAAACGGAGTAATAGAATCAGAAAAATTTAAGCAGTAGTTACACATTTGTAATCAGTAAATCAATCATGGCTGGTGTTTCACTAAAAAATAATACATTAAACGTAGTCTCTAATTGCAAACAAAGGTTTTTTTTCACTTCAATCGACGTTTCGATCCCTCGTGTGGAATCACGCAGGCAATAATGAACTCAGACACACTTGCCAATCGCTACTCCATTATAAACAGTAAATCAATCAATGGCGGGTGTTTCACAAGAAATTAATACAAAAAATACAATCACAAATTACAAACCAAGGGTTTGGAGCGTGGCGTTTCATGGGTACGAAACATGGACGGTTGGAGTTGCAGAAAAGAAAAAGAATATAAGCTTTTGAAATGTGGTTCTATAGGACAATGAAATGGGTCGATAGAATCACCAACAAGGAAGTTCTTAGCAGAATAGGACAATATGGAGGACGTTGACCAAGAGATAGACCAGGGCTTTGAGAAACAATGTGTATCACAGTAGGACATCTAACCTATTTTTTTTCGAATTTTTGTAATTTAGAATGATGTAAAATTTTACAGGCGTCAGGCAGGTAAGGAATGGGGTCCTTCCTGGCGACAAAGCTGGTGGTCGGAAGACATACCTGTCTGCGTAATTATAATGTTAAGCTTCTTTTTGCTTTAGGAACATTCACCCTTCAAAATTTCCGAAGGCAAATTTTCCGCGCTGGACGAAGGACTCACGTGGAATAACGTTTTCTCTTGGATAAGGGATATACGAGTTGAGCTGGGAGGTGAGGAGCCAAAATATCTTCAGTTTTGGTGCAAACGTTGGGAAGTCGAGGACGCTGAGTAGGAGGATGGTTCAAAGACTTATCAGGACGTGGAAGGGTGGAGAAAGCTAGAGAGTCGAACGGATTTTTGAAAGGGAGTAGGAAGCTGGAGGGTGCAACATGAGTTGCTTGAAAGTAAGATGTAAAATTAGTTCTCTTTAGTGAGTAGGTTAGAGGGGCGACGAAGGAAAAACTGGGTTCTCCACAATCACCGGCAGTACGAGGGTCATTCCAGTAATTAAACTTAACATTAAAGAAAATCGACCCCTTGAATTAATTTATTTGTTTGTAATATCACGCAGAACCCCTCTTAAAGTGATTGTAAATTTAAAAATGAAATTATTATATATCATACCCATAAATGTTGTTGTGGTATTCAGTCCTAAGACTGATCAGATCTATGCTAACCTTTCTGCCGTAGGATTTTCAATTTCCTTATAACTAGCACATACCACGTCCTCCATAATCAGCTTAGCGGATTTTATCCTTAGCCACCCTCTTCTGTACTTACCCCACTCTCTTCCCTCTAATGCTAATTTTTACATGAGCCTCGTGTCTTAAAATGTGACCTATTAATCTATCCTTTGTCTTAGTCAGCGTCCTCCATATTGTTCGCTTTTTCCCTGTACTGTTTACAACCTTCTCGTTTGCGATTCTATCCACCCATCTCATTCGCTTCTACTCTGTTCCTTTCCCAACTCGTATCGTCCACGCTTCGCACCCATATAACGCCACGCTCCATACGAACATTTTTAGCATCGATATCCTGATATTCACGGTTATAAGTAAATTCATATCCTTGCCTGTGCTATTTTAGTCTAGCAGCAGAATTCCTTAACATCCTTCAGAATATCCCTTTCCAATCTTACAGCCTTGGTTATTCCACTGTTCCCATACTACATTCCATCACCTTGGTTTTCCCTCTATTATACATCATATTGAACTCTTTCTCGAGGACTCCGTTCATGGCATTTATTATGGTTTACAAGTCTTCTTCTGACTCCCCTAATATTACAATATCGTCGGCAAACCGTACGGTTTTTCTTTCTTCACCTTGCATAACGATTACTTTTCCATATTCCGTTTTAAATTTCTTGATCTGTTGTACATATAAGTTAAACAGCATGAGTGACAGACTGCATCGTTGAATAGTTATCCCATAAACATTACAGAGCTACAACTTTTCTAATAGGAAAGCGACTCGCGTATTAAAGCTTCACACTTCAGTTTCTGCTACTACAATTTTTTTGTGGCATTTAAATTATAATGTCTTGGTAAATGTGCGACATTAAGATTTTATCTGTGAAGCGATAATTGATGGAAATGTCAGGCGACGCTTTAGTATGTGTACATATATAGGAAAGCACCCAGCAGCCGACGTGTCTCGTACAGTTAACGGCCACCGACATGAAACCGCTCGCGTTACTAGGTGAGTGACTCATTGTCTAGTCCCGCCCTGCATGCTCTTGCTGACGTCACGCTCTCCTCGACTGTTGCAGCCGTCATGTTGGTACTCGTGACATTTTCTAACAGGAGTGATGCACTGGGTAATCATTGTCGTATCAAATGTCAACATTACGATTATAAGCCCGCCTGTGGCATCAACAGCGAGGGTCAGATGGAAGCGTTCATAAACTCGTGCCTTTTGCAAAAACATAACTGCGATAATCCTGACAATGGTAATAAAGAACACTCGTGCTGAGTGATATCATTTTATATATAATTTTATATATTTATATATATATATGTACACGAATGGTTTAATTTTGTTGTTCTAATTATATTCAGTCCTAGAACTCGCCTCACAACCCTCCATGCTAACCTATCTCGCGCAAGCATATACGTTTCGATATTCAGCACAAAGAACATCCTCCCTAATCTACTTAGAGTTTCCATCCTTGGCCTCCCTCTTCTGTTCTCCAGACACAATTCCCTCTAATGATAATTTTTCAACACCCTCGTGTCATAAAGCGTGGCGTATTAACTAACCCTTGTCTTAGTCAACGTCCTCCATATTGTTCGATTTTCCCCTATTCTATTTAGAATTTCCTCGTTAGTTACTCTATCCACCCATCTGAATTTCAGCTTTCGCCTATAGCCCACTATTTCAAAGGCTTCTATTCTTTTCCTTTCCCCAACTCCTATCGTCCACGTTTGGCACCCATATAATGTCACGCTCCATACGAAAATTTTTAGCAATGATTTCCTAATATTCACACTTATATTAGCCGTAACTAAATCCCTCTTCCTTACCAATGTTATCGTAATCTAGTTATTACGCTTCCCAAGTAGCAGAATTCCTTAACTTCCGACAAAATAACCCTTCCCAATTTAAATCCTTTCTTATGCCATTGCTTTCCAAACTACGCTCCTTTGCCTTGATTTCTCTCTATTAATCCTCACATTGAACTCTTTCTCCAAGACTCCGTTGATGCCATGTATTATTGTTTCCAAATCTTCTTCTGACTCTCCTAATACTACAATATCGTCGGCAAGGTTTTGGGTTTTTATTTCTTCTCCTTGCATTATGATTCCCTTTCGATGTTCCGTTTTAACTTTCTTAATCGCCTGTTATATATAAGTTGAACAGCATGGGCGAAAAACTGCATCGTTGTCTTACTCTTATCTTGATTTCTGCTTTCTTTTCTTGGTCTTATATTTTAATTACTGCTGCCTGTCTTCTCTGGAGTTTATGTTTTACATGCTTCTTCGATATTTCATTTCTGGTTGTCTTGCTTGTTATAAGGAAATGAAAAGGCTTGTGCAAGATAGGTTAGAGTGGAGGGTTGGATCAAATCAGGCTTATAACTAGAGAGAGAGAGAGAGAGAGAGAGAGAGAGAGAGAGAGAGAGATATTTTAGTACTGATCTTTATGAGCCTAACAGATATTTTGAGAGTGATTGGTTGGTTGATCATTTCGGAGGAGAATGCAAATTGTTTTTCTTTGTTGTTAATTCTCATAATATGGTTTTTTATATGCTTGGGCCGACTGGTCTTAAAAATGATACACTATCTTATTTAATTATTGAAATGTCACTTTTTTAAATTATTCATAACACATTTCGTTACGTTGTTTAAACATTTTGACAATTAATTTATTATAAAAATTCAAATCACGAAAATATGTTTTCCTAAAAAATATTTATGAACGCGGCGAGACTTATTTAGCGCGATTCAATAATAATAAAAATAAATAATAGTAAAAGGACCTGGCTGAGATAATAAGTCGGGTTGATATATTTTTTATTTAATCAAATAATTACTATGAAATCTATGATTAATTTGAGAAATTTTTATTTACTTTTGTATATTTGATTTTAGGTGAATTTTCGTAAATAATCGATGATTTAGTGAAAGGAGGCAAGTTCACTTCTAAGACTAATTAGTGTTGTAGTGATCCTGATCTAGATGACTCTCACTCACTCCTAATACTTGGCCTTAATAAAACAAGATACAGGACTTTATTTAACGTAGGAAACTTGAGCAATAGTGTAAACTATTAAAAACTTTAATTTCCCTTTAAGAGCCATTTGCGACAGATACTAATTGTACATCGAAACGTTGGTCTATTTAAATTACATGATAAAAAATCTTTTTTTTCCCGAATCACATCCTATGAAAACTCAGTTTTAATCCTCTTCCAAAATTTGCGATTAGGAAATTACATATTTTTAACGTATAATTGAGAAATATGCAGATATAACATCGCGGGCAACTCGCAATACTGATTTCGAAACACGATCACTTTTTTTAATCTTTCGTATGAATTAATATATATATATATTTTTAATTAATTTTTCTTTTGTTGCTTTAAGATGGATTAAAGCGGAGTCAAAAAACGGGGCTGTTTTTACATGGGCTCTTATGGAGTGGAGATGACGTCACTCTGTTGCTCACCCCCCCCCCCCTCCATCGCTGTATCTTTCTATTTAAGATACTCTTTGCTGCGAATGACTTCCCCTTCCAGTGTCGCTGGAGCACGAAGGCTTTCATCAAGATGTCGCTGGCCACTGACGTTGCACCAATATTCTTTATGTTCATGTACTTCCTTTTATTTTTCAGTATTCAGGGAGGTGGACTTCATAATATGCCGGCGCCATGGGGTGTTCCCGACACAGAATTAATAGAACCGAAGATACAGTAAACCCTCGAAATTTTATTTTATGTTCTCTAATTAAAGAAAATTGTATAACTAATACCAATTAAAGACTTTTTGACAAATGAAACGCCTCAAAATATTTTTTTCTCTGACTAATTTCACCACCTCAGTTGTTCATATATCCTTTACATTGGTCCTATATTGGCGTTCTCTGATATCAAGGTTCTGTCAATGCCGAGGAATGATTATCCTTTTTAACCAATTCAATATGATAGTTGAGTATAAAAAGGCAGAGATATTGAAATAAGAAAGTAAAAAAGATAAAACAGAGTCAATAGAAACAACAATGTATGTTTTCTGACTTCGTTAATTTCACGCATGTTGTTAAAAATTACTCAGATATTATAATAAAAAAGTAAGTAAAATGAGACAAATCATCCTAATTTTTATGCTTCTTAATTTTTGTCATTATGTTGTTTATAAAAAAACAGAGATATTGAAATAAGAAAGTAAAAGATGATTAAACAGAACCAAAATAATTAACTACTTAGTTTTTCTGACTTCGTTACTTTCATGCATGTTGTTAATAATTAACCAGAGATATTATAATAACAAAGTAGCTAAAAAGAGACAAATCAACTAAATTTTTGTACTTTTTAACCATTCTTTATCCATGCATGTTGTTTATAACAAGTCATAGATATTATAAATGGAGAATAATGGGGAATATACAGCCAGAACAACTTACATTGTATGTTGTTTAAATTAGCTTATTTCACGCATGTCGTTAATACGAAAAAATATGTATTTGAGATTATATCTGCACATAATATTTGAAACCTCATTAAACAAAGGCCTTTATCTTAAGCCTCCCATTAAAACCTGTAAAAAAGTAATGTAATACAATTTGCTCGTCAGCTATGAAAGTCAAGTAACGAAAATCTTCCATCCTTTAACGAGTTGAAAACATGGGTATTTCTAAGGCTTCGTATTACAACTCTTAAGATGGAGGTTGTTATATCTTTAAAGAACAAAAAACTTGTTGTAACTTTACTGATGAGTAAATTGTATTATATTACATTTCTTAACGAAGAATGAAAATGAAGGGGCCTTTTTAATAATAATATCATGCTGTTGCTATTTTGTTTAGTTTAATATTCTGAATATCCTATATCCAAACTTATTTAATTACATGCGAACTGAAACTCTTGAAGAGGTTATTGTATTTCGGGGAGTCTGGACATTACGTGAATTTTTGCAAACTAGGATTTTTTTTAAAATTAAATATTACTACCGTAGGTGACCACCTACTGTCGTCACTGTCAAAAAAGTGGAGCTCTGAGTTTAAAGCCTAACTGTTACCATTGGGATTGACCAAAGCTATTGTGAAAAGTCTCATTCACGCATAATTTAATGGCATTTTATCATATATGAACGAAAATTTTTAAAAATCATTTTATGCATACGTTAAGGTTAAAAAGCAGAAAAAACTGTTTTTTTTCATATAGCTTGATTTTGACAACTCATAGAATTCAATATGTTTCTTCAAATAAATTGAAAATTTTTCCAAAGACAGTACGAACCCTTTCAAATCTATCCGCAAAGTTTAAATCATCTACCTTGCTTATTTTGCTTTAAACTAATTAAATGGTGGACCTCTACTAACTCTTGGACAGCAGAAACTTTTATTGTTGCGGTTGAAAGTCATAAACATAAAATATAAGCTTAATCGATACAAGAACGCTCCAAAACATTGCATGATTTTTTTAAAAACGTGTAGGGAGAAAGGAAAAGTTTATTGGGAACGAGGGGCTAAAGCAGGGTGGCGCCCCTGCCCGCCCGCTGGCCTGGCCCCCGACCTTTCTCCGCCGCCGCTCTTTCTAGTTGTCTTTCCTTAAAAAACATATCTCCTAATGCTTGAAAAGTACACGAATTTTATTTGGAGAAAACTTTTATAATCAATGTTAACACTGAAAGAAATATTGGAAGGGAGCTGCTCCGATTTTCTAGGAACGACTTAATCAACTTTGACAAGATACAACGTGAGAAAAATTGGTTTGCTATTTAAAAAAATTAACAAAATAATCTATAATCATGGAGTCAGCGACGAAGCACTGGCGCCAGTTACTGAAGATTTTTGAGAAAACTCTATCAACCGCACTGGGAAAAGGAACACCTCAGTCATGATTTTCCTTAAAAATTGCACCGTAGTATTTCAGTGGAATGGTTTCGAATCGGACATTGATATTGACGAATTCAGTGATTATGACAATGAATAAAAGAAGAAAACAAAAGAAAAAATGAGAAAAAACTAAAAGGTAAAAAGCAAACATTTAATTATTAAAAATATAATAAATATACGTGTATGCTTTAGAAGTAGTGTATTTAATTTTTACTGACGAGTCTGGCTAAAAAACTCATGCATTTTTAAAGCTGCCAAAGGACGTCAACAAATGGAACATTTTCTTTCCAGTATTAAGCAGTGTGAACAATATGTCAATAACAGGAAAACAACTAGGAAGACGGGGGAGAAAGGTCGGTGACAATCAGGTCTGCCACCCTACTTTACCCTGCCGCTGTAATAAACCTTTCCATTTTCCCTACACTTTTTAAAAATCGTACAAAATTTTGTTGCGTTTTTACGTCAATGAAGCTTATATTTTATATTTATTACTTACAACCGCTATAAGAAATACTTAGTTCCACTCTTCTGCTGTCCACGAGTTAGCAGAGCTCCATTAATTAATTACTTAAAAAATAAGACTGCAAGATATTAACGAAAATCGTATATAGGAGGATGGAAGGTCAAATAGAATTCGAGTTAGCAGAAAATCAGTTTGTATTTAGGAAGAATGTAGGGACAACAAAAGCAATATTCGATTTTCTATTAATTTTAGAAGACAGGATACGAGAAAACTGGTCTACGTTCATGGCATTTGTAGATTTAGAAAAAGCGTATGATAATGTGAACTGGAAAACACTATTAAGGAGATTGAAGAGCACTGTAATAAAATATGGAGGAAGGAGGCTAATACATAACCTCTACAGAAGACAGGCAGCTGTAATTAGAGTAGAAGATAAAGAAAAGGAGGCCGTAATTAAGAAAGAATTGAGACAAGGACGCAGTCTGTCACCCATGCTGTTTAACTTATATATATAGAACACGCGATGAAAAAGTTAAAATGGAATATGGAACAGGAAACATACTGCAAGGAGAATTAATAAAATCCTTACGCTTTGCCGACATATTGTAGTATTAGGGGAGTCAGAACAAGGCTTCGAAACCACAATAAATGACATTAACGTGGTCCTGGAGAAAGAGTTCAATATGAGGATTAATAGAGAGAAAAACAAGGTAGTAGAGTGTAGTATGCGAAACAGTAAAACAACAAAGGCTGTTACATTGGGAAGAGGCATTTTGAAGGAAGCTAAGGAATTCTAATACTTGAGATGCGTAATAACTAGATTAGGATAGCACAGGCAAGGAAGAGGAATTTACTTACGGGTAATATAAGTGTGAATATTAGGAAATAGTCGTTACAAATGTTGACATGAAGCGTGCCGTTATGTGGGTGCGAAACGTGGATGATAGGAGTTGGGGAAAGGAAAAGAATAGAAGCATTTGAAATGTGGTGCTATAAGAGAATGCGATGGGTGGATAGAAATACTAACGAGGAAGTTATAAATATAATAGGGGAAGAGTGAGCAATATGGATGTGGTTGATTAAGAAAAGGGATAGAATTACAACCGAGGTATTTCTAAACAGAATAGGGGAAAAGCGAACGTTGACCAATTGAAGGGATAGATTAATACGCCACGTTGTGAAACATGAAGGACTTTTAAAATTAGCATTTGAGGTAAGTAAGCAAGATGAGCGGTCAATGACGGAACACGCTAAGGAGAGAAAAATAAGGGAAATTTACTATAAAAGTAATAATATAAAAATAAAATACAGCTAAATTTACATATAATTTGTACCAAAAGTTAAAATATTTTACGAAGACCACTAATCAAAGTTATAGAAAGAGCCTAGAGAACCTTCTCTCTCTCTCTTCTCTTCTAATCTCACTCTCTCCCCTCTCTATTCTCTCACTTGTCCCTCTCTTTTCTCTGTCTTTTCTCTCTTCTCTCTTATCTCTCCCTTCTCTATCTCCTGAATTCTTTTTTCTCTCCTCTCTCCGTTCTCTTTCTCTCTCTTCTCTCTCTCTCTCTCTCTCTCTCTCTCTCTTCTCCCTCTCCTTTCTCTCACATATATTAGTAAATGTCTGCATTTGGTCTGCGGAATGAGAAAGGAAGTACTCGAGCCTAGTACTACAGTTAATAAAAAAAATGTAGGAATGTATTTTAAGGTAAAGATATGCATATAATTTTGGCAGAAATCGGTAGAAATATCAAAACAAAAAATTATTACATGCAATGTCATGATAATCAATGTAGTATTGAAAAATTCGAAGAAACAGTGAATTTTTAAATAAAAATCTACTATACTATACTCTAAAATTGAAATGGTTTAGCCAGGATGCCAGAAGAAGGAATTGTTAATAGAATACATAAGTGGAAAACACTAGGAAGAAGATCGCCCCAGGAAACCCAAGAAAAGAGATTGGAGGACGATCTAATAAAGGAGCTGAAAAAGATGAGTGTCAAACAACTTTAATAGAAAGAAAGTGGACAGAGGGGAGAACAATTGTTGATAAGGCCGAAACATTCAAAAAATTGAAATTGTAGCGCCTTATGAGGAATAAGAAAAGGAAATGTTATGGTAACTAAAAAGATACCAGATTAAAGGACGTATACCAATTAGCACTATGGTTGACGTTTTAGAAAGCCCAGTTAATATATATATATATATATATATATATATTATCGGTTAATAGTATCAGCAATTTAATTTGAACTCATCAGTTACTTTGAAAGCAAGGTTAGTTATGATTATAAGTAATTAAGTTGAAAAGGTCACTGATAATTAGGCAGACGAATTTAAAGGGGTTTCAGTATATTATATGAATTATTTATAAACAATAATTTGGATACTAATGAATGGGTATTACTATGACAATCTATTGTTGTTGTTGCGTTACTTAGTCCTGCTCTCATGCAGTCCTCCATGCATACCTATTTTGCGCAAGATTGTTTTCATTTCCGCATAAGTAGCACATCCTACTTTCTCCCTAATCTCCTTGGCGTACTCCATTCTCAGTCTCCCTGTTCTGTTCTGACCCCACACACTTCCGTCTAATGCTAATAATTTCTGATTAGTGATTCTATGCACCCATCTCATTCTCCTATAGCACTACATTTCAAAGGATTCTTTTTTTTTGCTTTCTGCAACTCCTACGACCCTAGTTTCACACCCATGTAACGCCACGCTCCATACAAGTATTTTTTGCAACCATTTCCTAATATTCACACATATATTACCTGTAAGTCAATTCTTTCCTTGCCTCTGCTATCCTAATCTAGTTATTACTCTTCCCAAGTATCATAATTCTTGAACTTCCATCAGTAAAATATCTTTCCCAATCTAACAGTCTTTGTTATTTCACTGTCTCCCATACTAAACTCCATCACTTTGGTTTACCCTCTATTAGACCTAATGTTGAACTGTTTCTCCAGGACCACGTTCATGCAATTTATCACGATTTCCAAGCCTTCTTCTGACTCCCCTAATACTACAATATCGTCGGCAAAGCGTAGGGTTTTTATTTCTTCTCCCTTCAACATGAGTCCTTTTCCATATTTTGTTTTAACTTTCTCAATCGCCAGTTTTATATATAAGTTAAAAAGCATAGGCGACAGATTTTACTTCTTTCTTGATTATGGCTTCCTTTTCTTTGTCCTCTATTCTAATAAGTGTTGCCAGTCTTCTGAAGAAATTGTGTATAAGCCTCCTTTCTCCTTAATTGAGTGTTCCAGTTCATATAATCAAACGTTTTTTCTAAATCTACAAATCCTGTCTTTCAAAATTAGTATTAAAGTGAATATTGCTTCTCTTTTCCCTACATTCTTTTTTAAATTAGAACAGGCGAGGAAGAAAAGTTAGACGAAATACGGAAAATGAATCATATTGCAAGGAAAAGAAACAAAAACCCTACGCTTTGCTGAAGATATTAACAGTGTAAAACCAAGGTAATTGAATTAGTATGGGAAACAATGAAGTAACAAAGGCTGTTAGATTGAGAAGGGATATTGTGAAGAAAGCTAAGGAAATCTGCAGCATAATAAGTAGGGTAAGTCAAACCATAAAGTGGTGGATATCACATGCATGAAGGAAGTCTTTGGCGAAAGTTCGTAATTTATTTACAAGTAATATAAGTGTGACTATTAGGATATCGTTGCTAAAAGTGTTGGTATGGAGTGTCACGTTATATGGGGACGAAAAGTGGCCGATTGCAGTTGGGGAAAGGAAGCCTTTGAAATGTTGTACTATAGGAGAATGAGACGGGTGGATAGAATCGCTAACCACGATGTTCTAAACACAATAGGAAAAGAGCGAACAATAGATTAATAGGCCACGCATCATGACACTAGAGTCTTGTAAAATTAGTATTACAGGGAATTGTGTGGGGAACGAACAGAGGAGGAAAGTCAAGTTTGGAATATACTAAGCAGATTATGGAGAATATGCGATGTGCTAATTAAGCGGAAAAGAAAAATGCTTGCTCAAGACAGACTAGCATGAAGGGGTTGCTTCAGACCATTCTTACCACAACAACAGTCTCTTTGTAAGCGAGGGTTAGTTATGAATTGAAGTAATTTAGGTGAAAAGGTTACTGCAAAATAAGCGGACACAATGGAAGGTTGTCAACGGAAAATAAGCATCATTTATAAATAAATGTTTAGTATAGAAATGAATCGGTGTTACTCAGCCAATATAATTTGATTAACTACATGCCTAATAAAAATTGAAAAGGAGGCTAATGTAAATGAATAGTTTTGGGTTGGTGTAGGGAAAAGCCGTAAGACTTTCTCAGAATAGATGAATGGATGAATGGTGGTTACTCATGGTAACATGAAACGATGATCTGAACCAATAGCATCAGGTCGATGTTTCTGAAAAGCAGAGAAGTGTAATTCGTTGTTGTTGTGGTATTCAGTCATAAGACTGGTTTGATGCAACCCTCCGTGCTAACCTATCTTGCGCAAGTCTCTTCATTTCCTTATAACTAGCAGAACTTGAATCCTCCTTTATCTGCTTAGCGTATTCCATCCTTGGCCTCTCTTTCATGATCTTACCCCCCCTCCCACACACACACACTTCCCTCTAATGCTAATTTTACAAGACCCTCGTCTCTTAAAACATCGCATATTAATCTATCCCTCCTCTTGGTCAACCTCCTCCATACTGTACTCTTTTTCTCTATTGTGATTAAAACTTCCTCCTTTGTGATCCTATCCTCTCATCTGATTTTCAGCATTCCATTGTAGCCCACCATTTCAAAGGCTTCTATTCTTTTCCTTTCCCCAACTCCTATCGTCCACGTTTCACACCCATATAACGACACGCTCCATACGAACCTTTTTAAGCAATGATTTCCATATATTAACACCAGTACGTAAATTCGTCTATTTCGCGAAAGCCTTCCTTGCCTGTTCTATCCTACTCTTTATGTCTACTATACTTCTACCATCCCTAGTTATTACGCTTCCCAAGCAGCAGAATTCCTTAACTTCCGTCGAAATCTACCTTCCCAATGTAATACCCGTTGTTATTCCACTGTTTCCCATTCTACACTCCTTGGTTTTCCTTCTATTAATCCTCATATTGAACTCTTTCCATCTTCATGCCATTCATTGTGGTTTCGAAACCTTCTTCTGACTCTCCTAATACTACAATATCGTTGACAAAGCGTAAGGTTTTTATTCATTCTCCTTGCAGTGTGTTTCCTGTTCCATATTCCGTTTTAACTTTCTTCATCGCGTGTTCTATATATAAGTTAAATAGCATGGGCGGCAGACTGCATCCTTGTCTTATTCCTTTCTTGGTCTTCTATTGTAATTAGTGCTGCCAGTTTTCTGTAGAAGTTATGTTTTATCCTCCTTTCTCAATATTTTATTACAGTTAGTGTAATTTTAGTACGCCGTCGTTAACCGCTGTCTTAAGATTGACCTTCAAAAGTGACGAGGTAATGAGCACAGGCAGAATAATTCCTTAATGAGCGCCTCGGACCTTGACAAATGTCAGAATTGTTTTCGACGGTCGCCGTTGCCGCGGCCGCCATTACAAGAGGAGTCGCAGCCAAAGGACATCGAGACATGAAGCTGCTGATCGTTGTAGGTGAGTGTCCGTTGGCCGAGTGGTTAACTTTCCTCATTTGTGTGGTTTCCAGCAACCGTGATTTTGGCCGTCGGTCACTGCGCCCCAGGTGGTCGGAAATGTCCCACTGATTGCGTGGAGGATGGACACCCTGTCTGCGGCTATGGCAGTGAATACGGTCACCTCACGACTTTCGGGAGTATGTGTCAACTGACGAAAACTAACTGCAACCTTATGGTCGGTGAGTTCATTAAACCTTACTTTCATTGTTTTTCTTGGGGGTGGGGTCTGGGAACTTAATTTTAAATATTCTCTGTATGTCATCTTCTTTTTGGCACTACAGTCCAGAGTAGTGAATCTCCGCCTCTATCTCATGATCTCCTTCCAGACTTCGCGATCCCGTTTCTTCCTCAGCAGCCACCATCCCATCCCCTCACTCAAAAATTCTTCAGTTCTTCCTCAACAGGTTCAATCCATCTCAACTTCATTTTTTACCGTCCTTCTCGCCCTGTTCCTCTGCTGGACCACGCAGCAGCTTCTGCGTTTTACAGGTTTTTTTTCTGATCTTGCATCTTAGAGATGTGCCCCCAACCATCTTAGTTTGATTACTTTCACTATCTCAACGATCTCTTACATCGATCCATATAAACGATCCATCTGGCTGACTGTTCTTCCACCTGGTGCACGCCATGTTCCTTTATGGATATTATTATGTGGGAACATTGTCCCCTCCCTTCCGCCGATGTGCTTCCGAATTAATAAGCTGTGTTCCATTGTCATTTCTTTCCTCCTTTGTAATCAATGTATGTTTGCAGCAGTGTTTTGTCCATGTCTCTCTTCTAGCCGTAGCTTTCAGGTCTGCAAAGATGACTTTTTTTGTCATATGATGGACACTGTCTTGTTTGTCATAGAATTGTTCCTTCACGATCACGTTTTTTTTCCTTCGTTGGTGTATGTACACTGTTTACTGTCGTCATCTTCAAAATGGTAGAGCCCTGAGTGTTGAAGCCTCACTCTGTCCATTCGGATTGACCTACTTTATTGTAAAAGGTATCTCATTTTTTGGAATTTAATGCCATGTAATGATATGTATATATAAAATTTATTAAAGCTTTTCATACATGCGTTTCGGCGTAGAAATTGAGAAACGTCAGAGGTTTTTTTGTCTTTCTTTCGTATAGCTCGACTTTTAAAACTCAAACGGTTTGCATTAAATGGTCTAAAAATTTAGTTATCACATGCTGGGCACAGGATGTTTCTTTTATCTGATGGTTTCCCCGTTCATTCATCCCCAGAGAAGGTTCTCCATGAATATCGTTGTCGACAAACACACCGTTTTGAAGACGAACATTTTTTAATATGTTTTGTTTATTCTTTTATTTTTACAGATCAGATCGAATTCATTGTAAACAAATCATGCGAGGAATACGGAAAATACCAAGACTAGACCAGAGTGAGTGCACTTCAATATAAACTTTTCGGACTGTTTTTCCACGTCCGTTTAATATATGGCAAATTGTACAACTTTATTTAATTAAGAGATAGGAAGAAGCTTTCTAGGATCATTCCCTTCCTCGTATTTCTTGTCTTCTAATATTTTTTTCCATTAAGAGATGCATTAGACTGTGGGTTTTCCATTAGAGGAAAACATAAATAGAAATATGAATTATATTTGCCAAAAAAATAGCCAAATATAGAAAAAATATCAGAAAAAAAAGAAAAAGGAACAAAATCCAAAACTGTTAGTAGTAATATTATTAAATTTAAGCTTTTTAATGTATAATTTATATATTGGTTTTATAAATGACTAATTTTCCTATTACAAATTTTTTAATCTTTGTAGGATGGGACCTAAAGTCCCATCGATAAATAGGTCCTAAAAAGGTAAGGAATATGGAAAAGAAATCATACTGCACGAAGAAGAAACAGAAACCTTACGCTTTCCCGATGATATTGTGGTATTAGGAAAGTCAGAAGACTACTTGGAAGCCATAATAAATGGCATGAACGTAGTCCTGGAGTAAGAGTTGAAAATGAAGATAATTACAGGGAAAACTAAGGTGATGGAGAGTAGTATGGGAAACAGTGGAATATCAAATGGAGTTAGATTTTGTACTGATATTTTGATGGAAGTTCAGGAATTATGCTACCAGAGTACGATAGCACAGGATAAGGAAAGCTTTCGAGAAAAAGAATAATTTATTTACGGGTAATATAAGTGTGAATATTAGGAAGTCCTTGTGAAAATCGGATGGGTGGATAGAATCACTAACGAGGAAATGCTAAAGGGGAATAGGGAACAATAAGGAGGACGTTGACAAATAGAAAGGATCAATTAATTGGTCACGTTTTAAGACTTGATAAAATAATCATTAGCGGGAAGTGTGTGGGGCAAGAACTGAAGAGGGAGGCCAAGGATGGAATAGGCAAATTGGGTATGGGAGGAGGTTGTGCTAATGCGGAAGTAAAAAGGCTTGCGCAAAATAGATTAGCATGGAGGGTTGCATTAGACCAGTCTTAGGACTGAATACCACAACAAAAACAACAGTAAAAAAGTATTGAGAAAAAGGAGGAAAATATAGGTTTTCTTCAATTAAGCATAGCAATTGAACTCGAAGGAAGAAGGAAGTTCCGGTCGCCTAGTAACCTGCATCAAAACCTAAATAAGGATAAAACAGGTTTGTTAAGTGAACGAAATCTCTGCTGCCCCTGGTTATCCCAATAATTATTTAACCCTTAATTAATGAATTTATAATAGCGCGCAGCACCCCTTGTAAGAGATAAATAAAATTATTAAATCATATTATATCATGATTTAATTAAATAATTAAAATAATAGTTATCCGAATAATCATTTACAAACTGTTATAATCTTCTTGATGTGAAGAGTTGGTTTTAAGTGAAGGAGTTAAGGCGGAAAAGTGAAAAACTGTACTTGGAATGTTGTGAATGGTAGAAAATATCATTTATAGGCAAATATTTGGTAGTACTCTGATGATGGTACTAAAAAAATAATGGACGAGGCAAATTTGAACTGTAAAAATGGGAATAATTGAAGGGAACAGTAACATAACAGATTGTTCAGAATATATTTACGGATTTAGAAAATGAATTCTAAATAATTGGACGTTGGAAGGCAAATCTGAACCAATCACATCTGGTCTTACTCTGACGGAATATCTTAATTAATTACGTGCTGAGTAAAATAATGGACTAGACAAATTTGAATTGCAAAAATGGAATAATTGAAGGTAATAGTGACATGAATGATTTTTAAGAATATACTTACGAATTTACAAAATAATTGCTGAAATATTGGACCGTGGAAAGGAAATATGAACCAGTCACCCCTGCTGTTACTCTGATGGTATATGTTAATTAATTACGTGCTAAATAAAATATTGGACGAGGCAAATTGAATTGTAAAATGGGAATAAGTTAAGGGAATAGTAACATAAAAAATGTTCAGAATATTTTGTTACGGATTTAGAAAACCAAATGCTAAAATATTGGTCCATGGAAGGATAATCTGAACCAATTATCCGGTGTTACTCTCAAGGTGTATCTTAATTTGCTGAGTAAAATAATGGACCAGGCAAATTTGAATTGTAAAATGGAATAATTGAGGGGAATGGTAACATAAATGATCTTACAAAATATACCTACGTCTTTAGGAAAATAATGCTAAATATGAAACCACGGAAGGAAAAACTCTGAAACAATCACCTCTGGGCTTTCTCTTATGGAATATCTTAATTAAATGCCTGCTCAATAAAATAATGGACGGGGGAATGTTGAATTGTTAAAAATGGGAATAATTAAAGGGAACAGAAACATAAGAGATTGTTCTGAATATAATTACGTATTTAGAAAACCAATGCTAAAATATATGACCATGAGAGGAAAATTTAAGACAATCGCCTCTGGTCTCAGTATGGAGGTATACCTCGATTAATTACGGATGCGTACAATAATAGTAGAGGCAAACTTGAATTGAAAAAATGGGAATATTTGAAGGGAATTGTAACATATAACTTTGCTATATGGAAGTGAAAGATGGGTGAATAAAAAAAAATATAGGAGTAATATACAAGCATCGGAAATGAGATTTCTTAGATCTGCGAAAGGACACTCTCGGAGCGACAAAATAAGAAATGAAGAAATAAGGAAGCAAATAGATATATTCACAGTAAATGATAGAATTTAACAAAATAGAGAAAATTGGAAAAGCCACGTTCTCAGAATGGACGACAATAGAATACCAAAGCTTGCCCTTCAATACCATTCTATTGGAAAAAGGTATGTTGGCCGTCTTAGAAAGAAATGGAATGAAGATTGAGGACGGAACAGGCAATAACCTAATCCATGAAGAGGAGGGAAGTAAGTAAGTAACATAGAAGATTATTCAAATGTAGGGAAAATCTGAACCAATCACTTATAGTCTTACTCTGATGGGTATGTCTTAATCAATTACGTCCTGAATAAAATAATCGACGAGGAAAATTTGAATTGTAAAAATGGAAATAATAGAAGGGAATTGTAACATGTAAGATTGTTTAGAATATACCTACAGATTTGGAAAACTAAATGCTGAAATTATTGGACCACGGACACGGCACATGAGAACCAATCACCTCTTGTTCGAAGTAGCCGCAGGTAGAAGAATTAAGCACGCCATCAACTCGTCTGATGGATTTGACATTTTATTTTAACGAGGCAATGAGCAGAGACATATATTTTAACCGCGTGATCCATTATTAGCGCCTCGTAAGTTAGGACGACGACGGGTGAAATGTCAGCCGGACGCCGCCATTATAAAAGGAGACGAACTGGAAAAGTCGCGCACACAGTCGAGTGAGAGAAGACCGACATGAAGCTAACGATCGTTCTAGGTGAGTGTCTTGATTCCCCCCCCTCCCACAGCAATGTCTTATTCTTCCTGTCTACCTCGTTGCTTTCCGGGTGTTTCCAGGAGTTATCCTGGTCCTCGCGACCGTCGGCCACTGCGCCTGGAATGAGCCGCGTTGCCGTCCAGATTGCATGGATGACGGAATCCCCGTCTGTGGCTATGACAGAACAGGCTACGGCTACAAAACTTTCGGAAGTTTCTGTCAACTGCAGCACTATAATTGCTACCAGAGTTACGGTGAGTACACGTAAAGCTTCCCTTCCTTTCTTTACTGTCGTGATACTTGGGGGGGGGGGGGATTGGAAAGGGAAGAGAAAGTGATGTAGTTGGGGGACTATGTAATTTAGGAA
This sequence comes from Eucriotettix oculatus, assembly GCA_034510155.1. Classification (NCBI taxonomy): domain Eukaryota; kingdom Metazoa; phylum Arthropoda; class Insecta; order Orthoptera; family Tetrigidae; genus Eucriotettix; species Eucriotettix oculatus. The sequence continues at coordinate 163,882,416 of CM067376.1, forward strand.
AGCAATAAAATGGAGAGATAGGCTAGTAGATTTTTGAATTGAGAGCACAGATTAGTCGTGACCAATACCTGGTTTAGGAATCATGAAATTAAAATCTATATATGTACGAAGTCGAATGACACGAACAGAAACCAATTAGATAATATAAGTAAACAATTTTATTTAAAAAATAAATAAATAGCATGTACGTAGTTCTGGAGAAAGATTTAGATTTATTGTTGTTTCCATTAGTACTCGATTGAGGAAATCATACATTACAAATGAACAAAGTAAGGTACATAATTCAACAAAACTAATCTTAAAATAAATTAGTAAAAGAAAATGTATATAGACAAAAGTCAATATGAACACAACACGGACACACGATGTCACACACACACACTGAGAAACACGCAATGGAGTTTTTAACTACTTGGACCAGGAAACTGTCCTTGCTCCAGAAGCAGCCATACATGAAACTAACAAACAAAAGAGCATAAAAAACTGAATAGAAATTTTAAAGATATGTGATGTGCTATTTTACAAGTTTGCAGCTCATTCAACACTTTTTGCAGCAGGAACCTTGATTTTAGATACTAGAAGGACGATTAAGAAAATCCTGTACCGAGTGAAACAGCAGCAGCGCCATTTAAAAGAATAGGCTCAAGCAGTGCCTGAGAAGTTGTCTACGGGTCTCTCTATTCCTAGCATCAGCATTAAACTCAACTAACTTAGTCTTATCTAGGTTGAGGGATAATTTATTCACGTTAAATCAAATATTTAGACCATTCAGTGCGTTGTCTACTTTCTTAATCAGATTATCGAAGTTTTTATCTGCAATAACTATATTTGTGTCATCCGCGTAGAGAATCGATTTTAGAGGATTTACGTATTCCCTGGAAGATGATTTAAGTACAGAATAAAAAGTAAAGACCCAAGAATTGATCCTTGAGGAACTCCACATGTAATAAATTCCCAATCGGATAAGTGAAGTTGGCCGTCTTTGGTTTCAATTACTACTAGTTGTTTGCGGTTTTTGTAAGATACGATCTTAGTAAAAGTGACGTATTTCACCGAATTCCATAATATTCCATCTTTTTTATTAACATTTGGTGATCTACCGTGTCGAAAGCCTTAGAGAGTTCAGAAAAAATGCCAGCTACCTTCAGTCCTTCATCCAATGAATTCTGGATATTTTGAATGAAGTCGTACATTGCGCTATCCTTTAAGGAAGTCGTACACGCTGCGCTGTTGATAAAATCTTAAATTTATTCAGGAAATGAAATAATCTAATATGAATTATTTTTTCAAATATAGTTCAATATGAGGATTAATAGATGGAAAACAAAGATAATAGTGTGTAGTATGGGAAACAGCGGAATAATCATGGCTGTTCGTTTGGGAAGGGACATTTTGACGGAAGTTAAGGAATTCTGCTACTTGGGAAGCGAAACAGGGACGATAGGAGTTGTGGAAAGGAAAAGAATAGAAGCCTTTGAAAAGTGGTGCTGTAGGAGAATGAGATGGATGGGTGGATAGAATCACAAACGAGGAAAAGCGAACAATATGGAGGACGTTGACTAAGAGAAGGGATAGTTTAATAGGCCACGTTTTAAGTCATGAGAGTCTTGTAAAATTAGCATGAGAGGGAAGTGTGTGTGAGGTAAGAACAGAATATGGAGGCCAAAGATGGTATACGCTAGGCAGATTAGGGAGGATGTGGGATGTAATAGTCCAGTTGAAAGGAAAAGGGTTGCGCAAGATAGGTTAACATTGAGGGTTTGCTTCAAATTAGTCTTAGTACTGAATACCACATCAACAACAAGTGAAAGAAGAGGCAAAAACGAGGAATAATTTTTATGTAGACTGTGACCATAAAGGAGTGAGGTGTTTACTGAGCGAGCATCGCAGGAACACGGCAGTACACGTTGTAGTGTAGAGTTGCATGAGGGACGTCTTTGTGGTATCCTGCAGCGTGATGTGATCTGGTTCCTTCTCTCGGCTTACTTTGGTCCTCCATAAACAATGACGTTGAAAAACATTTCCACATTTCCCTTGCCCCATATCGAGGCTGTCCCTTTCTAATTGTTTCTTCTTTTTAATTTGCAGTTTATTTCTCCTTAGTATTCTACAATACGTGCGAATATTACCTGAAATACCGGCAGTAGACGAGATGGAGAGCACTCCAACATCAGTGTCTGATTTCTTTTCCTTCGGCAAATATAAAATTTAAGATAATTGTAGAACCCAGTCAAATAAAAAATTAGGAAGTAATTACATGTGTTCTTTATCTTGTCATTCCCTTCCATACGTATGTGTTTCCTAATTATTTTGTTATTCACTTAAGGTTGCTGTACACTGTGGATATCCATCAAAAAATCAAAAAAGGAGTAGGTCAAGGATGCAGCCTGTCGTCCATGCTGTTTAACTTATGTATAGAACAGGCGATGAAGAAAGTTAAACAAAATACTGAAAAATAATGAAACTACAAGGAGGAGGAATAATATCCCTAAGCTTTGCGGGATGATATTGTAGTATTATGGGGGTCAGAAGAAGACTTGGAAACCATAATAAATGGCATTAATGTGGTCCTGGAGAAAGAGTTCAATGTAAGGATTAATAGAAGGAAAACCAAGGTAATGAACTGTAGTATGTGAAATAGGGGCATAATAAAGGGAGTAAAATTGGAAAGAAATATTTTGAAGGAGATTAAGAAATCCTGCTACTTGGGAATCGTAATAACTAGAGTAGGATAGCACAGGTAAGGAAGGAATTTAATTACGGCTAATAGAATGCATATCGTATGGGGTGTGGTGATTTATGGGTGCGATTCGTGGAGGTTAGGAGTTGAATTGATGAAAAGAAAAGAAGCCTTTAATGTGGTGATATAGGTGAATGACATGGATGGAGAGAATCACTAACAAGGAAGATCTAAGAAGAACAGGGAAAAAGCGAACAATATGGAGGACATTGACCAAGATAAGGGATAAAATAATAAACCTCGTTGAGGGTCTTGTAAAATTAGTATTAAAGGGGAGTGTGTTGGGTAAGAACAGAAGAGGGTGGTGAAGGATGGAATACGCCAAGTAGATTAAGAAGGATGTTGACGTGGTATCTATGGAGAAAGAAAATGCTTGTGCAAGATGAGTTAGCATGGCAGTTTGCATCAGACCAGTCTAAGAAGTGAATACCACAGCAACAACAACGAATTGTTGATTCCCTCAAGCAATATAACTGGGCTTTTGGATATTTTGTTGATAATTCGAATTACTTTGTTGTTTTTCCTTTTTCCTTCCTTTGCGGCAAGTAGTCTCCTTGCAAGTTGTTACACCTTTCTGTTCCTTTTCACCCCGGTCATGGTGGCACAAAATCATCAGACCTTTTCTCAGCCTTTCGAACTATAGGAGCGATTTTTCTTTCAGTGACTCTTGGGATTTACCGGGCTGAATTGTTTGGAAACCTCTCTATGCCCCTATTTCCTGTTTTTCCAATCTTACTTCTTGTGTCAGTTTCAGTAGTTCCTATATGAAGGGAAACCCTTCCTCCTCCGTTATATACTATATTGTAACATGAAAAGTTACAATTAACAATGCAGGCCAGCTTGCGAGTTGCAATTGATGAGGAACTGGCGCCCAACAATGTGGTCTGGCGAGACGTGGGGAGTCGTCATGGGGTGATAGCAGCAGAAGGTTGTGTCGGCGGGACGACGAGGAAATGACCACGCCCTGCAGATATAATTTTTCTTCATACTCTGATTGAAAATAAAACTATTAAAATCAATGTTTGGCGCTTTTATGAAAAATACCTGGCACCCTAAAGGAATTAAGAAATCCTCGAAAACGGAGGAACGACGGATCCGCTACATTTGACGCCCCAACGTTGTGGCATCGAACAACGAAGCTTTGTGAGGACGACTTACGTGATACCCAGAATTATTCGAGAGAAGTAGAAGGAACGCTGTGAAAGAGAGCTGATCTACACATAGCTGAGGGGTCAAGTGCTCCAGTGACCGCTGCATGGATATCTTCGAGAGGTGTGTGTGTCCGTGTAAAAAAGCAGAGTACGGTGTCTGGGGAGAAGTGATGTACGAGTAAGAAGGCAGGTTCCACAGGTTGGTGGCAAATAAATGTATTTTGTGGAATATTTTGGTTGGGGTTGGTGTTCTGTAGTGTTTTAAAAATGGAAGAGGTGCAGGAGGGTATTGAGAAGGCAGAGGACTCTATGCTCAGGAAAATGTCCCTTGTACTTAATAAGATATTTGATGAGCGGATGGAAGGATTCAACAATAGTGTTAATAGTTTTAAGAAAATGCATGTAGAGTTGAAGGCTGATTTAGACGGAATGGCTGAGTTGCAAAGTCGGAAGTGTGAGGAATTGGAGAATAGGTTAAGTGGAGAATGTAATGAGAGACATGTGCAACAAGAAGAAAGATTAGAGGAAAAACTGCAACAAGTTACAAATGGAATATTTGATGAGTTAAAATCTTCTGAAAGGTGTGTACAGGAAAATGTGGAGGACAAGGTGAAGGTGGTAAAGAAGAGAGTTCAGAAGGTAGAAGTAGAGCGGTGTATAGATATGAATTGTGTAATCATAGAAAGGAACAGGATAGTAATTTTAGAGAAATCGTTAGAAAACTTACATGACCAGTGGAAGGAAATTTCAGTAAATAACATGAATGAGAACCCAAATGGAGGACATTAAAAGCGCAAGAAATGGCGAATTGTCAAACGAGGGTGTAAAGCTAAGAAAGTTGAAGTGGAGGTTAATCATAATGTTGAGAGGGACGTAAGATTGTTAAAATTAATTGATGTATTTGCAAATAAGTTTAAGAAAAAATTTAAACGTGTAGAGCATTAGATGAAAGCTGATAAGTGTGAAGGTAATGCGAACGCATTGAACAAGCAGGTTAAAGGAGAGCTAATCATGTTTGTAAACAAAGACGAGTATGATAAGAACAGAGTAGGAAGAAATTTGTATGTGTTAAGGAATTGTGGTGGTTATAGATTTCCTTGGAACCCAGGTGGAAAAACCAACTGACGCCCAACAATGTGGTCTGGCGAGACGTGGGGAGTCGTCATGGAGTGATAGCAGCAGAAGGTTGTGTCGGCAGGACGACGAGAAAATGACCACGCCCTGCAGATACATTTTTCTTCATACTCTGATTGAAATTAAAACTATTAAAATCAATTTTTGGTGTTTTTATGAAAAATACCTGGAGCCCTAAAGGAATTAAGAAATCCTCGAATACGGAGGAACGACGGATCCGCTACAATATATATCGAATAAAACGTTATCCTCTGGATTTTGTAAATTATATAATAGAGATTCAACTCTACTGATGACCTTTTAATTTTATATCGCGGTGAATTAGTGATGCTTTAATTTTTTAGGAGCCGCGTTAAATTACGCCTTGACGACTGAAATGGATTAATTTTCTAGACTGGTTTTGCTTACTTATATACAAAATACTCAGCTGTTGAATTATGATATGTAGAAAGTCGGAGTATAGGATAAGGAGGAGCAATCCTACTTTCGATTGTATAGTGTCAAATAAGAATGTTTGCAACTATTAAATTGTTTTGGTGTAAAGTAATACTGTAGAAGAAAAATTTGATCGATTTTTCCACGAAAAAACAACGTATTTGAATTACAAATAATTGAAATAAAATTAGTTTTCCAGCATCCATAAAGGAAATATCGGAAATATTTTCATCCTGGACAAAGAAAATTGTAAAATTAAAGAAAATAATGTTATTTGAAAGGCAGATGTTTAATTGATGACAGGAATAGGAAATGATTATTAATTATAGACGACAACCTTGCAATTATTTTTAAATATATTTCAAAAATAGACTCGGGAGAAAATTTCAACTCCCAGATAGCGTGGAATTCCTTACATATATATATATATATGAAGAATTAACGACCAACGTAACAGTTATTTATACGAAAATTTTATAAAAAATTTAACTTTTTCAAGATGTTTGGAACATCAAGTTTCGTCCTTGTCAATATCTGGACATAAAAACAAAGAACAAGCAATCAGAGAGTAGCCAAAAGATAAAAATAACAAAGATAATTTAATAAACCATTATTCAGTTCGTTTAATTTTGAAGCATAATTTTTTATACTAACGGTAAATTTATTTTTTAACACATAACGTTTCAGAAATTAATATTTTCTCGAAATTCATTCTTTTATCCAAAAACACGAGGAAAGTTCAAAATAAAAGGATGCGGCGTATTTTATTTTAATGACACCAATTTTGTAATACGGTATCGGCGGTTTGTTGGAATCCTTACGAGGAAAACTGTGAAAGAAATGTTAGAAAAAGAAGTCGAGGAAAGGAGCAGTGAGGAGGACCAGGTCATGGGAACGAAAAAGTAGAACAACTTAACAATAAATAAAAAGACGGCTAAAAATTCAGCATTAAATATATCGTTATTTATTCACAAAAGCGACGTTTCATCTTCGTTTTGAGACTTTGTCAGCCATAGAATTTAGCAATACATCTTATTTACTCCTTGACTCCCTCATAATTATATATAATTTAATATAACATAATAAATTAATACTTGTATTACGTTAATTCTAACCTTAATACTTTTTTGCAAATTGAATGTTGTATACAAATAATCTTCTTGAAGTTTTAATCCGCATGCCAACCCAAATTGATCACATATTTGCATATTATATCCCAACGAAGACACGAAGACAAAGACATAAAATAATATAAAAGCTTTAAAGATACAATATATAAATAGGTGTGGCGATTCATGACCCTTACAGTCGGGTAAAGCAAAAATTATTTAGTTTTGTTGTTTACGTATACAGGACGGAAGACGACAATGGCTTCGTGGGGCCGAGTAGGCGGGAAAACGTCACCGTCTGCAACATTGTTGGCTGCGACATTGTTGATGGCCTGGACGAGATTAGATAACAGTTGGTGCAGGGAGGCTGCCTGAGACAGTTGTTGCAGAGAGGCTGCCGGAGCGAGACGCTAGGGAGAGACGAAGCAGTGGCAGAACAAGGAGATTCATTTGGTGGGAGTACAGAAAATAAAAAGACAACATTTGATCTGAAGGAGAGGCACTAGAAAATCTTAATATGAAGAAAACGTAACCCAGGAAAGGAACAACCGGCATACGAACAAAACGAAGAACGACGTCATCAGGCGTTAACATCCGGTAACGGCAATTTACCTCGGTTTTTTCACACAAACTATTCTCGTCTGATTCGCGAAGTTAATTTTCAACTATATCGTTCGTCAAACGCGTTCCCGGGAGCAGCCATTTAAGAAGCTGCGTAGAGTATTATTTTTGCTTTTACTGACTGAGGTAATGATTAAATTGATATCGATAATTTATATGTTTTCCACTATAATCTAATTTGAGTTATATTTATTATTAATAATAAATACATTATTATTATTATTGTTTGTTTGATTGTACAATATTTTTTTGATGGTGTAAACAACGAATACCACATAGGTAATACATATATGGTCATATATATTGTGATAAAAAGGCGGATTTTGTAAGGTTGTGGCGTTATGAGGCGCAGTTCGGCCAACAACAATGGCTAGTCGGCCGAAAGATGGTGGTTCCCCGCGGGGGAGGCCCGCCGAGCGTGTATAAAAATGACGATGGTGAACCCCCGCGGGAAAACCCCGCCGAACGAGTTTAAAAAATGAGGACGGGGAACCCCGAAATGTTGTGAAATAGGAGAATTCCCGTCGGAAGGTTTAAAAGGGAAGCCGATGGGTGGCTCGCGACCAGACCCAAGAAGACAGGCGAGTGGAGGAGAGGAGGTGGTCCAGAGGGCAGAAGGCAGGCGAGTGGACCAGAGGGCAGAAGGCAGGCGAGTGGAGCAGAGAACGGACGTGGACCGAGCAGAAGTGAAACAAAGAGAGGAGAGGACGTGGCTCGACCCCAGGAGGCAGGCGAGTGACCAGAGGGCAGAAGGCAGGCGAGTGGACGGACGTGAGCAGACGTGATCAAATCCTGCAAGACGCCAGAAAGACACACAAACATTCGAGAGGTGGATGTTTGTTGGCCCAGTAATTGTGGGTAAGCGATAAAAAAAATTGTGAAACTTGCTCATTGCTCTGGATAAATTAATATTCAATGATTTTTCTTTCTATTTTCAGCTACTGCATACTCCATCTCTTGAGAGACCCAAAATCCCCTGAGATTAAGCCCGTGTCTTCACTTTAAATTAATAAATGAAAAATATTAAAATTGATCATATTTGTACTTTAAATTAATAAATGTTTTATACACAAAAAAGTATATTACAATATATATATATATATATATATATATAGGGTCACATCGACTCCGAAAGTTCGTGTATCAAAAATATCTTTGAAATAAAGCCTTGGTCTTAACAATTTGCTTAAGCTATTCAATTACGTGGACGATAGGAGTTGCAGACAGGAAAAGGAAAGAAACTTTGGAAATGTATGCTACAGAAAAATGCTTTAAAATCAGATGGGTGGACAGAATAACTAACCAAAAAGTTCTCAACAGAATAATTCAAGAGATAAACATATGGAGGGATTTGACCAAGAGCAGTTATTATTAATAGGCCACGTTTTAAGGCGTGAGGGTCTTGTAAAATTAGCATTAGAGTGAAGCGGATGGATGGAAACGCTGAGCAGATTAGGGGGGATGTGGGATGTAGTAGTTGGTTGAAATTGAAAAGGCTGGCACAGAATAAGCTAGCATGGAGGATTGCATCAGACCACTCTAAGGACTAACAACTATATATGTAAGTATATTACATCAGTTTTAATTCGAGTTTTCTGCTTCCAGCTTGGAACACTGCCTAAATAGTAAACAGTTAACAACACCTTGTTAATCTTTCATGTCGAAATATTTTCCTGTATCTCTACACAAAGTTTGTGGTGGGATTTAATCTTCACTGAAACATGGAATAAACACTACACTATGCTAGCCTTGTAGCGTTCGTCAGGAGTAACGGTCAAACACATCTGTTCGGGCTTTTGGAGGTGCGGAATCAAAAGAACGGGAGACAGCATTTGAGCCAGGGGCAATAAATCCCATACTCAACGTCGCGCCTTGGGTATTTCCAGAATTTTCATCGTGTGGTGTGTTTTCTCCTAGTGTAACCATGAATGTGATTGGTCAATACCTACCTATCCCTGTCATCTGGGTAATATGAACCAAATAAATGGGGAACATATTTTTAAAATATTGGCAGAGAGAGATTTAGGCACATTGTGCGAGAGCGGTGAGAGGGAGATTAGTGTAAGATCGATTGTAGAAAGAGATTTACATAGATTTTCTTGAAGAGGAGATTTTGGACAGAATTTTGGAGTTTGTGAGAATTTCGGCTTTGAGGTAGCCTACACTAATCTTCTCACTCATGACTGGAGTTAAAATTGTGGCAAGGGAGATTTTGAAATGCTTAAACAGGAAGAATAGGAGGTCGGAAGCTGGGTTCTGAAGAGAGGACGAGCCAATTAGGAGAAAGGAACCTGCATTAAGCCGACACGGTAAATTACACCTGTAACCCTTTGTGCTGATATCCTGTACTGCCAGGTTCGAGTAGATTAGTGGAAAATATTAATGTTCTATGAGAAGACCCATAAATGAGACCTTGGGGTTAATGTTGGAATTGTTTAAGTTTAAGTAATTAATATGTATCATGTTTGTATATATCTATATAGTTTTAATTACTGAAAGATGTGTGGCATAAAAATAAAAATTGTAAAAATGTTTTGCGATCAAGTAAATTATTGTTTTTCTTTTATATTATATAAATCTCGTTGTTTATATATCAATATTTCACTTAAATAATATATTTACCCCCTATATTCATTATAATTCGTCAGGTATTGATAAAATTAAATAAGAAATATATACAAGTGAGTTCTTCACTTTGTGCAGTGTGTCGTTCTCATAGCTATCAGGTTTGTCACTGCCTGACTAAAGATATAAGACTAGCGTTGTTAGGTATTTATTTAATCCCAATTTGATTTCTGGCTCTTTTTTTGTAATTTGTACACAATAAACACAGATAATTTTATTTTATGAAATATTATTCTTTGCCTCTGCGTCTTAAGAGATAACTTGGTCTCTTGGTGTTAACTAATGAAATTTGTGATGTAATCATGAAAGAAAAATGTACTTATCAGTTCATTTGACTACTTCAATTAACTGAAACTAAACTATTCCCTTAAAATAACTAATTTTCCCATCACAGCCGCGAATACTCCTCAACCGCTTTCTTATACATAAATAACCATGTAATTTTTATTTGAGCGCAATTTTTCAAAAATGAAAAAACAAACAAACACGACTCAACCTTTCAAATTACTCCTTAATCTCAAACACTAGATTGTTGAAAATTTGTCCACGAAGTTCCCGCCTTTTTGAATTTTCTTTCACCTGCACTGACATAATGATTTCACAATACCGTCATTAAACGATACGGATAAAAGGGGATTTCTGAAGAGAAATTCGGGTACTGCAGGCTTAATACTCGATATCGGTTCGCCCAAAGGACAAACACGTTTGCCGTAATATGCAAAACAAAAAGCAATTACATTTATTGATTGACTGATTATATGATCAGTTCAAAAGTAAATTATTTTTCATTCAGTATAATGTTTGAAATACAGACAAATTTGTCAGTAAAGCATCTAATTAGTACTTAGTTAATATAGTTTCAATTAAGACGTCTCTTCCATTTTTGTGACTTCATCAGGTAAAGTTTTAAATAGAAAAGGAGCCATTACACAATGGCTATAATATTGTATTAACTAAAGAATAATTAATTGTTATGCTGACAAATTTTTTTTGTCAATTATATGATCAGTTACACAAAACTCACATTTAAACCTACAAATCAATCTTAACAAAATGCTTGCCCGTATCTTTCACACTTTAGAAATGAAAAACAACCAGGCAACTAAACTGAAAGCACATTATATAAATTCAACATGTAAAACTCATAATGATCTTATATAAACAAAAAAACACCAGATAGTACGACTTCTTGCGACCACGAGATCAACAATTCAACTGCCGCGTTTGTCCACACGTCTTCATTACTCCCTTTACGAAGCGTACATATAATTTGTCATAACAAAAACTTATATTTTAGGAGTCAATTAATCTGAAATTATTAAGTATAATAAAGTGCGTCGATTTTAAAAACATACAATAAACAAATATAATATTTACTATGAAAACTTTATATCTTAACTATTTTAATTACTAGTAATTATGGTTAATTAAGTTCAATATTCGATGTGAGGTCACTTCTAGAGTAGTAAGACCCTTGTTCTTGAAGCATACTGCAGATATATATTATATTGGGTCTCAAGCCTCCCTTTATTCATAAAGGCAATCGTCCCGTACAGTGGGTAAAGTAAACAATACTCTCAGAGTATACTTTACTTCACATTACTCCAAACTTTCAAGTGTGACCCTACAGATTATTTATTTTAAATTTCTCTTCTGAAAAATCAAATTGTGGGCGTGGGACTAACGTTGGGAAACACCGATTTAGATCTTAACGTCAAAGAAATGAACTAGTTAACTGGAAAGCGATCACATGTATCCCTAAAAAACAATTTTCCCGTGTATAAAACCATTGAGAAGCCAATTTGAACTTTAGGCTCTCAACTATGGGATTGCACAAAACCGTCCAAAGCTACAATATCCTGCTCTACTACTAGCGTCGATCAATCTCACACAAATATTTAACTTCTCCACATGCCATGTCACGGATTTCCGCTCTGCCTAAATGTCTATTTCTCCAACTGTACTGTTTACGTAATGGTGTCGAGTGCTCTCTCAAAATAGACGAAGGCAATTGCTAATTTAATCTGCTTGCTTAAAAATTCTTAATCTGCTTGATTTGCTCATCAGTAACTTTCATCTTTAGGTTTTCAAAATTACGAGCGATTACATTAAAGATTACAGAACGGTGTTAACGTGAATATGAGCAGATACAACCCTCGTAAAAAGCAATGTTTCTCAAACAATTTTTCCACCACGACCGACTTCTGATATTTCCTTTGTAACATACATTCCTTATATAATACAATTAAATTATTCGATAAGTGAAGCATAATATGCTATTTGACTGTATTCAAAATATTACAAAGTTTACTGTCATTCTTGAAGATTTAATTTCGCTGAATCCTTTTTTTCCCTGAAAAACTGTTAATTATTTGGAATAAATAAATAGAATTCAGTTTTCTCTGTGCTCGGCCACGTGATTGGAAACGCTACATGATTGGTTGCAGGCCTAGTGAAGTCACAAGTTGGTACTCTGATGTGTTCTATGCCTAAGTTTTAGTGTTCGTGTGTAAGGTGTCACTTAATTTGCTATTTCTAGGCGTTTTTGGTGTTATTAGTGATAAATTTGGTTTAATTAAAGCACAAACATTCTCATTTTTATGAAATGGAGAAAAATTTCGTGAAAGCAGACAGCAGAAATCTGCTGTTAAGTGGATGCAACCGGTTGGGTCATTCCATGTCAAGTGCTCCCAATTTGAGGAACGATTCCCGCGCAACCATTTTAGATTTTGATGAAACTTTGACGATTTGTTCTGTAAAGCCTTAGATGGACATATGCAAAATTTCAGTTTGAAATATGCATTTATGGGTGAAGCCTGCGGTTCGTCGGATACGACGTCGTTTCAAAATTGTCACTTTTGAGCTATAATATTGAAGCAATTATTAGAGATTAGACCCTGAAAATTCGTTTCTAAGATAAACCGCATGCGTACATTATGAACATGATAACGGAAAATTTTTCTCAAATATCGTTCCTGACCAACATTTTTTTTTCGAATTTTCAAGGAATCCTACTGGAATAAATAAAGTACGTACAATTATATTTTGTAGTTCATATGTCTACAAAAGTGTTTACTAGTCAACGGTTTACAGCTCTGGAGAATTTCGTGCAGCAGACTTGGCACCAAAGTTATAAACGCCTAAAATGAGGTTTTTCAGCGGACTAAATCGTTAAGGACACCAGATAGCGTTTTACAGTTGACACCACTAGAAAGATCAGGATGTTTTGTAATAGAAAATATATATTTAGTTTTGATTCTCGACGAATAAGGTTTATAATTTCGGGTCAGTCACAAATATCGTCTCATCGTGTCTTATTGTGCGATAACCGCTAAAATGCGGTGTTCTTAAATGATAATTTACTTATTAGCTGCATGACTTACATATGAAGTAAAAGCTAACTTGTTTATTTATTTCTATGAGGCCAACAAAAGCCAAAATATACGTTCTTAGAGACGCGAGTTTCTTTTTCAGTGCTGCAACATTAAATGACCTGCCATGAATTTCGTAACACGACGAGTAAGAATCAATAAAAATACATTGAAAATACCTTGCGTTGGTCATTGGCATTGTACATTGCGGTACTGCACACCATTTATAAGTCATTTCTTCGTAATCGCAACGAACTAGGTAAAGCCGGTCTTGTGTACTAGCTTGTGACGTCACGACTCCACGCCAGAGCCAAGGCAGCGTTTTGGCGGTCTTATTTTTCGTTTAAACTTTATCGCGAAATTTTGGATGAATTCGGGCAGTAAACCGTAAAAAAATCCAATATAGTTAGCATAAATTGACGTAATAAACAATTTTAGACAATTTTCTAAAAGTGGTCAAATAGCTTATTGCAACTTCTTCAGGACACTGGGTTAATTTTAAGAATAAATCTATATCTATATAAAGAAAAGGTTATGAATGCATTATTAGTTTGGTTTTCTAACGACAGCCCACGTGATGGTGACTGAATTGCTGTGGGGAAGCAGCAAACCTGATTCAATGCCAAGATAAAATTTGGGGGCGGTGCGTTCCAATCTTTATAGCGTAAACATTGAAGCCACTGTGTGACAAATTGAGAAAATATATTATTTTATATGTAATATCGTAGGAGTAAACCTTCAGATAAATATGGCTTGTTGAGCCGAAAGTTCCTGAGGAAACAAATATGACTAACATATAATTGAATCACATTATGTCAATAAAGGAAGACTAAAACTTGGGTATCGGATCTTTAATATAAGGTTATTTCCTCAAACAAATCCAAATACGTGTATCAATTTCGACCAAATTTTGTGCTCGCGTCACTTGCGACTCGGATGCAAGAACTTTTAATAGATTGTTACATGAAAAGTTACGATGAACAATGCAGGCCAGCTTGCGAGTTGCAATTGTTGAGGAACTGACGCAACCCGGGCCAAAAATGTGGTCTGGCGAAACGTTGGGAGTCGTCAGGGAGTGATGGGAGAAGCAGGTTGTGTCGGCGGGACGACGAGAGACTGACCAATCCCTGCAGATGTAATTTTTGTCATGCTCTGATTGAAATTAAAAACTATTAAAATCAATTTTTGGTATATTTTGTGAAAAATACCTGGCGCCCTAAAGGAATTAAGAAATCCTCGAATACGGAGGAACGACGGATCGGCTACAAGATATTAAATACGCGTGTTGAAAGTTTAAATAAAGTACATGTTTCCTGGCTTTTCCGCGTGAGGGAGGCGAGTCGCGCGAAAGACAGCCTCTCCTTTTGTATGCGAGAGGAGCCCATTCAGAAGAGGGATCACCCGTAGAAAATTGGATATGACCAGTTACCGGAAGTCCCCGTCAATAATGAGAAAAACTGCTGGTAGAAACGGAAGCTCCGTGAAAAATTTTGAATATATCACGGAAATATGCAGAACATGTGAAACATTTAGCCCAAACAGTGAAAATTTTTCTTATAAGCTGCAATTGTCCAACTACAAACAAAAAGGAGACTTTGGTGAACAACAACTAATTGGTGGGTTAAAGTATATGTAGCCGCCCACCAAGCTTTCGTCAGAGGTTGACGTAGAGGAGCGGGGATATTGTGGGAAGACCGGAGAGAGGTGTTGAGAGACTGAGAGAGGTTATTGGGCCAGCAGAGAAAGAAGTTGTTGGGAGACGGAAGTTATGATATAGAGAGGCCGGCCAATGATGATTGGAAACTAAGTTGGTAGCCGCCTGGAATAAGAATACGAGAGCCAGCCCAGACGGTGAAGATCCTGTTGCAGACAACAGCCACCATCAGCCACGAAGCAGAATGGGAGCAGATGTATTTTTGGCCATAGGTATCATAGTTTCTTTTTGATTTATATAGAATTTCACATTTGCCAGGTCTATTGCCATAAGGGAACCAAATAAGCTTCTAAGTTCACCCCACTGAGAAACCCTGAGTTTAAGTCTCATGCTAACTAATTGTTTATTTTATGATCTTATCTCAGAAATTTGTAAATATCTTTAATGCTATATTTAATAATTAAAATCTGAATTTTAAACTTTAAGTTTTTTCTTTAGTAAAAAAATCCCCATCAAAAATATCATATTATATTATAAATAAATAACTTTAATTAACTCCACCCAGTAAAAAAAACATTACAAACTGACTTGTATTTCAGATGTTAAGGGGCAGATGGAAGGAGGTAGAACAAAATTGGGCGTCCATTCTTTAACGGGTGGAGCAATTTCAATCAAATTTTGTACCCATGTTCTTTCGACATGAAACCTAACACTGAGCAGATATAACATAACTATCACCTTTAGAAACGTGGGTGGACGGAGCTAAAATTTAAAAATACGCAAAAATTGTAGATATTTTTGTTGAATTTTTTTATAATCAAGTAGTTGGATAGTGTTTATTCTAATCGCATTGGATTCAGGGCGAGGGTGGAAGAACATTACATAAAAATAACGCGAAAGCAATCGATATTTGTGTCCTTCTAGGGTTATGGAATTCACTGGCTTCAGTCTGACTTTCAATACGCAACTTACGTTCAACTTCAGCCCAGTCCCAGGTTTAGGGTTCGGTCTAATATAGCGTTTTCCAATAAGGGCCGGTCGATGTTGAAGTGGAACAAAGCGAACTGTGTGTAAGGTATTAAAGAATTTCTTTTTTTTGTTTGAAAGATCCATGTATGCCCTTAGAAATAAAAAGATAATTTCGTTTTTAATGGTAATCGCCATTTCATCACTGGGTGAATAATTCCCCATATTGGAGACACTTAGTAAAAGGCGCCAGATAGGAGGACGTTGGAGTCCCAAACGTGACAGATCAACCGTTTAGAGACTTAAAAATCTGGTACCTGAGTCTAGTTTTTTGATCCGAGAAATTTTGAAGGGTGCGTTCGTTTTCAGAGATTAGAAAGAAACCACTGGCCAAGTTGTATTTTAATTGGAGGCTGAGGGTCAGGTGATCTATCATAAATCTCCTAGTATGGTGAATGAACGAGATGACTGCGAGGATGGATGGGAGAAATTTTGACAGTCGGAAATGGACCTTTGAAGAAAGAAGAAGTTTGGAGAGTGCATGGTGTTTGATCCACGGCACAGAAATCGGACATGAACATTTGAAGGAGGAAGCAGTTGGGAAGTCGTGGAATAGAAGTTGATTCAGTTGGGAATGGAACTTGGAAGTAGGAAGGTGGAGATGAGAGATAGAGTTTGGAGTGAGAAAATTTTGCAATCTAACTGGGGGGCAAACTGAAAAGAAGATAGACGGTAGCTAGAAGGTGACTGAAGCAGCCTGAATAACGAAATGGGAGGAGAAAACCGCCGTTTCACAAAGGAAAAACTGGTGCGTGTCTGTGCCACTGTCTGAAATGTGTCATGACTGTCGTTATTACGCAAATATCCCCTCAAAATTACCTTACGAGATTGATTATAAGCTGAGCTAGTCGTATATTTAAATTGGACCCTACTTTTGTAATTGTTGTTTTGTGTTAATAAATTTAATTTTTCTTTTATTTAATCTAAACAAATAATTTACTTTGATTTATATTAAAGTCTAAACACACCACACACACACAGCTTGTTTTATTCCATTAAAACATCGACCCACCCGTATTGAAAACCCATATATGTTTAAATTGAAAACCCGGGTAACACTTGGCTCCAGTTAGTACTTTCAAAATTTTTAGCTGTAATATTTCTCTTATACATACCTTGAATTTTATATTTAATTGCAACAAAAATTACACATTTATTTTGACTTAATTTATTTATTCCAATAGTCCTCGTCAATTAATTAAATATAAAGAAATTTATTATAAAATTACTTGACTGCAATTAAAAACCATTGTTACCGTCTTCACTTCGGTTTTGTAGTATTTACACAATTCCAAATTCATTTCAATTTATTTTAACGTATTGGCCTCTATTAAAATAATGGAATTAGCCAATCCTTTCAGTCAGAAGTTAGGTTCTTAAAGAGAGATACTATTCAAGGAAATATGATATAAAATTAAGAGCTGTGTTGCATTGATCTACAGGCGTGTATAACAGTGATTCCCTAAGGAATACAACCATTGAAACATCACACGTACTCCTGGGTTCTACCGCAACAAGCTACAATTAGGCGATGACGTCAATCAACAATCTCTCTGCGACCCAATACCTGTTACAGAAAATTAATCACAATTACCAAATTCATCATTAATTACTAGATGGAATTAAAGTAAAATCTTAACATCTCATTCTGAATTTTCTTTAAAAATTATTCCCACGAAAATAGTTTCTGGACTGCAGTAAAAAACATTTTAATACTTTAAATGTTCGCATCAGGTGCTTATAATATTGCTGACACTCGTATAATCACACAATGAATGTTTAATTTCCATCTGTGATATGTAAATCACAAAAGGAATATAATTCTTATGAATGGTCGAGAAGACCGGGATTAAGACTGTTGGAGGATCGATACGCTGTCCACGTGTCACTTCAAACTCGGAATGTGTCATGCAAGATGACAGTCCGCAGTCGACTCGGTAGGCCTAGGCACTCAATGGTTTTGTAGAGCCATGGGGAAAGAATGAAAGAAAAAAATTCTTATGAAACATATTCATGACCTAATATGTTTTATGCTAATTTGGAATTACTTCGGATTATTGCTGTTTAAGAATAACTTTTTACAATTTGGCATATGAAGATAAACATTTCTCAGGAAATTTGATTCAGAATTTAATTACACCGTTTTGCCTTTTGGCCACTGTATTATGGAATATCGTTTGACATTTTGTTTTCCCTAAAATTGAATTATATATTCTCATGAACAAAACTATAAATATATATATTATAAATTATATTTCGGAATTACTATACTCCATCCATCGTGCTATGTATTGTCAAACAAAAGACCAAAATTAGTTTTTGGGGTAAACGCATACTGAACAACAAAATCGATCATTCTACATTCCAAACATTTCCACCTTTGTGTGCTGGAATAAATAGACCAGTAATATTAAAATACAAAGTGAAATTTATACTTCAAAAGGTCATAACAGATACCAATTACAGTGTTAGTGAAAATGCTGAAAAGCGAAATGATTTTGAATATTTTATTTAATCATGGTACCATTTCCAAAAATCTTACTAACACCACGAGAACTTTCCCGTTTATACTTTATGTGTAGAAATTGTAAAGTTTATATACAGAATTATAAACCCAACTTTAACACTCAACCTAACACGACGGGTCAAATGAACCATTTTAAACTTTTTGTCAGAATTTCTTTTCAAACAATATTAAAAATATATCTAATGCATTTTTCAATATTCCTCTGTTGTTAATCTTCTTTACCGAGAAATATATGTAATCTGCCCTAACTACTGCTACAGTTCATTTGACCGTGCAAAGATTCATCTATCAATCTATAAGCAACGAAAACACGGTAAGCGTATACCGGAAACATTAGATTCTACAATAATGTACGCATGACGGATCAAATGACAAAGAAATTTTTATTCCATTTAGCTGAAGAACTTGCCAAATATTTTCAACATGAGCAACTAGGATAAAAGAAAATTACATGTAACGTCAACAAATTCAAGTTCGGATTCTCATATGCAAATGCGAAAAAGGTTTCTGCAAAGAACAAAAAAGCAAAAATCAGTATCACATGCAAATAATGTGTGTGGAAAACGTGCCTTCGAGAACATAATACTTTTCAAAATATGCGGTGAACATGAATAAAGTTAGCATATTATTTATTTACTTTCTATATATAGGATACAATTGCCGAATATTTAATTTTTTCTTGTATTATTTTTGTTCTTTAAGTTTAATAAATAAACAATTTTGAATCGTTATATGAAAAAATTGATTTATGCATGTACCAATTGTGTTAAGTGATATATTTTTCGCTATACATTGTAATATATATAACATTTTAAAGGCGGGTCAATGGACCCGTTGTGGTACGAATACGTGAAGTAGCGGTAGGTCTAGTGTTAATATATTTGAAATAATCAAACTCAATTTCATTATAAAATATAAATAAATCGGCTTAAAATGAAAGCATTTTTTCCACATAAATGACATTATCCCTGATAGCTGATTCCATCACCAATGTCGTATTCTAAGAGTGTTGAAAATGTGCAGGATAAGGTTGTTAGGTGTGTTTAGAAAAGGCATGAAGTAAAATTGTGAACTACTGTGGTTTCGTTGTTGTGGTATTCAGTCCTAAGTCTGGTCTGATGCAAACCTCCATGAAAACCTATCTTGCGCTAAACTTTTCATTTCTGCGTCCCAAGTTCTCCATACTCTTCTTAGCCTATTCCATCGTTGGCCTCCCTCTTCTGTTCTTACCCAGCACACTTCCCTCTAATGCTAATTTACTGTGGTTTATTGGAATATAATTTTATAAACTAAATATTAATATTTAATACTAAATAAGTTATCGAGAAAGGAGGCTTATACATAGCCTTTACAGATGGCAGTCAGCAGTATTAAGAATTGAAGACGAAGAAAACAAAGCAGAAATCAAGAAAGGAGTAAGACAAGGATGGAGTCTGTCGTCCATGCTGTTTAATTTATATAGGACAGGCGATGAAGAACGTTAAAAAGGAATATGGAAAAGGAATCAGACACTATGGAGAATAAATAAAAACCCTTCGGTTTGCCGATGATATTATAGTATTAGGGGAGTCAGAAGAAGACTCGGAAACCATAATAAACGTCATGAACGTGATATTGGTGAAACAGTTCAATTATTAGAGGGAAAACCACGATAAAGGACTGTAGTATGGGAAAAGTGGAATAACAAAGGGTGTCCGATTGGGAAGGGATATTTTTACGGCAGTTAAGGAATTCTGCTACTAGGGATGCGTAATAATTAAGGATGGTAGAAGTATAGTAGACGTAAAGAGTAGGATAGCACAGGCAAGTAAAACTTTCGCAAAAAATAGAATTTACTTACGGTAATATTAGTGTGAGTATTAGACAATCGTTGGAAAAAAATTAATATGGAGTGTGGATTTATATGGGTGCGAAACGAGGACGATAGGAGTTGCAAAAAAGAAAAGAATTGTAGTTTTCGAAATGTGGAGCTATAGGCGAATGCTGAAAATCATGTAGGTGAATAAAATCACTAACGAGGAAGTTGTAAACAGATAGGGGAAAAGCGAGCAATAATGAGGACGTTGATCAAGAGAAGGGTCAGATTAATAGGCCCCCTTTTAAGATACTAGAGTCTTGTAAAATAAGCATTAGATGGAAGAGGGGGACCGCGGATAAAATAAGCTACGCAGATTAGGAAGGATAAGGTATGTGCTAGTTATGCGGAAATTTTGAGGCTTGCGCAATATTCGTTAACATGGAGGGTTGCATATGACCCGTCTTGGGACTGATTACCATAACATACAATGCTACACCCTTCTTCACAAAATAGGCAAAGGACGCCTTTAAATGAAGGGAACGTCCGTTTCAAGTCGAAAAAAATTTTCTCCTGTCAAGTTGAAAGCTACGCGTTGCTGATGAGATATAGCTACTTCGTAACCTACGCAAAGCGTGTGAGAATACATTTGTTCTCACCCGACTGCTAAAAGTTTTCTTCTAGCCACAATTTGCATATTACATCCAATGAATGCTATTTACAATTACAGCCTATTGTCATTTAGAAAAGACCGGACGAGGCAAAATGGAAAGAAGTTTAAGGCAGAGACATTCATTAAATTCCCGGCAGCTATCAAGAGGAGAGTTGATCTATTGAATTATGAGGATGTGTTAAAAGTTTGGTACAGGTCTCTTCTATTTCGGCCCAAGGCATGATCCATGCAGTCAGGTAATCCCAACGCAGAGTGAAGCAGAAGCGGACCGTCTCAATAGATAGTAGTGAAGTTAACGCGAAAGGGGAATTGTTGTGTCTGGATGACCAGTGTTGGTCGATCAATTTTGATTGTTGTGAGGTGTTGGAGGCAATACTGTGACATACGATGGCAGAATATTATATAAAAGTCGTTTTATAGTGATAAAAAGTAGTTATAAGGAATTATTTGAGGAATGTAGGACATAACGATGTATCTAATACTGAAAAGATAGTTATAATGAAAGTAAATTTCAAGATTCAAAGTACAATAACAAATTTTTCATAATACAAACCGAGGTTTCCTTTATAATTCATTTTGATAGGTTTAAAGTAATGTACAGATGTTTAAATGGCTGAAGGTAATGGTAAATTGTTACTTCAAAACGACCGGTTTTAGGGTATATCGAATCGGAAAACGAAGGTAATATTGATTAGAGGGTAAGGATATAAATACATAAATGCATATATATATATATATACATGTGTGTATCAGTATGGAAGCAGGTGTATGAGTTTGTATGCGTTTATAAATAAATATATATATACATGTGTGGATATGGTGGTGTGTTTGGGTGGTAGTGAGTATGAAAGAATAACCAAGTGTGGATGCAAGTCCCCAGGTTGCAATGTGGGGACTGTTATCCAAATATTGGTGGACAAAACTAGCATAGTGAAGGGGAATAGGCCTCAATATTACCGACTTGAGGAACGAGAATAGTGATCCAGAAATGGCTCGATGTCAAGCATGGGGTAAACAACTATAATGGTTCTGTTTTACTTTTTCACGGTTAAAAGCAAGTGGAAACTTCTTACGTGTATTTAATTTTCCTCGAACATGCAACGCTAAATAGATTACGATATGATGGAAGCATCTCGGGTAAAATATTCTGAGGTAAAATAGCCCCAATTCGGATTCTAATGAGTGATTGGAATGCAGAAATATGATAACGTAGCGAAATGAATATAGTTGGGGATTATGGACATGGTGAGGGGAGACAAGCTAGTAGAATTTTGCACGGATGACAAATTCTGAGAGACAAATACCTGGTTCAAGAATCGTAAAAGAAAAATACAAACGTGGAAGAAGCCGTGGGACAAAGGCACGTACCAATTGGACTACATAATGGTGAGACAGAGATAAATGAATCAGGTTGTAGGCTGCGAAACCCACCCAGGAGCAGAAGTGAACAAGCTTAAAATGAAGAAACTCAAGAAATGAATTAAAAGAAAGAGATGAGAATTAGAAAAACTGAAATAACAGGAGGTGCTTTAGAGTTTCAAAGAAAATGAACAGTAGATTAATGGAGAAAGGAGAAAGAAATAATATAGTAGAGAAATGGCTAGAGCAGCCGACAAAAAACAGCAAAATAGCCCAGACTTTGTGCACTGTACAAAGCGTATACAGACGAACCGGCCTCGAGTGATATCAAAACTCGTATTCATTTACCTGCATATGTAGCGAGAAATGATCATCCATTTAAAATTAATCAAAGAAGACAACGAACGGACGTGGGTAAATACTATTTCGTAAATAGGACAGTAAAAGACGAAAGATTTGCCTGAAAGTCTACTAGCGACTTTTCCGAAGAGTGTAAAATTATTTAGGGACAGAATTAGGGAAATGAGCAGTATCACAGTGAAAATCTACATCGGGCAGTAATAGACGAAGAAAAGGAGGTTGATGGTGAAAAGTTGGGGGACAAAAATTTAAGGTTAGAGTTTGACAGGGCGCTGACAGGTCTGAGAAAGCCATACGTCAGGTTAATAGAGGCTACTCTGTTAAAGACAAAAACTACAGTCGCATTTAGAAAGGAACACGAAGTTACATCTAAGCCAAGACTGGGAAACTATATTATCTAGTATCCATATAGAGTGCAGTCTTCCAAATTTCAATTTCCCGACCATGGGGCCAATATCCAATCATCGACGATACTTTCTATTTGCATAAGAGAATAAAGAATAAAAAATCGACGCAACGTGAGTATTCGTCAACGTGTATTATTGTTTGTTGACGATGTAATATAAAATTATATTTTTCTTGTTTGTACGAATATTCGTGCTGAGGGCTAAGACAGGAAGTAAGGCGAAACTTCCTCTTACTCAGTTCTTTTTCTTACCTGTAAACACACGTGTATGAACGTAGGAACTAAGATTCCCTAGCTTGCATTCCCCACCTCTCCCATTTAAGGACATTATTATAAACTCCAGCGTTCTGAAATCTTATTGTGAAAATCTCATATATAAGGCCCCAACTTTGTAAAATTAGTTATGTTTCTGTGCAACCTTCTGACGCCGACTCTACGCCACTCTGAGCTCTGATTTTCTTTATCTATTTGTCTTAAGATTAGGTCGTAATTTTTAAGAATAAATCCTTTTTTAATTCTTCTTGAACGAACGCTTTATAATTTCATTCACCACACAAATTGACGCTATTCTAGAGCGCAACCTAGCTTGTTCTCAGAACCCTTCCGAAGTTTATATTTTGTGAAATTCTGAATTCTATTTCACATTAGAAATATTTCAACTGAGAAATATTTCTATTGGAAACTAAAATTAAACCCGACGATATTCCAATTATATTTCAACGATTCAACGCATTAATTAAAGTACGCTAATTAATTGGAAACTTAAATAGAGTAATTACAATTAATCTGACAACGATATAAGACTACGACTTTGAATTGTTTTGTAATAATAAATATTTAACCCGATTCTAACCCCAAGAATGTTTTATTTATAAATTACATCTCGTTCTGTTATTTTAATTAAATATATCAATAATTAAGAGTATCAGGATTTTTCCTGACGGTTGGCGGTTAGAGAGACATGCGAGGCTACCCACAATGTTGTAGAAGCATCGAGTGTCATGTGTTGTAGAACTGGAATTCCCTTTGACGAGATAAGGCTTGGTCTAATCAAGTGATATGCCATGCACGCACGCAGATTCCCCCGGCAATGTTAATTTAACTCCCGCAACTGATGTGGCCCAATGCCTGCAGGATAGTGAGATCAGAAATCCATAAGCGTATATACTCTGGGGAAAGAGGGGAAGCAGAAATACCTAAGCTGCCGCCGCCCCCGCAACATCGCAACTTCGCCGAGCAATATATAATTTAATCAGAGTTCTCCGTGCGAGGTTGCACAAAGTTCATATTTCATGTTTATAGTGCGTAACTTCCTGCCAAGGCAAGATAACGGACCGGGGACTAAGTCAAACCAATTCAACATTGGCAATCGGAGTTATGCACCGGAATAGCTTCTGTTTCCTTCCCC
This sequence comes from Eucriotettix oculatus, assembly GCA_034510155.1. Lineage (NCBI taxonomy): Eukaryota > Metazoa > Arthropoda > Insecta > Orthoptera > Tetrigidae > Eucriotettix > Eucriotettix oculatus. The sequence goes on from CM067376.1 coordinate 163,906,810, forward strand.
CGTGATACATGGCTAGACCAGCATTCCAAGCGCGTCGATCTCTAACGCGTGTAATATTATGCTACTTACAATTTCATTAGTGCCGTTCATGGTGAGTTGAATAACGAACTCTGGTACGATGGGTCCACAAGAAATTAGTATAAAAAAGACAGATTCACTGTCACGACTTCTTTTACGACGTTATGGACTAATTTGGTGTGGTAAGTATGACTTGGGAGGCAATAGTATAACAGTTACATTAATATACTAACTCACATAAATAAAAGACAAGTTTTGGGGTAATAGACTACAGGAGGGACATCTATAATCTCTAAACTCCCCTTTAATAGCATAGGAAGGGAATTGGAAGTGGGCGGGGGTGCAGAAGGGAGAGGTAGGCAGCCAAGGATTGCCCGGACCCGGTATTCACCTGAAAGAGTTTGCAGGGAGAACTCTAGAAAAAAACGAACATCATGTAGGACGGTCTCTTGGCTACTTATCTTGCACCCTTCCTAATAAAGGGAGAGGAGTTTGGTGTGGGGCCACAGAACTCCCTTCTCCATGCCTCGACCACTTTAAGAGGCAGATGGTCGACTGATCAAATAGGATCAGCGAACTTCTTTTACCTTATGTCTAAAGTATGCTAACCCAGAATATACACTTCCCAAAAGAGAAAGAGATTCCTCGTCATGTGAGAACCGTCGATACCCGGGAAATCATTTATATTAACCCACTACACTACTTAATTCTAGTGTAATTTTTTTTAACAAGTGATTAAACCATGAGCGAGAGAGTAAATTTTTGCCAATAGCATTGCTAGCAGAGACGACGTTGGTCAGTTTTGAAGGGTGTATAGTTCGCGGTCACAGACGTTGGGTACACGGTAAGAGTTGTTGCCTGATTCCATTGGATCAGTCGACCAGTTGTCCCCCTCATCTGGTCGAAGCATGAAGCTTAATTTGCTGCTTCGTTAACATTAAACGCTGTCTCCCGTTAACGGAAATGCGTGAAAAATAATATGTAACTAAAGCTGCAATCACAGTGGCATTACTGACGGTAAATTCTTCGCGTTTCTGAAACATATAGGATAAGGAAAAAATTACTGATTCGTTGCATGAAGTGCAAAAAGCATTGATAATAATAGTGGAGATATTTATTTAGAGTACTTATAAACGTTTTATTAATTATTTTAACGTTTCGACGTGTGTTGTCGATGCGGTATAAATTGATTCGGAGTTCACAGCTTTCTATAGGATCACCTGACTCAGTCATAATTTTTCGAAATATCTGGTGGATTTTTGTCAACTTTACAATAATCAAGCATTAAAACTTTTTTCTTAATAAATAGCTTTACGGAGGTGTAGGAAAGTGCTCGAATGCAAACAAACGAGAATATTAGTTATTATTTAATAATGAAGATTTATTATTTAATGAATTCAGCATGACGGATGTTAATTCTGGAATCGAGGCTACTGCCTGATGAGTAGTACTAAACCATCCCGTTATTTAACGCAGCGACATACACGTGGTTAAACAACTAGTCCTTGAAAGAGAATTTATTGGTAAAGTTTTTTTTAACGACAGACCTTGTATTAAGGATATTTTGTTTCACTCGCTTGATGAGAATAAGAACTCATGCCACATCGAACTTAATATAGGTACAAACTGCAAAAATTAAGTTATAATTGCGTGTATTGTTTTAATCTATTCAATATTTATAATGTATTTAAAAGACTAACGTCCAGGCAGTTTCATAGTTATGATGTGTATATTTGGATTTCTTTACAATTGTATAAATTTTATAGTGGAAGGTGATTGGGTTTATTCGTTCAAGAGATAAAATAATTTCAAAAATTGGGCTGCGCGCTACACTCCCTTGATAAAAAAACATATATTTATTAAATTTGTCCACGACGTTACGTAAAGGATTTCTTTTTGATTTTTCATTCAAAAACCGTTTTAATATATAGAATTTATCTTCTGTTGGGAATTCATTATTTATGTATCCGAAGAAGTTCGCAAATCTAGACGAAACGTCGCAGAAAACTTTTAATAAATAGTATTAAAAAAGCTGACATATTGGCTGTTGTGTTTATTTGTACAATGATTGCCACGTAGCTGATTTATTGGACTCAACTCAAATAATGTATTTAGTAAATTTGATCTTATAAAACTTTAAATATAAACAACATCTCTTAATTATTATGAAATTCACATCAATCACTATGATTTTTAAAGAGTGGCATATGAAATAATCGCCTTTTCGTCATTAATAAAACTTTACAAACTATATGATTTGTTCTATAAATTATAATGAATTACACTTAACTAAATAAAAACTTATTTTCAAAAATATTTATGTTGGTTCCGGATTAATTCCAAATTACATTACATTAAATATTTGATATTAACCTCCAAAATTAATCATATTGGATTAAATGTTTTTTAAATTATGCTTTGATATATATATTTTTTTTCATTTGTCCTTATCATTTAATGATTCTGCTTTCTATAAACAGATAGTCTTCATAATTGTCAAATATTTTATTGTTAGCTTTGAAAACTCTTTGCAATTTGAGTGTTTTAGAGCTTTTCAGTATTCTATTTCGTGCATGGCGCAGAATCTCTCATTATGGACCATGAAGCGTGCAACACCCTTAACACTGCTCTTTGGCGTTAATCACGGGTCCTTCAACTGAGTACAACGCCTACTGTGAGAATGCAGAAGGAAAATGGCTTCCGGCAGCAATAAAAGTGTTACACGTCGTAAAGAATTAATATTATTTTTCCGAAACAAGATTCCGTTACCAGTTAACGTTTCCATTGTTTCTCAGAAACATTTTACAAACTTGACTGTGAAATAGAAACTACTTTACGAAGGGAATTATTGGGATTGTTTTCAGTTAGCTGGATTAAAATTTACGTACCTCTTAGCCACTTCTATCGCTTTTCCTCTTAAAATCATATTTAATAAAAATACATTATTATGATAATGAGTTGATTGATATAAAAAGAAAGAGTGGCTACTAAATGCAGGATTGATCTGTTGAGTGGTTGTGAATTGAGCGATCAACGGCGGAATGCTCTTCGTCGTGGCCGCGGATAATAATAATAATGAATCATCAAGTTGTTCATTATCTAACACAGAAGTTTAAAGGAATCGGTTTGAACCAGCACGAGATATGAAGATCAGTGGCGAGGTTGAGACAAAGCAAAATAAGATAGTTACTCTTTTTGTGACATTTCTTCTGATTTTCTTGTAATGCTAATTACGAGTAGGTCTTTTGTTTTTAAATCTGCTTCTATGAGAAGGTCCTTAACTACGAACCGAGAATAGAACAAATTTTTCTACATGTTCGTTTGTAAGTAATTTAAATTTGTAAATATTGTATAAAAGCTGACCTCCTGTGGTCTAGTGGCTAGCGTTGCTGCCTCACAACCCAGGGGTACAGGGTTCGAATCTTGGCATGGGCTTGGATGTTTCTGCCGTCGTAGTCGCGAAGACCGCGATTAAGGCTGTTGGAGAATTGATACACTGACCACGTGTCACTCCAAACTAGGAATGTGTCACGCAAGATGACAATCCGCGGTCGTCCCGGAAGGCCCAGGCCCTCAATAGGCTGTAGAGCCAAAGAATAAGTAGAAATATTATATAAAGAGAATATTGTTAATCCTAAAAAGACAATTTGGTTAATAAATTATTTAACATATGAATTAGTAAATGTAAAATTAATTCATTTCCGTCTATATATAGTATTCTTTACTTAAACCAATTATACTCCATTTCAAGACGTATATTTAATAATTAAATCGTCAAAGGTATACGCTTGCCTCCTAAGTGCAAACACTCTTCTGAGTTTTTATGTGTATTTATTCTGAATTTGATTATTAATAATAAAATGAGACAAAAGAACATGAAACAAAAAGGAAGGTACTGCTCTAGTGGACGCAAACCACGCGTGTCCATTTAAAGCCAACTTTTGTTATTACAACCATGGTTTTAATATGGAAACATGGGATTGAATTATGGGGATATGCTACTAAGTCCAGTGTTCAGTGATGGCTCAAGAGTTTCTTGAGGATTTTTGTTACGAGGACAATTATGTAAGATACTATTAATAAATTATTGATGACTTTGTTACCAAAACTCTGCTGCAAATGATCCGCAGTATGCTACATTCCAAATTCCGTCTACATAAGGTGTAATAACTTTAAAAGGTAGAAACGTTTAAGACTAAGTTCACATTATATCAAGTTGTTCATGCCGAAGTGAATTTATCTGGAATGCATGAATTAATGCTTCAGTTTATCTCACGTCTTATTTAAGTAATGAAACTTCTTAATTAGTTAATAAATATGAAAAATGTTTAATAAGTCGCAATTCAGATGATTAGAGCACGTTGAAAAAGACCAGGACCTGTCACACCTAATTTCAAATATATATTGTAATATTCAAAACTAGGGAGTATTAAATGATTACTCAATTGTTTGTTTGATTAGAAAATAACTATATTATAAAAAGATTACAATACAATAAGATCTCAATCTCAGAGAGTACTTAGGACCTCTCGAAAATGAAGAATGCCGCTACTGAAAATTAAAGGAAATACTAACTAGATTTAACGATAAAATATAAAAGAATGAGCAAGTTTTACATTTACATTAAACTCACCCCAAAATATTGGGCTGTTTATATCTTCATCACTCAGCCACGTGCTCAAAATTAGTAGTACATATCATTCGGTCACGTCCATGTGATCAATTTTACTTGCTCAAAGTTTATAAATAGGATTTAAGACTATTTACATTAAATTGTGGGTAAAGTTCCCCATTAATTAATTAACTACAACAAGTTTTACAATTATTGGATAGCACTGTTTTTTATTTATTTTCTCTATTCATGTCACGTGTTTTGTTTTAATTGAGAACAAATTATAAGAACTGCGTTAAACATGAAAGTCTGTCATTAAGAAAGATAAAAAAATTGTATCATGATTATAATACTTCTGCTCCTTCTCCTGCTCCCAATCAGCCCTTGACTGTTCTGGTCCCCTCCTTGCAGTATCATTCTCTGGTTCGATGCTATCTCCTCACCTCTTGCTTATGCAAGAACCATAGGAAGGTGCCCACACTTTGCATTAACATACAGAAATGTCCATGTTCCGCGGTTTCCCACTACGGCTGTACTTCCAGCTATAGTTAATGTTTCACACACTTCCACTCACCATAGTCGCTGCAATAACCCATAGAGTCCAATTAAAATATTAAGAGCTATTGTTAATACACACTATGGTTCACCACAACGTGCGGATGGACGAAGACTTAAAGATTACCACAGTAATAGATAGTTTACACAAAAAAATGAATACCAAAAGAAGTTCTAATCACATACAAACCTTTTATTGCAACCTGTATGAGAAAAAGACGTAATAATAACAGTGCAAAGGAAGGGAGCCGCACTTCTATAAAGATTATAAATTAGTTTCTGTGATATCTTATCAAGACATAAGGTAAAATGTGATAATAATATATTTTAAGTAACAACATTGGCTTATTGACTACAATGCATATCGAGTGATAAATAATACTGAATAAAAATATCTATATTTAGAAAGGTTGGTTCAAAGATTAAGTTTTTAACTTTGAATAAATATTTATATTACATATAATTAGATTATTTTTAACTACAAATATTTTTAATTTTAAAATGTACAGTATTGCAGCAGTGGGGTTGACAGTGGCAAGTTGGCCAAGTGAAACTATTTATAATACAACCATTCAGGAAAGGACCACTTTTACTGTTCTGAATGACTATTGGAACTACTGCTCTGGTTAAGGCCTTGGCCGACCAAGACGAATAAAATTTGCAGTGATATATCTCTGATTTCTTAGGAGTGGCTCGTGGCCACCGTAGCGAATCTCAATCAGTCTGAACATTTTTTATTAGCCATGACGATCACAAGTATCCAGACCAATATGGGGTCTCGAACCTGTGACCAGTGTAGTTTACCGGTACACCGTAGCAGGTCAGTGTCGTATATGATTTTTTCTCTTAATTATGGTTCTGAAGTAGCGGAGAGTTCCGGCGAATAAAGGCTTATGTAGCGATGAAATTTCTACGTGAATTTAAAAATCTGTAACAGTGAAAATGTGATCTTTTCCATATTTTTTTCGTTGTTAAGGGAAAGTTTTCAGACATGAAAATGCCTCGTATTTATTTTTTAGTACAAATATTTAGAAGGATTTGATAATTTAAACGTCAGAAGTGATTTAGGTAGCCGTACGTTACGAAGTCAGCCAATTTCCTCACCTTCGGATAAGAATTTTTCTGGAGCAGCTCCATACATGCAGAAAAATCACCCCTAGTCACGTCGACATCTCCCCCATCTCCCGAGAAGCTGAAATCCTTGCCGTTCCTGCAGGTGCAGCCTCCTGGAAACAATCGAAGTCATTTCTTTAGGGAGGGACTGGTCCGGAACTTCACAGTCTCGCCAAATGTAATGTTCCGTTCTTGCAATTGTAAATTCACGTAAGGAAATTATATTATGCTTAAAAATGATATAATCGTGTTTTGTAAACTGTTGCGAATCATAATCATACATCTTATGAAAAATTCAATTTAATATTTTTCTATTTTCAAGAGTTGTTAATTGTGCACCATGAACTCATTTAATATAATTTATTTTTTTATTTTTCAAATAGTTACTATTTTGCTCAAATTCACCATAAAAAATAAATAAAAGTAACTGATAAGTATAAGTTTAACTTCTGAAAATTCGAATAAATAAAGTTACATTTATTGAAAAACGACATTGATATTTTCAATGCGAGAACTTCTTAAAGTTTAAGATTGTACATACGGTTGTCGTAAATTTGCACAAAATGACAAATTTATTTGAGTAATAGGCGTACTAAAGAATATGGTATGTATACATATATACATATATTAATTATTATATATTTTGGAAATTTGCATAAAATTAACTATTTATTTGATATATATTGTATATATTACTTAATAAATGTCTTAAAACACAATTTGTTAGTGTAGTAGGTAGTAGTATTTATATAGTAATGACATTTTTAAAAATTGACTTCCATTAATATTTTTCTTATCAAAGAGAGTATAAATTAGTCAATTGTTGCTCAGCCTAGAGACAGCATTTTGAAGGTCTGAATGTAAAAATCTGGACCGATCCCGCGTATTGAACACGGGATCTCCCGCTTACCGGGCGGTTTCTCTACTGCTGAGTCAGTCCGGTTCCATTACATGATGAATGGTTCTCGCATCGGATCCTGGGAAGGAACCGGACTGGCTCAGTGACAGAGCAAATACCCTGCAAGTGGTAGCTTCCGGGTCCGACAGAAAAATTTTCATTCTGATCTTTTAATATTTTTCATTATATATATTTTATAACTGACAACTGTACCCATGCGCAGTTTATTTTATGACCTAAAGTAATTATATTTATTAAATGCAATAGCGTGGTAACTTATCTTCCACCGGGAAAATTGTCCATTTTATACATACATACATTTTATTTATTATGTCCCACATTACAAATGACAATGGAAATTGACTAATGTTTCTACTAAATTCCAAATTAAAAAATATATTTAAAGAAATTATTGAATTTCATTTATAGTGACTGAAAAAGAGCCATTGGATATAATGTAATTCATTATAGCAAATATCATGCTTAATACGTGTATAATATTTTTATAGAAAATATACCTGTTTTAACTTATACATGAACATTACACAGGCCTTTATTTTCTTAAAAAAATTGATGGAAAATATTTTGATATTATTATTTCGAAAAACTATTTGTATGTGACATAATAACTTCACCTTTGTTAGCCAATGTAATGTTATGGAATAGAAACAAAATAACAGGAACATGAGATAAATTTAAGTTTCAGGTTGATAATAAGTATTAAAGTAAACAACAAAATGTGTGCAATCCAAAGAAAACATTAAGCTCAAAAGAAATGCAGGAAAGGAAGGGATTTGAGAAATCCCTAATAAATACCTTACAGCTGACGACAGAGCCTGCTCACAAGTTTTCCTTCAGCATCTGGGTCGAGATGAAAACTAATCTTAAAGCCGTCTATGGCGCTAACTTCAGGAAATTTAAGACTACTTGCTTACCATAATATAATATTTTTATTTCTCTTATGTAAAGTATTCATATTGGTAAATTCAAAATAAATTTATACCACTTTATAATAAAAATTATACTGCAAAGAAATGGTGTGGATTTTATGCAGCAGATTGTCCTGTAATTGTCGTAAATACATTAATTTATTACTGGATTCTTCCGAAGACACTAGAAAATTTATAATAGCTAAGCAAAGCAGAAGTGCCCGTTACTCTAAAGATCCAATGTGCAAATAGGATGACAGACTATATAGGCCTGAGGACGTTCCAGTAATTCCCTCTGTCTCGCACATTAGTCAGGCGGGAGACCATCCATCTTGCTGACAACAATTTAATCGTTACTGTTTACAGCTCCCGGATTATTTAACTTATGGCAAGTGTTTATTATAACGGACATTATATTTAATAATACTCATTATCTAATCCTATCATGTAAGAGTCGTCTTCAAAAGCACTTATTTCTAAACAAGGTTATTCTTAACGTTTAATTTCCAGATGTATTAATTTAATAATTGATTTTCGTTTTATCAAAAAAGGCCAATTTTCTATTAAAACAGAACTTTTCAGTGAAATTCATCTCCACCTTTGTCATCACAGAGTTGACTCACTATACTTTTTAAATACTAACTTTTATTTTAAGTTTCATAAATGACAAGGTCTGTAGTGAATACACATTTAGAATACATGAATTACATAGTAACATTAACATCATTGTTAATTACTCTGGATAACAGAAGACCCTAATGAAGTGATGTTGTTGTATTGGTAATCAATCTTATGACTGGTCAGATGCAACTCTCTATGCTAACTTATCCTGCGAAAGCCTTTGCATTTCTAAATAGCTATCACATCCCTAATTTTCTTAGCGTATTCAATCCTTGGTTTCCTTCTTCTATTCTCACCCGTCACACTTCCCTCTAATGATAATTTTACAAGACCCTCATGTCTTAAAACGTGGCCTATTAATCTATCCCTTCTCTTTGTCAACGTCCTCCATCTTGTTTGCTCTTCCATTATTATGTTTAGACCTTCCTGGTTAGTGATACTATTCACTTCTATTCTTTTCCTTTCCGCAACTCCTATTGTCCACGTTTCGCACCCATATAACGCCACACTCCATACGAAAAAATTTAGCAATGCTTTCCTAATATTCACACTTATATTACCCGGAAGGAAATTCCTCTGTTTTTAAATTATTATTCAGAAATTATTAACTAGATAAGGAGAAGATATACGATGAAATATAACAATTTTCAACGTGAGTAAAATCCTTGAAGACGTTTACAGTTTGAGTATATATTGTTGTAGATTACAAAAATATAAATAATAAAAGAGCCTCTGATACTGAAATTGTATCATAGGTATTTTTCCTAACGGGGTAGGTGAATATGTAAATATGTATTTAGCTGGGGTTAAACCGAAGATAATCCTCTGCCCGTACCTGTAACCATCAGAATTTCTACAGGACATTAATGGAAAGGTACAGGTACTTCTCAGCATACTTTCCTGTATGTTTCTATACTTGCCAATTAATTGTGGTCGTAAAAAACGCCTTAGAATTTAAAATAATAATGAATTTTTAGTGTAAATAATTTTCCTTAATATTTCATAGGATGGGAAATAGGCGACGTTATTGCGTAAATGTAGCCTATGTCTCCAGACCGTGACAGCAAACATAAAAATTAATTATGATAAGTTTAAACTTATAGTAACTGGAAAGAAACGAGCTATATTTAATGTCATCGGCACTTGGTAAAAGTCATACGAAACTCAAATGTTTTCTTTTCTAGAATTATAATAAATTCTGTAAGTAAAACCAGTATGTAAAATCTGAACTTCATATCATCTTGAATAGGTGTAATTATTTCATTACAGGTGGAGAATGTTTTGTTGATACTTCAAATCATATTTATTTAAGAATAAGTAATCGTGTTTGAAGATCAGAGCTTCCACAAAATTCTAAGCATATTTTATATTTATTTTACTAATTAAAAATACAGTAGAGGAAACATAGTCTCAATAAATTCTGCGTCAAATGTAGATGGCTCATGAATTGGTTTATGTTGATAATGCATTTCCGATATTGTTGAGTTCCCAGATGTCAATATATCCTTAATTTATCTTATAGGCTGTTGTTATCAGAATATGCTTAAAATAAAGCTGTATAATATTAATTACTACAAGCCGACACACATTTATTCAGTATAGATCACGTCACAAAGTGGGTAAGGACTATGTGGTTGGATTTAAATGAGAGAAGAGACCGTAACGAGGAGAGTCTCCCAAAAATGACAAAAATCAGAGAATTGCAGAATTAATTGAACTACTACTTCAAAAAATGACCATATTTAATTTTAAACTTATGAATTTCGTAGTAGTATTAATTCATTATCACGAATCTACATGAGACTCTTTCTTAGACACTAAATGTTAAAAACTACGAAACTAATTATTTCAATAATCTTTCAACATAATGCTCTAACAACTGTTATTCTTTTATGTGAATCACAGGTGGAATCATAATCTCTTTGTGTCTGACTCCGATTTATAAAAATAATTTTTAATTAGGCTCTGGCTGGCGTATTGAAGCCACAATATTATTTTTTGTTGCAAGCAAAACACGATGAAAAGGCTCTTTGTTGGTTCATGAATTTTATTCTATGCTTGTGGAAACCATTCATTATGTACAATAGAATACGTACTAATGACACACGATCGATACAAGCTATACATGTACAGATACGGATGGATAAAATTGAGAGTTTAAATTAAAAATTTTCAAATAAAATATGCATTTATCAGTTGGGTAATTTAAGTTATGAATTTCTAACAAATAAAAGAGACTCATTAAAAATTAATTACGATATAAACTAATAAATGCCCCTACATACATGGGTCCGATGTGCGTTGAATCGTAAAATAAATTGAATATTATTAGCGCTTGCAAGAAAGAAATGATTCATGGTGAATGAACAAAAGTAACTACAGATTTTCAGTTTATAAATAAACAATATTGAGAGTACTTTTTCTAAACAACTGTGAAAGTAAATCTGACATGCCTTCATTTCGTTTCGTAAATAGTCCATAAGGCATGAATTTTCAATATTGACATTTTTTAATTCATAAAGTTTATGATACTGTTGACATGTAAGCTGATAAATTTCACTTTATTCTTCAGAGACAAAAATTAACGTAGTTATTTACAAGTTTCAAAGAGCGTTATATGGCGCTTTATTCATTAGATATGAACAGGTGCAGCACACTCTTTTTTCTTGATTGTGAGAGTTGCTAAATGTCCTTTGTTTCTTCAGCAATTTATCCGCCCCTAGCTGTCAAAGCACTCTTCTGTGTGCTCTGTGTTTAAACTATGAAGCGTGGGGAATCTATCAAAGGGCATTTCTCAATTTCCATTAGAAAGAGAATAAACGTGCAACGCTTGTTTCTGAATAGTTGACGCACAGCTTTCCATAGATTCGATCAAAGTTCGGGGCAAATATTAGCGATGACGCACATCAATTTTCCAGTGAGATGTAAATTTTCTGCGCGAGTTGTACAATAATTATAAACTAGGGCTACGATTTAAATTTCACAGAAAATTAAAAATAAAATTTATATTAAGTCCAAATCCTTTATACAATTAAAACAACCATTTCCGAAATCCTTTTTTTTAGTCTAATATCGATCACTCAGAAACATGTTTTTCGAATGCTTCAGGTGCTCCTTGAGGAGACAAAAGTCTCCGCCCGTCATTTTGTGTTTGAAATTCCGAAACAAAAAGGTCTTTAAGTGATAAATCTTGTGACTTCGAGCTATGAGAAAATAATTTGGCGTTTTCTCAGCGTGAAATAATCAATTGTTTGACAAGCTATAAGAGCTGTAAGCTTCATGATGAATGATGTGCAGTATACCTGATTCATTAATGGCTTGTGGAAAACAATTTGTTGTACACGATGCTCTATATATAGCACGCATGTCAAACTGCGGTACGCGCAAATGTTGAACTGAGAGCGCAGTCTCATCGTTAGTACAAATTAATTTAACGCAATCTAAATAGTAGATAACGCAAATTGAATTGGTTTGTTTATTCCAACGTAGTACAAATGAGTAAATAACTGCTGTTGGGTGTCAGTTAAAATATGGAGTAATATATTTATTTCCATATTGTTGGGTAATGATACTTTTTTTACAGTTTGAAGAAGTTACTAGGACCGTTTAATTTATTTATATCAATTACAGGAAGGAAACCTTTAATAAGTTCACGAATTTCTTGACAGTCTAAACAAAATTAAATTCTTTGTCCACGTCAATATAAAGGAGCTTTCGGCATTATATTATATTCATCTGTAATAAATTAAAAATAGAAACAAACAGGTAGTATAACATTCTTAGTGTTGGTCGTGCAAAAACATTATAAACATAATAGATTTTTGCATTATTGAAAGAGGTACCTGTCCGCTTACAATGATTTCTATATTCTACATCATCTTACTTTCAATGAATCTCATGTGCAATTGACTATAAACAGATTATATATATTTTCAGTCTAATCGGACGGCGCCGCCAACGGTCAACTGAAAAACTAATTTACTACGTTCGTAGTTTATATTTCGACTAAAATAGTTTCACTATTGCAACATACAAATATATTATATTTAAAAATCCGTGAATAATATAAACCATTTGTTACTATTACAATTCATATATATATATATTTAATTTGTCCACTAATTGTTTATATAATTTAATTAAGGCACTTTGTAATTTCATTCATTTCTTACGACGATTAAAGTTCCAACTGTTCCCACTTCGTTGCGTTCGTTCACAGAAACATTTAAATTTTCGTATATATAAACTCCATCTAAAATTCTTCTTTTTAATATATTATTCTAACTGTGCATAATTTGATGTTATTCTCACGGAACCTCACGTTTATTAACCATCATATGTTTCCATAACGCAATATTCGTCTTCGATCCTTCCTTTAAGTTACTTTTAGGAAAATACAATCTGGTTTTTTAGCATTCAGCGAAGTACGCCCTATATACATTTTATCGCGATTTTTATAAGGGATACTATAAACTATATCCTTCGAATCCTCAAGCCCAATTTTTTTCTTTCATATTATGGATGTAATATTTTATTTTTATTGTTGGTTTGTAGCCCAACCTATTTTCTGTAAATCAATAAATTCTCAATATCCTCCGAACGTTTTTGGAAATTCTATTTAAATGAGTTAAACTCCTGTATACTTTAGTTTTACCAGTAGTGGGGTAATGACCGGTATAAGTAAGTATTCGTTCCATGTTTACTTCTTCGGCATCTGGTTATTCTGGCTTATTATTAAGTTTAACAAATTAACGTGTTCCTATTTCGCTATTTTTGTTTCTTTTTTCAATATTATTTGTTTTTTAAAAATGATCTTTTTTGTCAAATCACACAATTTCTAAATCAATTTTTCTTTAATTACTAAACCTTTATTCCATAATTCTTTTACCATTTCATCTGGATACCAATTCTCATGTAAAAGCTTAAAACTTTGTATTTGATATACTTTGCAAATACGTCGTCAGTCACTATTAGTGCCATAATGAATTACATTTATATCTCATCGGGTGGTTAGACTTAAAATTTAATAGGACATTGGTGGACGTTGGTTTCGTTAACAACTTTGCTAACAGTCTATTTCCACTTCTATTCACTGTTAAACCCAGGAAATAAATCCGGTATTGGTCTCCCATTCTCATGTAAACTTTATTCTCTTATGAATTCCATTCATAGCTTTCAAAAATGTTCCAACTTCGTCTTTCCACATAACGACAAACACATCATCAGCATATTTGAGGAGTACCTCGGGTGTTATTCCAATATTTTGGACGCTACACTCGATAACATGGTACATGATTCCTGTAATGTTCACTACCTCCCATGGTCACTACAAACGTCTGTTTCTAGAATTCACCTAATTAAATAAAGTATCCATTATTTAAATACAATTCTAAACCTTCCAAAAATGTTTACTCTATATGCCCGTGTAATTTTTATGTTTTCCCCAATAATATCATAAGCTGTTTTAACTGTGGTGTTGGTTAATAATGTTACAACATCAGAACTTCATCCAAATTACCTGCGTTACCTAGAACGTCTTTTACTTCTATAAATAAAAAGACGGCCGATAAGTCAGCCTATAAATTTTTACTATTTAATTAAATTCCTCTGGCATAAAATTTAGCAATTATGTCATTTACTTCTTATTTACCTGAGCCTAAAAGATTATTAAGTGTATTGAATTATTTACATGAGAAGAATTTGGTGTCGCGAACTACTTTCTAGGACGGTAATTTTACAGACAACATCATGTCTTTGAAGAAAATAATTTTGTCTTTAACATTTTTAACGAAATTTAGATTGTTTATAAATTTTAAAACAATACCTGTACCGAAATTATGAAACAAGTTTATATTGTATGTTAGCTATATAAAGTAAAATTATGAAATTCATTTTCTGCTATTAATCTTTAAAACAAATAAATTATTGTAGGAGTACCTTACTATCTTATTTTAAATTAAGTGGGAAAGAATTTAATAAAAGAATATTAGTGACTTTATTTAGATTTTCAGTGTGATATTTGTGATGTGACAACTTGACAACCTTATCTAACAGACTGTGAACCATGACTTTCTTTTGGGCAATGGGGTGATTCGACATATAATTAAGAACTTTTTCAGAATATGTTGATTTATGTTACCAATTGGTCTTAATTTTCTCATTTAAAACCCTTATCAGAACATCAAGCAATTAATAGAGTGATTGTGTTCTATTTCATAAGTAAAATTTAAATTCTGATGATGATTACTGAAAATTTGGATTAAATTTAGTATTTGGAATGGTGCAAAAATATCGTAAACATATCTGAAGTATGTTAATGGTTTAAAATCTAATAATGAGATACAAAAGGCTTCCAAACGTCTCGTCACAATCCCTGAAACAAAAGGAGACAAATAATTTCCGAATTAAATCTTTAGGTAATGAGTTAAATAGGGAAACAACATCTAAAGAAACTAAAATATGGTCATTGGGTACATTAATATTATGTAAGTTCTCCACTAATTTAAATGAGTTTTTAACACAAAAATGAATTTCACAATTTAAGTCTTTTTTAAAAAGTTATACAAAAAAGTTGATTTTTTTGTGGGGAGGGGTTGTTTCTTGAAGCTACTATAACTATAACTGATGAAATGGTTTTATGAATTTTGGGTAGAGCTTCGTCTCTTTCTATGTTAGCAGAAGTAATGAGTAGAGACAGAAAGGTCTATTACTAATATGATTATTTACTTTCAATCTTCGGAGGATGATTTTTTATTTATCATTGACTAAATTAATAACATTATTATTATTACGTACTTCATGAATTGACTTGTCTGATAATATGGTGTTGACCTTTCCGAGGGACTCAGCCCTGTCCATAGCTACTGTAATCGCCCCTTAATCTGCTTTAGTAAAAAATATATCAGAATTATTTTTGATAAATTTTAATTAAATTGCAATGAAATTATATGCTGAGTTATTGACCGTCTTTTCATTAAAGTAAAAATAGGTCCGATTTATCAACCATTCACACTAAACGCATAATTATTATTTCAGCATAATAAGTATGCCTTAGAAATGATGGATAAATTTTTATTTCTTGACAAATTTCCAAGAACATACTAAATAAAATTTCAGAATTAGACAAAATCTTAACCTAGGCGTAGAGTCACAAAACCCAATACAGACAATTTTCAAAATGTACAGGGTTGCTCAAATTTTCACATTTCCTTAAACACGTTATTTCATATCGGACTCACAAGTTAGTTCCGTTAGAAATCAACAGTTACCTCTGCATTTATGCAACACTATGCACTAAAGGGTTAATAATTCATGGAGAAAGATACGTAACGAGTCGTTTGGTGCTTTTATTCAGACCTTAATTACAGTCCTTCTGATTTTTAAAACCAGCAGTATACTAACATATTTATGTGTCTCTCCGATTAATGTGAGATGATAGGGCTTTATTGGTTAATGATTTTCTCTGCTGCATAAAATACGAAAACGTTTGCTCATTTATAGGTTAAGTTGTATAAGGGATACGTAATACTAGTTTTATTATTTAGATGCAAACAATTCAAGTATAGTTGCGTGACAATGTTAGGATGTTGAGGTAAGTTTTGCAATTACTGCTGTACAGTTATAATGCTTCATTATTTATTGAAGGGAAATGATTTCACACTGACGCCATAGCCCGCTGCCTTCGTGGCTCTCTGTGCTCCATTCTATTGATTCCTAATACAAAGCGAGCGAGGATCGCCTGACATGTACATTATTGTCTGTTATTAAAGCTTCCAGTTCAATGTACTAAATGCCATCCTCAATTGAACGTTGGCACATGAAAAGCCAGAGTATGTGGAACTTTGCGAAGAATATGTAGAGAGAACCGATAACTAACGAACGTTGTACCTGAATGGTGTACGGTCTTTCTTGCAGATATGCCTCACCTTTGACTACTCAGCAGGATGAGGAAGAAGGTCGTCTAGAGACTTTTACGTTTCATTGTGTAGGCAGGAGCGAAAATTGCGTTGAAACGAAATGAGTCCCCTGTGACGGCGCTGTGACCAGCATTCCCTTGGCTCAGGGGACAACTTCCTTTCCTCCTCAGGGAACAAACGTGCCATGAGCAGAATAACCTTCAATCCGCGTTCTGCATAGATTCTTTCTTCTGTTAACTGTACCGCTGTCAATAATTATAAGAATTTTTTTATAATAAGAACCTAAAATGCACAAGTAATTTTCTGCAGGGAAATAACGGCGCCTTCGTGTAGTGTGTTTCTGTAGATATTATAAAAATCTACAAGTTTTTCCTGATTTATTGGAAATTATATTTGTTGGTAGTACGTCCACGTCCATTTCAACTAATTAACATTGTTGAAACGGATATAGAACATTAAATTAATGAATCAAGATGAAGTTGTTCAAGTTAAAATTTAAATTAACATTTATTATTATCATGAATAATAAAAAAGGGCTTATTTTTATTTGTATACGTGTCAGTAATTCTTTATACAAATTTAAATGCGTTCGCAGATTGAAATGTAACTTAGTAATCATATTCTTAAAAGACTTAGGAAGAATATTGGCGGGGTGGGGAAACCATAGCATAAATGTGTAAGGAATAAATATTTAAAATAAACACAAAGACAGCCAATAAGTCAGCATATATATTTATCTCTATTTATTCAAAAACGACGTTTAAAAAACATTGTTCAAAATTTACAAATTTAGTAATTGATGATATTTACTCCTTGACTACCTAAGCCGAAAAGATTATTGAATGTACATGTGAAGGATTACTTGAATTACAGGTGAAGGATTACATAAATTACATGTGAATATTCAGTGCCGTGGACCATCTCCAGCGACGGTTACGTCCGAAATGATGTAGTAACCATGAGTGCTTTCGGCAGTTAAATTTTAAAAGTTCAGAAGAATATTAAAAAGTTAAACTACTATAACAAAAGAGTATCCTAATTTTTTTCAAATTATTCGTTTCATGTTTAACATTGATTTCATGAGGGTTGCAACCAATATCACTCATAATTCTAAAGAAGTAATTATTTTCTTCGTCTTAAATTTCCACAATTTGCCAATCGAAATTGTGATTATTAATATGTATGTTTTTGGACACAACTATGTACTTTTGAATGTCTAGTTTGATTCTGTTTTTATGCTCTTTAATGCGAGTTTTTAAAGCTTTTTTAGTTCGTCCGATATACAATTCATTACAATCTAAACAATTAATTTTGTAGATAACATTATGTCTTTCCAGAAAGTTAATTTTGTCTTTAATATTTTGAACGAAATTTAAATTATTTATTGATTTAAAAACAACATCTACGACGTAATTATGAAACAAGTCAATTAGTTTATAGTGTATGTTAACTATGTAAGGTAAAATTATTAAATTTATTTTTCTGTTATTAATCTTTTTAACTGTACTGTATTGTACTGTATGTCTTTATTTCAGGTATCACTAGATTTCTTGATACTGAATCATCGCGTTGGTTATGACGTCATAAAACAGAACGGCGTGAAAACGTAAATGCATGACGCTTTTATTAATGGTTTAATCACGTGTTGATAAAGAGATTACTGTCGAATTAATTGCTCTAACGGGGTAATATTAATGGATTCTCGGGCATCGCCAGGCACCCAGCTAGTTTAATAGATTTTTTGACAGTTTCACAAGTGAGAATTTGATAAACTTTGTTGTAGGTGCATTTTAAATTATGTGGATTTTTAAATTGAGAAGTCTGAAAATATTTTTGAGTTACAACTTCAATGAATTAACAGCATTACATATAATTAATATCTTTTAGTGTAACAAAGAGGTTCGAGACAAGCCAATGTTATTTCAACGTAGTTTTATCACATCGGAATGAAATTGCCAAGTTTTTAAAACAATATTTTTATGTTACAGATTATTATTTAAATACTAACTTTTTGTGTTGTTCAATGAATTACACCTGTATTGTTTTACGGGGTGAGAACGCACGTGTAAAGAGCAATTGGAGTGGTGAAGTCACAAAGAAAAACTTTATTTTCAAATATATCCGAAAAATATCAGTTAAGGTTCCGACGAGGAGAGAAGAATTGAAAATGCCTTCCACGTAATCGGTAAGGCACATAGATCAAAATTCGAGGGAAATTCGTGACGCAGAGTAATAGAAAATGAACTTCGTAACGGTAACGGGTATACATTTTTGGCAACTACCATATTTCGCACTGCCTGACGCTGGACACGCATTTACTTCTTCCTTGAGCTCACTATGAAATATGACCAAAGGCACTGTGAACTAAGATTCAGTATTTAATTCCCTCTTTTTAAAATAGTTGATCTGGTTAATACTATGCGAATCCCCAAAACAGTATGTGGTATACCGGCAACGAAAATAGTTTATGCATCTTCTCATTCGCCAAACTACCGTTTCACTGCCGTTAAGGATATAATGGAGAGTGAGTCTACTTTAAGTAATTTGGATTATTCTTCAATTTCCAAACATGATTCTGTAAGTCAAGGGTTAACACTTGAGAATTCACGTTAGTCCTATAATTATGGAGATTGTCAAAAGAGACTGAAAATTCTTGTCTTTCACTACTTCCAGGGGAAGTACAGGATGATCAAAAGTCTCAGTAAAACCTTTTATTTTAGTCATTTCTAAGTTTATCTTTATACTCCATTATAATGCAAGAATTGGGATACCTGAATATTTCAGTTAGATATGGATGAAGTGGTTTATTTTTTACGGTATGTACCGAACATGGGCGTCATATTAAAATTTGCCATCTTGAATCAGTCAAGTTTTTAAAATGGAAAGTAAGTCGTGTGATGCATTAAATGACATCAGAAGTTTCTGAAACGTTCATTTTTGTAAACAGTTTTGAAGTAGTAGGAATGTTTAAAAAGTTTTGTTTGGAATTACAGGCTGGACTGTTCTGCAGAAAGAGCATTCATTTAATGTGTTCAACAAGTTGTCCCTCTCAGTCAAGAAACATTTGAAGGCGCTGAACCCAATCCTCATAAATGCACTCGCAGAAGAATTTCCGCATAAATTTTGGCACACGCTTATTCAATGCGTTGCTCGAGATGATGTCTGTTTCTTATTTTCTCTGAGATCAGCTGACCTGGCTGGCCTTTTCCACGGGACCACGTCGGCTAATTCAATGACCATGGAATTGACCATCTAACCAAAGACAAACAATTTCTCCGTAGTGTCCTGTTGAAAGAAAGAGGGAAAACTGCTATCTTCATTCACAACTAAGAGAAACACCAGAATTTCCAGGTAGCGTTGAGCATTTAGCTTCTGGTAAATGAAAATGGGTCCACACCAAACCATGACCTTTACGTCACCAACTACCTTTGAAGGTTCCATCTAGTGTGGCTTCAGATCAGTCCTGTACCTGTGGACTTCACCGCTGACATAAAAATTTGCCTCATCACTGAAAAAGATACCCTGTTCAAAAGAGGGATCTTGTTTATTTTACTGTAGGACCCACGTGCAAACCTGCATACGTCTGTCTGGGTCATCTTCTGCTAGGTTCTTGAGTAGCTCAATCTTTAATGAATGCCATTGATAAGCATGAAGGATGCGTACGTCTGGCTGATTCCACATTCTGCTGACAAACGCCGTGTGCTGCAGTGCAGGAAGGACGCCAAAAACATTGTTGAGGTTTCTTTGTCAATAGCACTTTTTGGACACCCATTAATTGCCTTGTCAGTCACTGTCCAAGTTTCTCGAAATTTGGAAATTAAGCACCCGACAGTGTTGTGTGAATTTGAAGGTCTTTCTGGGTGCCGGTTGATAAAATCTGCAGCTATGCCACGGAAACTCTTTTCTCCAGCCATCAAAATGACCTCAATTCTCTCGTCCTTGGTCTGCAACCAAAATGTTCTGTAACTTTGGAACCATAACTACTAATTCGAATCTGTTTACAGGAATGAACTTGTCAAAAACTACTGATATTATTTGACATTATCATACTTCTCCCTTTCTATTAAAAAATTGTTTTTAAGTCAAGATGGCCAATTTTAGAAGGCATCCATGTTTGGTACATACCGTAAAAGAAAGACCACACACCCATACCTATCTGGAATATTCAGGTTTCTCAATTCCAGCAGAGGTTTTTAAATAACAGTGAGTACTATGACTTTTGACTCGGCAAGTAGTTGAAATAAGTTAAACTTATAGTTAGTCAATAGATGTCATCCTACTTTACAATTTATTTTCAAACTCGAACTGATGCATTCTCTAGATTTCCTTGATGGCATTGTTTATATTTACATATCTTTCATTCTTACAAGTTGGTTTAGGAAACCTGCATACACATTACGTAAACATAAGTATTTCTTATAACATTCTTAAGCAGAACACTGCTATAATATGCAATATTTTATGCAGTAGTATATTACTTTATAACTCCACGAACAACAAATTTCTCGCAGTGCGTATATTTAGAGCTTCGTCCTCTTACATAAAAGGTACGCGACGTCAACTAATCTGAGCAAAAGGGATTTCTTCTTCTTTCTCTTCCTTAAAGTTGTGAGAGAAGTCAGCGATGTAGCATCTCTTTTCTCTTGTTCAAACGTCAATATAATCTACGACGAGTATGATGAAGCAGTTTCCACGGAAAATCAGCTCCTACAAACTTGGAGCGACTTAAAGTACAAGCACAAATGTATGAACATCTTGAATTTGTTATTCAAAATTGTTATATTTACTGTTCTATATTATTACTAATTGTGCCTCTGAAATTTTAATAATTTTCTAAGTTTTATTTTTACAAATTTTGTAGTAAAATTTGAAGAAAATTCAAGTCCCAAATATATTGAAGAAACAACGATTTATCTATTCTTAAAGAAATATCGCCAATTACTTTAAACAATAAAAAGCTACTAAGAAGAAACTAAAGATATTCAAATATTGCGAGAGAGTCTCTGTTGAATTCATAAGTTATACACTAAATCTGGTTAGAGGCTGAATTTAACGTTACTACCAATATGTAAACATAATTCAAAGAACGTTATCATTGCTACAAAGAGATTACATGTGAAACTAAATTGAAAATTCTAATAAAAAATTAAAGCAACATGGAATGTTAGTAACGTCTTCTTGAAATAAATATTTCTGAAAATGAAACAACCAACAAGGGAATGTACCACACAGGCTATTAATTTATATTCCTTCAACCCGTGAAGAAAAATAAAATTGTTAATGTAATCAAGAAATAGAAAACTTTGAATGTGACAGTCATATTTGCAGTACATAGCAAACGCATAAAGAATTTCTGAAATGAAATAGTAACTCAATTACAGCACATACTTAAACAATTTTTTCTAGTAGTATATTCTAAAACACTTGGAAAGGCGCATAAAGAAGTTCCACAACAAATGATTCAAGTTATCGCCCTAACTTCCTTCTGCCTGTTAACTATGATTAAAATATATAAAATGAATGTACACAAGTTATACACACCAAGAAAAAGAAATACATAAATAAGATAGAAATCAAAACATACCGGCTCATTTTTTGGACATTATCAGACAGACGTTAACAAAATTTGGAAATGGTCTTCACTCCATAACTCCAGAAAAGCGTTTTTGCATAGGCAGTCATGGATTTCTAAGTTCTGTTAAAATCTGCTTGACGAAGTCCCGAAAAAGAATACGAAGCGTTGCAAAATTCTGATAAATTGTTATAAATATATTGACAACTAGCTATGCTCGCGACTTATTTCGCGCGGAAATAATTCTTTTCATTTTGCCCTGAACAAAAACAACAGGTTCAAAATTTTGATAAAGTCGAATCAATTGAATATCATACGTTTCAGAGCCATTAAAAATGAGTAATTGTTAAATATTAAAATAAAATTTATCTGACGCGACAAATAAAACTAATTTGTGTATGCATCGTATCGACAATCAAAAGTAGTTTATTTTTTCTCGGAGAATCAGCTCCCTGCCAACAATATATTAATTACGGCGCGAAACTTACTGCAATAATATGTGGATTGAGATATTTTCCCTCCCTCTCTATCTCTTATACTGCTAAAATTAGGCTCATAATAACACAGTAAGTGGGATTAATGTTATGGAAACGCATAATAGGACTTATAACTCGCAGATGGTTTTCACGCCTCCTTCCGCGCGGCATTTTAATGTGTTTATAAATATTTACAGTAATATCTTCTGAACTCTGTAAGATATCGAAATGAAACTTACATGAAAATTGAATTCCTGTTTAAATCCCTGAAATTTTCATTGAAATCCGTTGAGCCGTTTTGGAGCCTATTTGAAACTAACATACAGACAGAGAGACGGGCACTTCAGTTTATTTTAGGTATAGATTAAGCATGTTCCATTCAATTAAGAGTTAAATAAAAAATATGTGATGAAATAATCATTACTAACTATAAAAATAATTTTATTCAGTAGTTATGTTTTATAGGAAACTAAATATGATGAATGAACAAAGGTTGTAACATAATTCAGCCATGCTAATAAAACGCTTGTTATAAATATTTGCTCGCAATAAGTCGCCAAATATTGATACTAATCCATTACAAGCGTTCAGATTCAACACAATATTTTGATTTTTATATTTTCATTGTGTTTCGCAACCATATAATTTTAGTAGCTTTAGAATATCCGCCACATAATATGGCCGTATTAACAGTTGTAAATATAAATGGCTTTGGCTTGAAGGCTAATTACCTTGCATTAATACACCATTATCGCTGTTTATGTTAACATGTAGCGTACAATAGCGTGAAATAAAGTAGAGCTTATAAAACCATTACAGTGGCTTGGTGACAAATGCACATTGACACGCTCCCCTGGCAAGTGCGCCGCCCACCGCGCATCCATCATCGCCTCGTTGCCCGTTATCAGGGACACCTTTTACTGCAGCTAGGATCATGTAATTCGCCGTGATTAACTCTAATTTCGCTTGCCAGATAAACATTCCACGGTCGCGGCCAGTGAGGTCGTATGGGAGATAAAACACGACTAGCCTAATAGGCAAATTGCTCGCATAACAATAAATCTCCTTCTGTAAACCCATGTAATGAAGAGCAAAAAATTCACAACTGCAGTCGCAAATATGGTTTCTAATATGCATCGGGAAACTTAAAATGAAAAATTGGAACTTAAATCAATGAGTACCATTCTTTAGGCTGCTAAATTGCCTTAAAATCGTCCGGGTTATTCTAAGCTATTAGGTATTTTGACCTTATTGTGACGGACAGTCAAAGGTTGATAATCAATTACGTAGAAGGATTCAGGATGATTTTACCAAGACTGTAAACTCAAAACAAGAGTTTTCTGGGGAATTTTCTTAATCGTCTCCCTAACAATTAAATTTACGATTCCTGTAAAAGTGTTTAATGTGTTGCCTTGTAAAATCACCTATTACATAGATATAAACTTTCTGTACAGTTCTTCTGCTCGTTTGTTTGTTTCTTGTATTTCCTGGAGCTACTACGCTGGCCAGATTCCTGGTCACGCAGCTCCAAGTAGTGAAAACTCCAATGCGTGTGTTTGTTTTTCTCAGCGTTTTTGTGCTCTCTTGTGTGCGTGTAGTGTTTTTAATGACTTAAGACTATATACTTTTTATTTTATTTATTTATTTATTTGGAAATTATTTGTAATTAATTATGTTCCTTATTTTCTTCTTAAAATTATTTGTTATTTGTAATGTATAACATATCCTATTTTCTCAATCGAGGACTAAAGAAAACAACAAAAAATCTAAATCGTGTTTTTTAAATATAGATAGAAGTAACCAGTGAAAAAATGTAATAAATTTGCGCACCAACTTTAGAAAATAATTCAGAAAATAGATAAACAGAACCAACAATATGGCATTTTGAAGAAATTATATTTTTTCCTTTTTTAATTTCAGGTAAACCATAAAACAATGTAGCATCCATTCACAGAAAGCTTCGAAAATGAGCTGGTTGACATATGTTTAGTTCACCTAACAAATTTTCGTGATTGTATTAACTTCTTGGCATATTGCACAGTATGTGTCAATCTTATTGGGAAATAATAATGAACATGTTTGTCGTCCAATCAATCTAGTGCGTAATACTAATGACGATAATATTGAACGCTTAAGAACAATAGTCCCGTTACACCAGCTTCTCACCAAGCGCGCTTCCATCCTCCCGACAGTATTTCCTTCCATCTTCTTCGTCGCTCTTATGTCGAGTTCACACTATGCCCAGCAAAGCGATCGACTTTCGACTTGTCCATATTAACTCAATATGTGTTCACTAGTCGAGCGACACACATAGTTGAATAATGATTTAAATACATAATTTTAATTTAATTTAACTTTTATAAGATTCTGCAATGGCGGCTGCTCTCTGAAGCCAGCCGGATCACCGTCGTCGTCCAAGGAGGTTTTCGGGAAGACCAAGACTTGTCCTGGACAGAAAAGCGTATAGCACGGAGGAATTTTTTAAGGATTTATTGTTTGATGATGTTGACGAGTTGAACCTGCAATACGGATATGGTCTTTCGAATGAATAATTACGATTTTGAAAATATATTAAGTATTATTGCACCAAGAAAACATTATAAAAGCTCGTCATTATGACAAGTTATTCCAGTGAGTCAACGCCTTGCTTTAACGCCGGGTTTTTTGGCAATTGGAGATTTTTAAATTTCTTTGGTATATCTCTTGAAGATTTCAAAATAACTAAACCCACCAGAGTTAAAAAAAATTAAAAGGAAACCACCATTTATTATTGCAGATTCTGATTTTCCAGAAAAACATACATAAAACAAGCACCCCGTGGGAACAGAAAACTACTACGTCCACGTCGTTGTTTCTCGGTAACCCCAACGTAGTTACTAACAGTAAACGAATAAATGAACGTCTCCGTATTCTTTCGATGGCAGCTCAATTTGTGAAATAGTTTCCATGAATAATGAATTCAAATCAATGGGTTTTGACATTACAAAATCAAGAAAATGGTTTCACGTCTAAAATTTTGATACCATTCGCTTTCCCACTCCTGAGGAGTGGAGGTGGTGACATAAAGTAGCATTTTTAAGAATATTACACACATTTAATTTTATTCTGCTGATCTGGTGCCTATTTCTTAAGATATCCCCATTATTCAACGATTTTTTACCCATTTTGATTTTTGTCGATTGCAACGCATCTGTGACCAAATTGACTCAAATTGTTGGTCAAATTGTAGTAATTTTTTCTGGATAATCCGAAGCTGCATTCTGGATTAAGTTTTTAACACTTCCCTCTCCCAATCTACGGGGTGGTGGTGGGGGGTTGCGTTTCGTATAATTAGATGTCCCCCTTTGAGACGAACGTTTTTCATTCACACTTTTTTATCCTATTTGTGTTTCTCTGGCTCATAGGAAGATATTCCAACCTGTCTTTGTATAACAAAACTTTGGTGTATAACCAAATTATTAAACCAACCTGGTCGTATGGTATACAACTATGGGGATGTGCAAAAGAAAATAATATCAATCAAATACAGACATTCCAAAATAAAGTTTTACGTGCCATGGTGAATGCCCCATGGTACATTAGAAACGCTTATATCCATAAAGACCTTGCCATTCCAACTGTCAAAGAAGAAATTAAAAGATTTGCGGGCAAGCACGAAGAAAGGCTTCGCCGGCATGAAAACACAGAAGTTCTTCAGCTCTCGGACAATAAATACCTGTTCAGAAGACTCAAGCGAAGGAAACCATTTGAATTAGTATGAGTGACAAATTACAAAATAAAGCACGCTGCGTGAGCGTGAAATACAGTCATAGGACAACAATGAAAACTAAAGGATGTCATTGGACTAATTTAGCTAATAAGTAACTAGATATAAGAATTAACAAAATAAAACTAATGGTTGGTCTCTACAGACCAGTTTTAGTTACGGAGGTGGTTTTTAGTGGGTAAAAATCCCACACACCGTGAAGTACGGGCTTCACGGCGTCTTTCTGAAGATTTTCCACCTGCCAACGAAAAAAAAAAAGTGTTTCTCGAGATATTTCAATGTATTAAAATAATATATATATATATATATATATACTAGTTGAATAATATTAGTACTTGCATTTCTATATTTTTTATATTGTGAAACGGTTGAGTCCCACCATAAACGGTACATTTCAACAAAAGAACTTGTTTGTTCGTCACTCCAATTCACAATGACTAAAATTTATAACCAAATAATTGCGCTCAACCAAACAAAACAACTGAATGAAAACCTGTGCCTAACGATATGCCGAATAGTGTTGATCAACATGGTCGTTCAACAATGTCGAGCAAGTGTGTACGTGTGATCCGTACCGACTGTACTCGCGATATGTTCAACTCGGCCCACATGGTTCAACAAAGTCGGGCTACACGTACACACTTGTTCAATAGTATCGATTGACCGTGTAGACCATTCGGCAAAGTGTGGACGCAATATTATTGCGCAATAATATTTTGAAGAAAGTGTGTATACCAAACACGGCGTAATATTACTGTGAAAATTTTGGTAGTTATTGTTCAGTAACTATCTAGACTTTGTCTAGGTATACGTTCCCTTTGACTAGGAAAGCTATCCTGAATTCGCTCAAGTTACGCACAGCATATCTTCCGTTGGTGATGCTTAATTTGCAAGTATACTTAATGTGTTAGGTGCAGCCACAGAACATAGAATGGAGTAGAAGGGTCGCTGTGGCAGGTCTCTCCCCATTCCAATACCCCCATTAAGGTCTCACAACGTTGATGTTTCCTAGTAGGTAAACACTTCGGCATTTTTGGAAATCGCTGTTTTTAATTAGACAAACGTGTATCGTTTCCAATTCACGTTCTTCATTATTGTTTACCTTTGATTATTACAGTTTTCAACTGATCAGCTTTCGTTCACTTAGTTCGTGCGCATAAGTGAAGCTATTGAAACACGGCATGATGCTGCGTCGCATTCGGATGCAGCACAAAGGAATGGGACAAAACAGTTATTCCTCGCATAGCTCTTCACACTTAATTATTCATCAATGTAAAGTCCTATTCAATTTTTTGAAAGTGATTAATAAATTATTTGACATACACAATTTATATTTAAATTTCCTTCTCTGCGAAAGCGTTCCTTGTCTGTGCTATCCTACTCTATTTATTACTCTGCCCAAGTAGCAGAATTCCTTACCTTCCTTAAAAATCCCTTACCTTTGTTATTCCACTGTCTCCCATAGTACACTCCCTTACCTTGATTTTCCCTCTATTAATCCTCATGTTGTAGTCATCCTCCAAGATCACGTTCATGCCGTTTATTATATTTTCCAAGTCTTCTTATGACTCCCCTAATACTAAAATATCATCTGCATACATTAGGGTTTTTATTTCTTCGCCTTGTAGTTTGATTCCAGTTTCATATTCATTTTTAACTTTCTTCTTTGTCTGTTGTATAATGAACAGCATGCATCCTTGTCTTACTTCTTTCTTACCCTTCAATTCTAATTACTTCTGTCATCTGTAGAAGTTGTGGATAACTCTTCTTCGTCGATAAATTGTTCCTGTCGTCTTCAAAATCCTTAGTAGTGTGTTCGAGTTCACATTATCAGAACTTTACCTAAATCTACAAATGCCATGAACGTAGGTCTGTTTTTTCTTATTCTGTCTTCTAAAGTTAGGCGCAGGATCAATATTGCTTCTCTTCAATAAAACCAAAGTGATCTTCTCGTAATACGCATTTTATTTCACGTTCGATTTCCCTATATACTATTTTGCATTTATGAGACACTCAACATAAGATATTTTCATATGTATATCAGGTAAAAGAATGGAGTATAATATAAATTAATAATAAAATAGGAACTCTCTATATTCAGTAGAAAATTACATTACAATTAAATTATTTATACCATATCTCCTATCAAATACATTTTAAGGTGATATATTTCCTTGAATTATATTATTCACAGTAAGAAAACTAAAAATGATGGTGAAATGTGAAGCCTGTTTGAAAGTTATTGAGAAAAATGTCTTTATTAATGAGAAAGGCCTACTTACAATAAAGGACCGTGAAGGATTGATATTACCAGATGTGTTTGTTATTAATATTTGTAAAGTTTGTGACAATATATATAATAAATGTATATAAATGCGAGTGGGAACTACACTATACGAAGTCTCGCATCCAAGCTTCCACTTCCTTTAATCTTTCCAATCTTCATCTCGAATACATCTGTCCTCAATTGCTTGCATCATTCCATTTAAATTTAGGTCTTCCTTTTCCTTTCGTTTTGGGAGTTGCCAGTGAAATATTCTTAATGGCCACCGTTCATCTGGCATTCGTCTCAAATGTCCATGCCAATTCAACCTCGTACCTTGTATTGTATCCAATATATTTAGTGATGTAACCCCCATTACTTCCCGAATGTATTCATTTCTTATCCTTTCTGTTCTTGTCACACACAGCTGCTGAAAAAATATTTACTTGCAAAAAGAAACGAGCTCACAGCAGACTCTGATCCTTTTTGATAAAACATTGCATAAAACAAGACTAATCACTTTTCAGAAGAATAAGCTCATTATACGTCACTTAACAAGGAAACTGGACAGCTTTACTTGAAAACTCGAATGCACCATCATGTGAGAACTCTTAATGATGAATTGCACAGAGAACGAATCGGAGCAAGAAATAATAAAATCGTTATATTCAACGGACAATAATTTAATTCTGGTTCGGAATTGTTTCGTAATTCGTATTAGCCACATAAATGTATTGCCACATAATGTAAAGATACCAGTTATTACAAAAAAGAAGTGATGCATTATTTATTTTTGCCCACAACAGTGGCTAGCGTTTGGCTGCCTCTCGCTTACTTAGCCGCTTCTACCCTATTCTATGTTCTGTGGGGGCAGCCATGAAGATGAAGAATGAAAGGAGAAGAAACAGAACAGCGGGGACTAAGCAGAGTTGTGGGTGCAAGCCACTTACGGACAGTGCAACTACTTAATGAACTAAGGCAAGAGGACTTCCGTAACTTTTTTCGCATAAACGAAGAATTTTCCAGGAGCTAGTGGCGCTGGTTTCACTCTGAGATACCTACCAATCCGAAACAGCTTCGAAGATATGAAATTTCTGCATACCTCAGCACAACAACGATAAGCAAAATTTATCAAGAAACATACAAAGCTCTGTGTGTGTCTTAAAGACTACTTCGTGGCTTTTCTTCACTAAATAATTCTAACATGATATGCATATTCAGAACACAAATATACCTAATTATGATTCAAACTTCGCAAACTGCAGTCTGTCGCCCATTTTCTTTAATTTATATATAAAACAGGCGTTGAAGAAAGTTAAAATTGAATATGGAAAAGGAAGCATATGATAAGGAGTTGGGGGTTATACTCGTTTTATTTCCTTTATAGTCCAGAAATATGTAAAAGAATCATTCGTGCAAGATTAGATAAAGAAAACAGCGAAATGATGTAAGAATTCTTTTACATTTCTAAATAGAACTATTTGACATTATAATATAAATTATTAACGAATTATGATAAGGACTAATTGAAAAGTGTTAGGATTGCCATTAAAAAATTGAGTGAAGTGGAAATAAAATCAAAACTAATATTTAAATAATTGTGTTTAAGTGCAGGTCAAACATAAAAATTTCGGAGAAAAGTAGGCCAATATTAATAGTTAATAGTATTTGTATAAATATATATCGTTTTACAGTGATAATGTGGCGGTTTGTTTTGATTTCTCTCTTATTTATGTATTTCTTTTTCTTGGTGTGCATAAGTTGAGTACATTTATACATTCATTTATGTATTTTAATCATAGTTAACAGGCTTTACCCAATGCAATGTAACAAATCTATCTGTGTTTCTAATATTCCTTTTGAAATTCAACTGACGCAAACGCGATTTCCGAAGACCAAACTTTAGCAGCTTTCCCCATAACATAAAATTTCTCTATTAAATAGTCCGATTCTAACTCTCTCGGCTACGTAGATTTTTCGATTTTAAAATAAATTTTAATTGAATTATCAGGATGAAAGGATTTAAATCCAACCAAGAATCGAATCCTGGAATTTCATTTAATACACATTGCTCTCTGAGTCAATTCAGAAATTAATGGATTTTTTTCGGTTGAAACTGCCTTTGGAAGCAGTCCAGTTTAATTATTTTTTGCATTTTTGGCAAATATTTCTATATCCAAAGATTTAAAATAAGTACTTCAAAATTTAACATTTAAGAAATTTCCCTATGAAGTCGTAAATATGGTGAAGAAATGATCGATCAATTAAATAAAAACTTTAAGATCTGGCTGTTAATTTATTTGATTATATTATTGTAAAAAGCGTATGGTAATTGATATACAACATTTATTATTGATTCAAAGTTACGGCCATTTACGAACATTAGTAATAGCAGCACATGTACGAACATAAAATAAACAAACTAGGTAAATCTTATTTACCAATTTATTCGATGTGTAACTAGTATACGCACATACTGTTTTTTATTTTATAAATTATACTTAACTAAGGGCTGTTACTTAAAAAAAGACTAGTAACGGTCTTTAAATGTCATAATAATTTAATATATAAACTAATATCTCAGATTTATGGAATCATACTTTAATTATTGTTTCTTTTGCTCCAACAGATGCCAGCTCGAAATTACAGATTTTATTTTTCAGTCCTTATTCATGCAAAAGTTTTACATAAATCGGATTCCCCGAGTTAAAACTACTTTCAAATTAACGGGTTGAAAATTAATTTTATAAAATTGTAAGGCTACAACATTAAACTAAATATAATTTACAAACGGTGAAATGGTTTCTATATAATATATCATGTAAATCACGAATCCAGCCCAGGAATATCATGAGGCTGCAGCTCGTTGGATGAAGAACACAATAGGGTTTCGAAATAATGTTTTGTTTTCCCTGATCGGGATGACAATTTCCGAATGCAACCTCACTCCGGTATTGATTGCTCTATAAATACACATCCTGGATCGTATGCAACGTGAGTGCTCAATGCTTGGAAGTTCAAATATTTATCGACGTTATAAGCCGTAAAATTCCTGATAACTACATTGAGTGATAATTAAACTTGGCAGAAATGTATTCAGTTCATCACCGTTATTCATAACTTCAATAATTTAGGTCCACGGATTGCTGCGCTGCCACCCAAGCTCGGCGGCTATTCATTAACTGCTACAGTTATGATTAATTTTTTTTCCAACAAAAATGGAACATTTTATGTCCCTGATGACAACTCACTAGCTTCTGCAAACATACATAAAGCGTTTCTCGCTGTCATGTTTACGAATACTGTACCGCGTTTCAACAATATGTAATGAACATTTATGTGAATTTTGTACATAAAAAAACAGACGCTTTAGAAGTCATTAAAGTGAGTTTTAGTGTTTGGTGAATAATTCATACGTATCATTTAAAAACGTCTTGATGAAAATGCCTGCGGTTTTTAATTAATCTCAGAAGTGAACTTCTTGTATAAACTCAACTCCTGAATACGTTAATCCTTACAAAATTAGATCGTTGTGAATTGCAAATTATTTTGCTCAAAGCGAAAATGGGAAAGTAGCTTGCCAAATGTAAATGTTAACGCTCGACTGTTTCAGAAAGAAATGTTAGCCTTCTAAGATATGAGCGAAAATTTAACACCGTTTGTGCGCTGCCATGCATTTCTATACTAATATGTCTTAATTGCCACTAAAAGCCCAACCTTAAAGAGTCAAGTCATCGCTTTAACATGAGCACGCGCATAAGCTAAATGCTGCCTCGTCCGCAGTATTGTGGACGTTCTATTGAAGACCGTCTGAGCATGTTTACAATCTCTGAAAGACACTCGTCCCTGGGGTTGTTTTACCTCTGCGAAGAGCATATTCATTAATAAACAATGGTTCCCGTGCTTGTGCCTCAGACGCAGGAGCTAGGACTCTTGTCGCCGTCTATTCTGCGAGCTGAACACTCTCCCGCTAGTCTACATAATGCACGCCCATTTATCTTCTGTTCAGGGCCAGAGTGCGAAATGGAATACAATGCATACTCCCCACAAAGAGGGAATATAAATATACAAAGGCGTCTTACCGTGTTTGAAGAAGGCTTCTTTGAAGCATATGCTGCTCTAACGAGAAATGAAGTATTCCGTTTATGTTCTCGACTACGGAGCCGTTCCGAATTTCGGTAACGACATGAGAACGGTAAAAAAAAGGAAATCACCTTCCACGGTAAAAGCTGCGCAATCTGAATTTGTAATTAAGAGGAATGGTATTAAAAAAAAGTAGGCTAAATTGTATTTATGCACGGTTCTAGTGGTGCCATTCAAATTGAAAGCATAATTATTCTCTGAATAATATTTCTAGCTGAGGTTTTTATTCCAACGGCATACACATACAGTAGAACTATTAAATCAAACTATTTAATAGTATAAATAGCCACTCATTTAATGAATGACATCAAAATTAAAATAGTACGTTGTAATACAAGCAAACTCAAGTTTTCAGGCACAAAGTAGAAAACTTACGCGATCCATATCAATATACTTAATCACATTTAAAAAATATATATAAACTTCAACAAAACGTATTGTGAAAAAACGAAACCAGATTGATCTAATTAAAGATTCCGTGCAATTATGTTCCAGTTATAGTGGAAACTTCAACCGTGATGAGTGTTGTTTCAAAAACAAAGTTAAAGGGTAACAATCAGTTTGCGTGAGTGAAAAAAAGCAATTTTTTAGGACTAGACCACGTCTGTAAATGAGGCCTACATCCAAGGCGCCAAAACAACAACATCGAGGATCGTTTCGCAAAATTAAGCTCTTTACTATCTTTTCCCTTCCCTTTGAGTCTTTATAAATGATCGCGTCTTTGTTCCGCAACTGCCTAATGGTTTTCCCCAGTGGAGGCACAGAATTGAAGAGGCAATAGCTGCAATTACTGTGTACTTATGAGCAAAGTGTGGGAATAATCGGATTTTATTTTGTATGTGTGCCGGATAACTAAATAAGCACACATTATAATGAGAAGTAAGTTAGGTTACGTTTAATTTGATGTATAATTTGTTGTAAATAGTCTGATATAA
Organism: Eucriotettix oculatus; assembly: GCA_034510155.1. NCBI lineage: Eukaryota > Metazoa > Arthropoda > Insecta > Orthoptera > Tetrigidae > Eucriotettix > Eucriotettix oculatus. Next base: position 163,940,627 of record CM067376.1, read on the forward strand.
ACATATTTTAACTCTGGAATATTCTTTTATGGATACCTTTTATGGGCTGAGAGAAAACGCTTGGAAGTATAGTCCTTGTATATAAAAACAGCTATTAAGCCAATATGGTCATATATTTCGTGGATGCACCAGTCCGTGCCGTTCTTCATTGGGTTTGCCTACTGCAGTGTGAAGTCTTTCTTTTGTGATATTCAATTGGTTTCCTGTGTTTTTAGTTTGATTGTAGCTTTTATGTTGTTAAAAGCCAGCTTTTGCCATTCTAATCAATATGCAGTCCCAAGTACAGAAACACGAACACTTCCAACACACTTTTGTCCATCAGTTTAATCGAGGATCTAGAGAAGAGTTTTTGGTGTGTACGATTGAGAATAAATTTCTGAGAGGACGATACAGCAAGGTATTTTTATGTTTACCAGTGTCGGCCCGGCGCACAGACTGGTCAGGTGATGGTTAGACTATTTGAAATTAAATAAAGTTCAGAGCTTACGAAGTTCAGTAAAAATAGTTCTATTGGTGAGCAAATAAGTTGGACGCAGTGGACAGGAACACCACAGTAATTTAAGGATGCGTATTCTAAGGAGTTCTCTTGAAAACTCTTGTGAGAATTTCAGTAATTGAATTGTTCAACACCTTAACCTGTTTTAGAATAAAAGATATATAATTTCAAAGTGTGACTGACGAGAAGACGTTGTGTGATCGCCACCAAGTCATAAACAGAGACGAAGGCGAGAATAGTTGGTCACCAGTGAGAGACGTGTGAGGCAAATCTCTTGAGACAAGCTGAGAGAAGCAAAGAAGAAAAGGCATGACTATGTAAGAATACTTGTAGTGAACAACAGAAATGAAGGCTCGAAAATAGAAACGCAATATGCGGAAGTCATAAACTTATTTAAAAATAAATTATATATATAAGTATATCAATGTGTCGTACATATCTATATCGTAGTTAATGACGAGGCACTAGGTTGCTGACAAATAAAATTAAGGTATATATTGTAACATGAAAAGTTACACTTAACAATGCAGGCCAGCTTGCGAGTTGCAATTGTTGAGGAACTGACGCAACCCGGGCCAACAATGTGGTCTGGAGAGACGTTGAGTAGTCATGGGGTGATGGGAGAAGCAGGTTGTGTCGGCGGGACGACGAGAGAATGACCACGCCCTGCAGATATAATTTTTTTCATGCTCTGATTGAAATTAAAACTATTAAAATCAATTGTTGGTGTTTTTATGAAAAATACCTGGCGCCCTAAAGAAATTAAGAAATCCTCGAATACGGAGGAACGCGGGATCCGCTTTAATATATATATATATATATAGTCAACTACTATTGTACGATGTTTCAACTTGATGAATATGACAAAAAGTCGAAAGCTACACGAAATACTGTAAATACAATAAATACATTTATGAGACTGTTCTGGTTTTTCGTCTGATTCTAATAGAAATATTGTTTAAGAAAGATAAATTTATTATTTGTATCTTTTATTATATCTAAATCTAGTAAGATAATGCGAGAACCCTTTCGTTTAAGGGCTATATTTAAAACTTGACACTCGGTCGTTAAAACGCGTCTAAAAAATATAAAGAACAATAATACACTGGTTATAAACTGCAATCACGAAATTAAGCTTCCTATAATACGAGACACTAAGGTCAGTATTTAGAATTGTATGCTCCGAAGTCACAGATATTGGGCATATGACAAGATTTCTCCGTTACAATTGGAGTATTCGACCAGCCGGCTACAAATTGAGATAAGGGTTTTCCTTCCATTGAATTCAGGTAACGATTGGATACATTCTTAATCTTAATCTAAAACCATCTATTTTCTCCTCAATCTTCCCTTTCCGTACATTCTTGTGGCTGTTACAAGTATCTGCCGCAATGGTAAGTTATCTCATAATTAAATAAAAAATTGTAACATACTATCGGTCATCATGAAAAATGAGCCTACTTGAGGAAATTGTCGATGCTAGGAATAGTGAATTTTAACGAAATTGCGTTGAATTATAGCAAAAATTAATAACGTGTATTAGTGTTATATAAATAAAATTGATTTTACAAAAATTTTCTCCAATGATTAATTAGACTGGTGGAATTGAAATGCGATTTTAATAGTGTGCAGTCTCAGTATGATTTATTTCTATTAATTTGCAGGAGTTTTCGACAGTTTTATCATTCTCAAACACTTAATAAAATTGAGAAAACGTCGAAGACGTAACAACCGACGATGCAGTTGTAGTATATAACTTGTTTAGATACCAAATATCGTTAATTAATAATATTTAAGTGGTTGAGAATGACAAGATTTTCTAAAACTCCTGAAATTTAAAATAAACAATTTATACCTAGACTGTGAAAGCATATGAATGATTTATTTGGAAGTGTAATAGGGCATGACGCATTGATACTTTAGAATGCCATTATTACTGCCTTTTGTTTATATTCATTATGTATATAGATAATTTTAATTTAATTGGTATTCTTATTAATATTAATGAAACGAAATTTAGAATAAAAAATGAATACATTGAATAAATGCAAAATTAGTAATTAACATAATTTACGTAGTATTATGGAACTGTATATAGTTGATTTAAATATTTCGTGAGTAAACCGCATTCGACGTTTGCTAAAACGTTCAATAAAATTCCATTCTAATGGTACAAGGAATATTTATGAGTAGCAGACACATCACTTCTATAAACGCTCTGTGTACTTAAGCTTCGCAGTGTTGTTAAAAGTGACGAGCCTTAGAAATTAGTAGTCTGCTAAATGTAACATAATTTTCATTGTAAATACGGTAATGTTCCGGGATCACCACTTGGTGTGTTAGAGAGAGACCTATACTTTGCGGACGCACATCCAGTGTTTATATTCCAAGTGGTGCATGATGGTGAGAATAGCACCCATGGCTGTGTAAATATTTAATCAGCCTTCGCCGTAATCCACTATCTGCGGCTTATAATTAACTAAAATCAACAGCGTCCTAAAGCGTCTATTTGATCAGCTCGTATTATACCGCAAGTATCCGCTCTTTACATCACCTACTGTTAGAAAATTGTGCCTTGTTCGTGAACTTCAATTACAGGAATTAGCGTCATGTCTAGTAAATGAAAAGCAAATAAATACACAACCCTTTTCTGCATTGTAACGAATTTATTTTATTTTTCAACTGATCTCCGATGAAAGGTAACTATTTAATTATTTTCTGGTTTCCAATCTTATCCCCTATGAAGCGGTAGGCGTATAATTAGTCCTCGTTATTTATAATGATACTCGGTTAACATTTTGAAATACGATCAATTTTTTGAAACTTTTCTCTGCTGGTGAATAACACATTTCCCTTTCACTCGTAGTGAAAAGCTTGAATAGAATTATTTTTCAGAATTGAGACACACTATTTTTCTCCTGGCACATAATTCTACGTGTTCTAGACTACATTTCCCTTCACCTATTAAAACAAATTCCCTCGTTATTTATTAATTACTAGAAGAGGTTTGCTATTTAATATTTTGATAAATCTGAAGAATATGCAGCCACTATGGAGAAAACCTTGAACATGGTGATACAATTTAGCACAAACTCATTAATATTCTTTAATAATTAAATAAAAGTACGGCCAAATATGACAGGAAATAAATATAATGAACATTTAATTAATACAGATGCAACTTTGTAGACTTCTTTAGGAAATTAGACACAAAAATTATAAAACCAATATTAATTTTGAAAACACAAACATTTTGTTAAAATATGTTGTTCAATTTTCATTAAAGTAAAATAAATAACAAACTTATAGGTTTAACTGGATGAGCTATTTACATCGTGAGTACTTTGGTATCTTCGGCGACGGTTACGGCCGAAATTATGTATAACAATTAGTGAGTTGTAAATATTTTTAATAATAATTAACAGTTTTTATACTCTAGGAATTGTCAAATGGTTTTTTAAGAATTGATTGTAAATTACGATGCTAAAAATGTAATTGGATTGTTCGCTAATACCCTGGGGTTGATGCGACATAAAGACAATAAAAAAATGAGTGAGTGCTTTACATCATTAAATTTTGACAATGGAAAATAAATCTATACAAATATTTAAGTATTACGTATAACAAGAGAGAATCAAATATGTTACGTAAATTGCTTGTATCAGTTTTACATTGAGTGCATAGGTAAAATTTCACTGAACATCCTTCAGAAGTAATTAATTTCTTCATCTGAAACTTACACATTTTGTCAATCTAAATTATGATTCTTAAGATAAATGTGTTTGGACATATAATGAATAAAGTATAGGGGAATACTAATTTTAATAATTAAAAAATGTTAAGATTTTATGATAATATCAATAAAACAATTTACTTTGACAAAAACAAACATATATACAATAATAATTACAGTTTCTTAATTCTCCTATATTTGCGCCGGCACTTATTTTCAATGAAACTAGTACATATATATTTACAAAAATTATTTATATTAATTACTTACACACTAACAATTTGAAAACTCATCTCAGGGTCGCACATTATGGGCCTTCTCATACAACAGATATTTTATTACACTAAACCACTAGAATCTGGTAACAAACAGAAAATTATAAAGAGTTACTCTCGTAATCAATCTCTACATCCCTCAAATTCACTCTGGATCACCAATCTCATACCAAAACGTCTCCGTCTGCCTCTTTAAAACCTCGTCCCCACTTCTGCGACATCTATCACCAAGGTGGCAGAATTGGATCTCCTCCAATAATATCCATGGTTACACTTTTGGAAACCAATGCCACCCGGTGCCGATTCTCACACAATTTTAGGAAACTGCCGAGCCGAGACGCTGAATCTAGATTTTATGGCCTAAGTGTCAACCGCTGTGTCCTTTGTTTTGATTCCACAGCCAAGGCCCGACTAGATGTATTTGGCCGTTACAGACACAACTAAGTACTTTTGAGTATCTAATTTGACGTTGTTTTTATGTCATTTTATGAGAGTTTTTAATGCTCTTTTATTTGTCGGATATACAGAGCATATTTTTCTTGAAACAAATTTAATATTATATTCATGATACAGTCATGGAGGCAGTACACAATAAAAGACAGCATTGAGATCTTGATCAATTCATGTCCTCAAGAAATTTTCCTGTTATTTTAGTTTTATAATCCCATGATACTTAGGTGCAAGGTCTCCATTGTTGCGTCAGCTTAAAACTTGTTTTTTGGAATCAGAATCTCTCTTCACGGACGTCAAACATACTTGGCTGATCATTGTGGACGGATGGGAGAGTAACACTCGATTTCGGGAATTCATTATGGACGGATTTGTCTGAACCTTGTCTTAATTCTCATACATTTTTGGACTTGTACATTTTACTCAGTTTTCAAAAATTCATTTTTTCGAGAACATAGTTTCGATGGCAGAGATAATCCGGAGACTACGGGACATCGCGAAAGTTCAATGACGTATCGCCTTCCGGACAATCTTAAATAAAATCGTTTTAAGTAGGCGGGATCGGCGGTACAGCTGGTTGTAGGATACCTCCATGGGGTATACGAACATGGCTGTTCTTCACAACACTCCGAGTAAACTCCAACCGTCACTATTATTCATAGGAACAACCAACTGAGAGCTATGAAGATTTCAAAACGGCAAATCTTTATTGGCTTCAAAATAAAAATTAAATTCATACCTACCATTAGATGGAAGTTTGTGAGGTAATAACAGAAGAGAGTGGCCAAGGATGGAATACGCTAAGCGGATAAGGAAGAATGTGGGATGTGATAAAAATGAAAAGACAGACCAGTCTTAGGTCTGACTGATATTGTAAATAATTTTAGGCTTTGCCTCAAACACGGCTTGATTTCTGATCACAATTTTGTTCCGAACTGACTTACGTGTTTCTTTGTGATTAGAACAACTCTCTTTAATTTATTTTTCACCGGTATAAAACATTTTATTCTGCATCTCAATTTGAAGTTTTCTTGCGTGTGTGTATTGTGGAAATCTGTCTTCATTCGAGCAAAAATCTAATATTATATAGTTTGCAAGTTTTTTCTTATTTAAATTTTAACATGTATACTCCAAACAACAAATCTTGTTTATATAAATAGACAAATAATATCTGTTTATTTTATGGTAATCAGACATGTTATTCATACTAAATTTAATAATTGATCCTGTAATAAACTTTTCTTTAAACTTGTACGAGAGAAAAAGGCAGCTGCGGCAGCAGAAGATTATCATTTATTTATATTTTTAATATATTATAATATATATATATATATTCAGAATAATAACAAGAAGAAGTGGTATGGTACTAGTAGAATACTAAATTTCTCTTAGTATTATGAAGTCTTAGTAAAATGATGAGTAGGCCCACAGCTTTATAGGAATTAAGATGACTCCTCACGCCTCTCTGGTAGGTATTTCCCCGCAGGGTAAATTAGGTTCAAACGTCACCCAAGTCGTCTCAAATCCACAAGAAAAACATTCTTCCTCCATAAAAATTGGTGGGTTAGCTCCCACTTTTATATGTCTGACTGATGTCGATATTTTTGTGATTCCATATTATTTCATTCATTTTCATTCTCGAACGTAGTCCGTTCTCAATAAGGTAATGGAAACTTTCCTTGTTCTCGGACATTTGATTAAGGCCTCTCAAGCATCTCAATGTTTGAAACCATTAGCTTCCCAGTTAATCGTCCATTGATAGCTACTGTCACTTTCCCTACTTTTAAACAGGCCAATTTTTAAAAATGTATATGATAGGTGTCTCATAACTCTCCTTTGGAAATGTAAATTGTCCCATCACCGACCCTTCGTGTCTATGTTGTTGTAATTGCTATTGTAGTCTTCACAGTTCTTTCAACTGTGGAACTTCATAGTAACGCGTTACGAAAGCTCACCTTGTACTTTTCAAATTAAAACATTTCAAGGAGTTCTGGACATTATGCACAAAATTAATTGTCACTAATAAGTTACATTTGATTAATAGAACATTTGGGCGCTATTACACAGTCTGTATTACTATCGATATTGATAGTATTAGGGATTGGAATGGAGGACGTTTGTTTGCCACAACGTTACTATGGCACTGCGATCTTCATCTGGCGAGGAGTTTTGGTGTTGTTCGTGCGAGTTGTTTTGTTGTCTAGGCAATCGGTGATGATACTCTCCTTGCTCGGCGCTGTATCATCTGTGGCAAAGAAGGTTCGAAACACTTTGGTTATCAGACTCGCAGCATTGCAAGCTGGAGGCTGGTGAGCACACAAAGTCGTACTACAGCCAATCTAAACAGAATAATTTTGCAGATACTTATCTCTCGGAAAAATTATTCGTCAATAAACTTGATACCTTTACTCTAAGCTTAAAGAATCAACTACGGAGTATCCCTTTTAAACCTCACGCATTCCAAAGGAGCAGGGCAAAAAAGTAGTAGTCGCAGCACAAATTGTTCTCTTGTACAGATTTTTTTCGATATTTGAGTTGTTCTTCACTGTCCACTTTTCAAAATAGTATGTATTTATTTTCCTTTACTATTATAATATAAAATGTTGGAACAGGCCACCCTTTATTTTAATTAAAACACACAATTATTTATTGAAGTTGTAGTGTCGGAGGTTTTTCAAGGAATATATGCTAATAATGATTACACCTGATACTTGGTTGTATAAATCACCAAGAATTAGTACCTTATGTGAAACATTTTACGTGTAAGAAATTTAAAGAAAAGATCACTTTGCAAGTGGATTAACAATTTACTGATATATTTGAATCCACCTTTCCCAGTTGTTCAATTTAACAGTACATGCACTTTAGTTGTCAATTGCACAGATGAAACATGTACCGAATTGAAATAGTTTACTGTAACATTTATTTATCCAACAAGCCGAATAACCACGTGTAATTAACGAACAAAATAGCTTTTAAATCATTTGCAAGCGGGGCAGCTGTTCACAAACAATTTAACAGTGGTAGGACGCCTGTTTGTGCTTGAGTTGGGTGACAGAGCACGTTGTGCAAGCTTCTCGTTAGCAGCAGCTGTGCCTGAATCTTGTGTGTCCTCCTTATGATGCTGATAAATATTCATATCCACTTAGTTGCGGCTTGGGAAAGACACCCAACGTACAAATCTGCTTTGTGAGCTAAATTTAAATGAAATTTGTATTTTTATGTCCTAGTTAATAGCAATCAGTGTCGCAACTAATAACGCTGGTTTGAAAACCTTGCTCAATAAAACCATACTTTTTCTTCAAAATATCTAAATCAGGATTAAACAAATGTAAATATTTTATTTCTGTAGAAGTAATGTAATAATCCTTGAATAGGAAAAAAAACTTGTAAATAGTGCTGAAGAAACGATTATCTCTATCTCACAATCTAATAATAATCACACCTGCCCAACAAAATCTCTCTCACTTTTAAGAAACGTATTTTGTGCCTTGTTGATAAGTATTCCAAGTGTAGGATGACCAAAAATAATAGCCACGTACTAACAACAGAACCCTGTATCTTTAAATGACCACAAATAACATTTTCAGAAAATAATACCAAAATATGAATGTTATTATTTTCATATGACAATATGTACGGTATACTTACACTACATTAGCTCAAATTATAAAAATGTACATTAAATTACCACTTTTACAGACACTGCGCTTAATTGTTTTATTCCATTACGATAATTCGTAATCAAATATGGAAATTCAACAGATACATGAATTCAGAAAATTTCTTAAATTTATTTCTTTTCGTGACGTACTTTGTTTCACGTGGTAAATACGAATGTCTGTGATGACTCTCTTTGAATGCTCTAAGATATTCAGTAATATGTCGATTAATTTTCAAAATTAGAATGTTAAACTGTTATTTGAGAGATTCATATTTTTCGGCTCAATTGGTTAAATCGAAATTCCTCGTAAAGAGTAAGACGTGCAGTTTGTTGTTTCCGGACACCAAGTGAAATGATATTCCTTGGTTGTATTTATCTTATCTCTTTTTGTGGGAGTAGGGCGTAACAGGCTACATGAGGGTTATCCTAAAATAAGCAACTCCCCTTCAATAGAATAGGAAGGGTATCGAAAAAGGGTGGATATGAAAGGTAGAATAAGGTAGCCAAAGGTTGAAAAGAGCCCCAAGGCTATAGTTTAAGGATCGTACCCAAGTACTTACACCTCCTATAAGAAATTAAGATTCCTCGGCATGTAAGATAGACTTTGAAGCACAATATACTAAAACTACATTGATGACCAAGTGTAAATAAAATTTTTGTCGTCTTAATTGCGATTAATCGGAAATTCTGAGTAGTTATACTTAAATTCGCACGTCTGATATTTTATTAAAATCATTTTACTTATTTTGTGGTAACAGGCTACTTAAACAAGCAACTCGTCTTTAATATCATAGGAAGCGAATTGTAAAGGGAGGATGCAAATGGTAGAGCAAGGTTGCCAAGGGTTGTCTAAGACCTTCAGACTATGCTTTAAGGCTCCTGCCCGGTATATCACTTGAAAGAGATGCATAGAAAACCCAAGAAAACGTGTATTGGAGATGAGTTTTATGTGGGGTCGCAGCATTCCCTTCTGCATGTCTTCACCAGTTTTAGAAGGCAGTTAGCCGAATGATTCAATGGGATCAGCGGACAACTCTTACTTACGCCCAAGGTCTTCGACCCCAGTACATCTGTGGAAGTCACATTCGCCGTGAAGAGAATTACTTGCGACGCCGCGAAGTACAACCATGTTCTCATAAACCTGGACGAGGAGACGCTGGATGCGATAAGCGACGTCATCGTTGATCCGCCAGACTCAGACGAGTATTCAACCCTTAAAAGTAAGTTGATTGCTTCATTTGGCGTCTCTCCGGAACACAAGCTCCGACAGTTATTAAATGATCACGCATTAACTGAGGAAAAGCCCTCATTCATATTGCAAAATATGCGCAATCTCACATTAGGCCAATGTAATGAGCAAGTGTTACGCACGTTATTCCTTGAACTGTTGCCGGGCAATATTCGCAGCATACTAGCAGTTAGCGAATCACCGGATTTGAATTTATTAGCTGACAGAACTTACGGGCTAATACGACCCGGTGTAAACACGGTCCAGCACTCGACCTCGCGTGCTTATCTGCTATATACAAAGAAAATACAAAGTAAAAATAAAACACAAATACAATTACAAAAAGTTTACACTAAGGAAGAATTTTGAAGTGTAGTTTTTTAACTGAAAAAGAAAAGAAAGTTGGCACACAAAAATTACTTCACTGCACTTCACTTTTATCACTTCACACTGAAAATACAAAGTAAAAATAGCAAACAGCAATACACTTACAAAAAAAGTTTATCACTAAGGACAGGAATTTCGTAATGTAGTTTTTTTACGGAAAAAGAAAGAAAAGTCTGGCACACAAAAATTACTTCCTGCACTCAGTTTAAATCACTCACTGATTTTCTAAAAACGCTATCTCACATTGAAAGATCAGAACCGATGAGTCCGTAACCTATTTACGTAATTAAGGAAAGAAGAAATTTTCTGTACACCTTCCGAATTTAGTTTATTTTTACGCTTCTAATTGTAAGGAATCAGAACCGATGAGTACGTCTTTACATAAAAATGTCCCAAAATGGTGGACGGAACGTTTCATGTCATATCATATAAAAATTATGATTTATTGGTTCTTGATGTTTATTTGTTTCATTTATAAATGTCAGATTAATTTAAATATTTAATAAATGATTTAATTAGCCTCTTTGTCAGTATTTTCATACTTTAAATATGAAATATTACGGCGTTTCATCTCTCATTTGAGACTTCTCCAGGTAAAAATTTAGCTGTGCATGGAACCTCATTCTATGACGCCTTCAGCCGAAAAAAAAGAGTAATGGACTGAGGATCCATGTACAGATAAATTTTTACCTGAAAAAGTCTCAAATGAAATACGAATCGTCGTAATATTTCATATTTAAAGTATAAAATTACTGACAAAGAGGCTAATCAGATCATTTATTCTCTATTTAATTGTCAGTATAAGTATTTAATTAATTTAAATATTATAAGTAAAATAAATCGACATGACAAGCGGTTTGCCTTGAAGAACGACTAAAATGTCATCTATTTAATTAGAATCTGATTTTCAATTACAAATCTGCCAGACATATAAGCGAAAATACGAATAACAATCATCTAAGTACCACCGATGGTCTTAAATTTCTATTTTACTTATGAACGTTTGATGGGTCCCTTAACTATTTATTGTGCCCAGCTCTAGCGATCCAGCTCTTTCATCTAACCACACCTCATAAGCCTTTACGAGGACCTTGTAAGCCAGACCGATCAGTACAGTAAGGAGAGGGGCGAGGGAGCGTTGGTCCATTTAGAGGCATCTGAGTTAATTTGGGAAACAGGTTGCCTGAGCTACCACCATTTCATGTAGTTTGGGATCAAGAAGATAGTCATATTATTTTATATAATTGCAATTTCCTCAGGCTTAAGGTGCTTCGATTTTGAGGTTTATGTCTTCAATAGATAATAAGACGGCCAATAAGTCAGAATATTACTTTTTAATTAGCATACGTTTCGTCTAATTTTGAGACTTACTCAGGCATACTGCAAACATAATGTTACAAGAAATTAAAGATGAGTTCTATGTTACAATTTCTTTTAAATATTTATAAAAATATGGTTCAAAATTTATAAGTTTAAAAAACCATATTTACTTTCTTGTAATATTATGTTAATAAAATATTCAAATGGAAAAGTTATGGACAACGGTGTTCCGAAGGACGCTTCAGTGTGAATATCACGCTACGTGGAACCCCCTTTGATTATGATGCATGTTTGGCAACTATGAAGCACCTTCTAATTCAACTGGGCCATGTTCGACCACATTAGGAGAAGCAGGATGTTTTCCTATTGCCCAACAATACATGGCCCCATGTCAATCAAAACATTGGGACGAGATCAGGAAACTTGGATGGACCACATTGAAATATCCGCTTTACATTCCTGACCTTGCTCCATGCGATTACAATCTCTTTGGAAAACTGAAGTAATCCCTTCGTGGGACGAGGTTTGAAGATGATAACTCCCTAGTGAACGCTGCCAAGTCGTGGTTTAAACGCCCAGGTACAATTTTTAAGATGCGGAAATACAAAGAGGCGTAAGACAATTGAAAGAGATGGGATGTTATAGAAAAATGAAAATTTGTTCATGAGGGTATATGTACACACTGTAAAAATAGGAAAGATGTATAAATAAAATGTGATTTTCAAATAAATGTTTTGTATTACTACTGGAGTGAACTGATATGGGGCGAGAAATTGTATGAAAACTTTTCAGTCCACGACTCACCCAAATCGAATAGTTTTATTATAATATTTAAAAAATAGAATAAAATTTTGTAAGCCAAAAGAAAGAATGTCATTTTTATACTATTATTATCTTTTGATTGTAGGGATATATATGTGAATGGATGAAGTGAGAACTGTCTCTAGAGATAAAATATCATGTTATATGTTATGGTGAAGTGGTGATTTTGGTAACCACAGGTAATTAATTACAAATTTGTTTTTCATGTTTGAGATACTTTGTAACACTCAGTTAAATTATGAGTTTTGACGTACTGTTTTTACAGTTTTTAATGATTAATATGATCGGTATAGGTCGAAAGCTATTAATGTAAATCGAGAGAATTTTGCTCAATAATAAATAAATTATGTGGACTGAATTTTGGTGACGTTCCTGATTATTTAAATATTTTATTTGCCTACAGATCATGTTGTAAGTGTACATGTGAAACAGATGTCGAACGTAATTTGGTTAATGAACGTAGACTTTCCCGGTGAATAATTCGGATGAAATCTTCACGGTTAACCAACCGGGTCAGGTATTTAAAAGAACACAATGTTTCTGCGGCCATCTTCTGCCACCGTCTTCAGGCTTCAGATTTCATCCGTAATTTGGTTGTCTTCTGCTCATGCCGTCACAGGGGACGTAAGCTGCTCCGGATTGTCGCTGTGTCGAATGCGCTATATTTAGGCTAACACTGCGTTTGGGAAAGTTATGGTTCTAATGAATGGTGAGCTTTTTATATGAGAATGAGTACCAACCACAGAAAATTAGTCCAAACGTCCCTATGAAGAAGAAATAGATCATTTCTTAAATATTTACCCATGAGCTTACCAAAAGTATAATTTTGAATTGTCTATGTTATTAGAAAAACTATAATTTTCTGATAGAATTTATCTTTAAAATACAATGTCAATGTGTATTTGTAAACTTCCCTGTTTATTAATATTTTAAATAAAATAAAAGTAAAATGTAGCATTAATGTAAATTGATGTTAATATGCGATTATTTATTTACTGCAAGTCTCATCGTTATTGACGTTTTATACTCATGTAGTAGCTATTAAATTGTTTTTAAATAATAAGATGTAAATTTCATAGGCATATATTAAAATTTAAGGTAGTATACGTCAAGTTGTATCTCATGTTGACGAAGAAGAGTAAGGATACGTGCAGTAGCCTAATATATGCGAATTGTGTCACTGTTAACTCTTTTGCAGTAGTACTTATGTGTAGTAAACAATGCAAGGTGTAATAATTCGTGTGTCAGTTGCAGCTTTAAGTAGCCACAGGGCCTGTGCTGTTTGCATACAAATAGCGCTCATCTCCGCCGGGGTGCAATTTGTTGCGCTTCTCTCATCACTGCTCTGCGGCAACGTCACTGATAAAATCCAAGCCGGCCACATGAAATTACGCAGTCATCATTACATTTTACTTAGTTTCCACATAAACAAACTTTTACCCTTTCAGAGTTCAAGCGGGTGTAGTCAGTCGACTTTATAAAGGACGTAAAACGATATATAAAATTTTATAAAAGAGAACGGTGGCAAATTGTGTCACATGAAAAAAATTACTCATCTATGCTAGGTTACTGCATTTTAAGGATAATATTTGTGGAACTAAGAAGGGATAGACATTTTTACGCGAAAGACTATTTAATTTTTCTCAGTAAAATGTAATGTTGTTTTAAGAATTTAATGTGGTATATTTTGCCTTTATAATAAATATAGAAATGGTAGAAGTCAGAAATTTTTCAGAGCATTAGGGGTATAAAAATAGCGCAATAACGTTATATATTTTCAAATCACTATTTTGTTATGAGATGAGTTATATTTAGAGTTAATTTTAACGTTTGAAATTAATATAAGATAAACAATAAATGAATATTCCAATTATACTTTACAACTCGTTAAATCTTGAATTACTCCAATGTAAACCCGATGAAATCCTAAATTAAGGATGTGCAATTGTTTTTGTTAAATTTCCTGTAGCTTCTTGCGAAAATATTTACTGTATAACAAAGCAACTGATGGATTACAATAAAACGGTCATTTAGAGTGTATAGCCGGTTTGCCGGGAAATTAACGCGTATCAGTGTTGACTGGAACGCTTCAATATCGTAATTTTTACGAAGCGAGTGTGCGAACTGTAGAAGACCTTTCAAGCAAACCAGGTCAAACTTTTGAACGGCCGAAGGGGGCAGACCTATAAAGAGCTTCCGTGATGACGCCGAAGTGATCCGGAGCTTTGGACTTCCGTAAAACTTTCTAAAGAAGACAATAGGGGCAACGAAGACTATTTTAGCAAGGACTTTTAATGTCAGGAATTCGAGGAAGAGCACGGAATATTTTATTGGAAGTTCTGGAAGGGGGATGTTCTTAAAATTTCGATTGAGAGAGTCTGGGATGTGGTCTTTCACGACAAATTAGTCCACGGACATTGGATCAGGATGGACGAGGAAATCGTCGTCTGATTGTTGTAAAGTGTGAAGTTGATGGGAAACATTGAAAACCAGCATTTCAGTGATCGTAAACCAGATGGCCAAATACAGAGCTGAAAATGCCACGGTTAACTTTATAACCTCTCCTAACCTCAGGGAAAAGGGACTCTAATTGTTTTATTTAAATATCTACGCCGGATTTGTAGTTGTCTCAAAACTATTCCAAATTATGAATAAATACGTTAAATTACTATCACTTGAAAAAAGTGGTGAGTTATATATTTTCAAATCACTATTTAGTTATGGGATGAGTTATATTTAGAGTTACTTTTAACGTTTGAAATTAAAATCAGATAAACATTAAATGAATATTCCAATTTATAACTGTGATAAATGCAGAAAAAACTGTAATAGGAGAAGATATTCCCAATCGTACAAATTATCTAATATTTCTTGTTTCATTCATAAAGAGGCATGTATTACCCGTAGCTTCTTCGGGTCGAAACTTGGAAAAAAAAAGTTCTGTGAAGGCATTTCGGCCTCATTATGCTTAATGCTGAGGGGACCGTTAACAGATCACAGCTGAAAAGTTTGTGCCGTAACGAGAGAATTGTTACCGGCTTTTAGGCTGTGCCGTACCTCAAGAAACAGTGTTAACGAGCGCAGTGTGCTAGCGGGGGTTAATAGCTAATTATCTCGCGAATCTGAGGCAGGTTGACGTGTTCTAACAGTGCGACATGGTTTGTAAATCTCGGCTGTTAATTACGAGCTTAGCGGAAGTGATGAAACACGAATAAAGAGCAGAAGCCGTAAGCCCCCGGGTAACGCATAAATATCACATATTAATTAATACTTTACTAGTCAGTTATACCGACGTAAGGAAGGGCACATTTACTCAAAAGAAACTGTAATTAATTCCGACTCGATCATTTCTTTATAATTAATACACGCCCACACATATAAGGTGGTTTCCAACAAGGGCGGGTCGATGTTGGAATGGAATACAACAAACTGTGTGTCTACGGGTCTATTGCTAGCATCAGCACTAAACTAAACTAACTTAGTCTTATCTAGGTTGAGG
The DNA here is from genome assembly GCA_034510155.1 of Eucriotettix oculatus. Taxonomy (NCBI): domain Eukaryota; kingdom Metazoa; phylum Arthropoda; class Insecta; order Orthoptera; family Tetrigidae; genus Eucriotettix; species Eucriotettix oculatus. The sequence goes on from CM067376.1 coordinate 163,956,501, forward strand.
GATAATTTATTCGCGTTAAACCATATATTTAGACCATTCAGAGCGTTGTCTACTTTCTTAAATCAGATTATCGAAGTTATTATCTGCAATAATTATATTTGTATCATCCTCGTAGAGAATCGATTTTAGAGGATTAACGTATCCTGAAAGATCGTTTATGTACAGAATAAAAAGTAAAGCCCCAAGAATTGATCCTTGAGGAACTCCACATGTAATAAATTCCCAATCGGATAAGTGAAGTTGGCCGCCTTTGGTTTCAATTACTACTTGTTGTTTGCGGTTTATAAGATACGATCTTAGTAAAAGTGATGTATTTCCCCGAGTTCCATAATATTCCATCTTTTTTATTAACATTTGGTGATCTACGGTGTCAAAAGCCTTAGAGAGGTCAGCAAAAATGCCAACTACCTTCAGTCCTTCATCCAATGAATTCTGGATATTTTGAATGAAGTCGTACATTGCGGTATCTGTGGACTTTCCTTTAAGGAAGCCATGCTGCGCTTTTGATAAAATCTTATATTTATTCAGGAAGTGAAGTAATCTAATATGAATTATTTTTTCAAATATTTTAGAGAAAATAGGAAAGAGAGAAATGGGCCTGTAATTAGATATATCAGATGGCGATCCTTTCTTAAACAGGGGAATTACTTTGGTTATTTTTAATGCAACGGAAAAAATTCCAGTGGAAAGACATTTGTTAAATATTACATGAAACCCCAGAAGTAAAATTCAAGCGAAGTCAAATCGCACGATCTTCGTGGCCAATTCACATCACCTCTGTGAGAAATAACCATACCCTCAAATCGCCTTGGTAGGATTTCCATCGAGGCGTCCGATTTGTGGCACCACATGTCTTCTACGTCCAAATCGTTCAATTTGGGCCAAAATAAATCGGTTATCATCGTTCTGTGGGGCTCGCCGTTGACGGCGATGGCCTCAGCAACGTCGTTTTCAAAAACGTCCAGACCAATGACGCCGCCGATCATAAATACGCCCCAAACAGTAACTTTTTATAGATGCATTTTCACCGGCTCACTCCATTATGTAATTATAGCAATTATTACAAAAAAGAAGTGATGCGTTATTTATTTTTTCCCATAAACGCAGAAAAATAGTGGTCTACAGCACAGCAGAGTAGTGGCAAGAGTTTGGTGTTATTGCTGTTGGGGGGGGGGGGTATGGTACCACCCGCGGCACCTAGCCTTCAGTGTGGCTGCCGCTTCTACTCTATTCTAAGTTCTGTGTTCCCAATGCATAATTCGCCAAGTTGAAGTCTGCGAATGGCGGAGTTCTTGTGCACTGCAAAGAATTGACTGCCTCGACTTCTCTTGCACACTTTCACGGACTGCGGCGCTGTTCTCGGCTGATCTGGAGTTCCTTTGACGTGTTCGCGGATTGTTTTGTAGCGCGTTATTAAGTATAGGCGCAATTAATTTAAACTGCGATTTAGACAGTGAATCGCGTGAGTAATGATGAGTTGTTGGGTACTACCATGTGGAATGTAAGGAACGTCCAGACCCCCGGGGTTGAACATCTGGAGGAAATGAGTGACAGGCCTGCAGAATCGCCAGTGAAAGAGTAAAGGAGCGGACCCCCTATGGCGCCGGGCTTCTTCAAAATCTTCTGACGCACGAGGGTGACGAATGTTCATACTGAGACACTTACCCCTGATGGAGATGCCCTGGCGAGGGAAAGTTTTGGAGTTTTTGTGCCGTTAAGAAGCGCGACTGCCCAAAACTATTTAAAGGGCATGATAGCGGAGATAGAGACAGTCGAGGGCAAAATTCGTAAGAGGACAGTCGAGGGAAAAATTCGGAAGGCGACACTCGATGAAACTACTGGACTACCGTCGCTGGCATTGAAGAAGATACGACAGATAGCAGTCGCCATCATTCGATGGCAAACGACAGCAGCCGCCAGGGTCCAGAAAAGCTGACTACACGACATCGCAAAGGGGAAAATACCAGATAAGTTCCACTCATGGTAGTCCTTAACATTCTCATGATTACGCAGACAACGTAAATTCGTCATTTTTCCGACCAAATTTATCCCACGGCCAACCCGAGGTTTTGGATTTCATAGCTGAGTAGCCAGTGGCATAACAAATATATATTGAGTAGGATCGGTCCGCCAAAATTTGTTAATAATAAATTTTTACGCCTTAAATAAGAATTATTTAACTCCCCTCCTTATACAAATTGGCTAAAAGGACATCCACTCTGGCGCCCAACAAATAAGAGAGAACGCCACATTATAGTTTTATAATCTGTCGTCTCGAATTTCTACAGCAAACGTCGACTTTGAAGGGCACCGCGGTCAATCGAAAAATGGACGCAAATTTTCCACTCATGAACACTCATTTTGATAGTAGCTTTATTATTTGGACGTTATGCTCAATCGTGTAACTTGGTATAGTGATTTGGCATAACTAGTTAGACAGACGCCAACAAACCAATATATCGGCCACAGTCTGCCCGAAATTAAAAACAAAAATTAAAACCGCTTTTATGGTACATACTGACAACTTGGCTCAATAATTGATTCTTAAATCAGTCAAATATATTATCTTTACCATTATCATTGAATGTGATTTTCTGTTACAATTATTGGATCTGATTCCCTAATGTCATTTATTTGTTATTTAATTTAATTTATTAAGAAACTTATAAGCTTTGCTGTTAAATTATAATTAACATTTTACATACGTTACCCTTTTCAGTTGCATTGGATAACTATATACGTATATATTAAAATTAGTATTTTATAAGACACGGAATACTCAAGGAACATTGTTGCGCATTTGATGCTTAGAATTTCACACCTTATATATGTAGCGCAGTAGAACCCGCGTCCAATATTTTTACTATTTATGGAAATTTAAATTGCATAAATATTTCGGTATGAGCATGTCGCTAGCCAGGCAGAAGATGTTTCCCCGCGCGCCGACTTGGCGGCTTGGAATCAAAACAAAGGGACAGCGGTTGACTCTTGGGCCATAAAGCTCAGACACCTCGTCGGCGGTTTCGGAATTTCCTAATCTGTCTGAGAATTTGGTGACCGAGTGGCGTGTGTTCCCCAAATGTAACAAGGGATATTATTGGAGAATATCCATCCCTGCCACCTTAGTTATAGGTGTCGCATAAGTGGGGACGAAGTTTTAAAGAGGCAGGTGGAGATATTTTGAGGGGATTGGCAGCAGAGTGGTAGCGAGAGCAGAGCGGTAGAGAGAGGAGAATGGTGGCCAGAGCAGACTGATGGTGGATAAAGAATTAGACACATGGGCAGTATAAAGTATGATTTGAGGATTGATAAGTGGAGGAGAGTGTGAGGCGTTTTTTTATGATTGAAGGGAGTAGAGTGTAGGGTGAGACATTAACAAGTGGAGGAAGAAAGTATAAATTACGGACTGATCCCTTAGAGGAGGCAGCGGAGAAAGGTTTTAACAACAAGGGAAGAAAGAGGAAAAAGCTGAGTTTCCTCAATTCTGGCAGCACGACTTTGTGCTATTGTCAACCGGCCGCTTCAAGTTCCACAAGGAAGTTCCAAGAACATCTGCAGCAAGAGGCATATGCAAACATTTCGTCAGCGAACTGAAAATCTGCTACACGTGGCCACCCAAACAATAATTACCCGTGAGAACTTTAATATAATCACCTTTTAATTCTTTATTTTTGGACATGGTATATACACGCCAGAACCATTTTAAAAGTATTCTTTTCAGTTAGTAAATGTACATATTAAAACCAAATTAATAATTCATTAAATAATTAATCTCTCCCCGCACCATCATTTACAAATGGAAACGTTCTTCGTTTCTTTCAGCGCAGATACTTAAAGATGGTCTGGTCCTTTAGGCCCCAACAGCTTTTCTCAGTCCAGAAATGTCGATGGAATTTAGTTTTCTTTGGCCGAGTTGTAGATGATTGCTCCGTAGTATAATTTTAATCTGATAATGGCTTTATATGTATTTATGATGACGTCTACTGTTATTATTATTTGGCATTACAATTATAACGAAATCATCGAACAAGAAATTTCCTTTGTGTTGGGCATACGCAGACTGCTGGCGCCATAAAACCTTAGGCATGCGACAGAGTGACACCGATCGGCTTACGAAAATTTCCCGGAGGCGGAGGTCATTCGCCCTGGAATTTTCCAAAATGTTTTACCCCACCACCTGGATGACCCTAAGGGAGAGGGTTGAAACGAAGAGGTGGATTGGGTAAAACATACCACGTGACAGCGTTACCCCTGTGGAGGGGGAGATACAGAGGTGACCTGGGAAGGTGAGATCACGGAAAAAAGGGGAGATGAACCTGGAATGAGAGGAGAGGAAACGTCGAGTCAACTTCCACCACACGCCGTCGAGATAGGAGAATAATGTCTAGACTACCAGAAGCGCAATCAAGGATCCAGTATGCCAACAGGCGTGTCACTTGCGTGATATGTGAATCTGCCATTCAGCTCTGCACGTATCTCACCCACAGAAATTCCCTTTTAATTGTATAGAGTTTACAAGTTTGCTATTTTTTTTGTTGCGAGTACAAAATTAATAAATTGTAAAGAGCCCCCTAAATTTTAAATAAATTAAACTATGATTATTTAATATTCAATTCACTTATATAAAATAATTAAAACCCTGAAGATAACCATACGTTAGACTTCTTGCAGCCCAGTGGTTTGCACGATGTTGAATCGCTTCTACCATTCGGTTATAAATTATTAGGGTGGTTATTATTTTAATTAATGAAATTACTTGCTTTAAGATATAATGTGATAATTTTATTCATATAAAAAACAATCAACTTAAGTGGATTCATGCGCGCTATTACAAATAAATAAATTAAAGCGGACGATTTTAAAATTTCACAGTTAATTATTCTTTGGGTGACCATGTGTAGTCCGTTCACTGGACTAACCTGTTTTATTTTCAAGTACGTCTCGATACAGGTTACTATGCAACCGGAACTCCCTTCTTCGTTCGGGTTGAACCTGGTGCTGCCGGTAGATAAATGAATGAGCTCGTGCTGCAGGCATTGCTTTTCCTCCATCTTTCCTCTCGCCTTCCAAGTTCTTAACACTTTCTCAATAAAGAACAACAACTCACTTTCAATTCTTGTTGCACATTCCAGTATATTCCTTCCTTTCAAAATCCGTTCGACTCTCTAGCTTTCTCCTCCCTTCCACGTCCTGATCAATTCTCCATCTCCTCGCCGTCAATCACCACACTACTCCTCTGCTTCCTCGACTTGTCAATGTCTTCCACCCTACTGCCTATTTTTCCGCTCCTTGCCTTCGCAGCTCAACTCCGTATATTCCTCCTCCAAGGTATAACGCTATTCCACGTTTTTCTGCCAATACTCGTGAGTTCTCTGTCCGCATGACACAGGGAACAGTGTCCTTCGTAAATTTTGAAAGTGAATGTTCTTTTAGCCAAAAACGAGCTTACCGTTATAAACACGCAGACAGGTGCGTATCCCAGCCACCAGCCCGGCACTGGGAAAAACCCTGTTTAACCTGGCCAGTTAGCATGTTCTTGCTTAAATTTTATATAATTTAAAATCCCATGATTTCTAATTAAAATTGAGGAGGATCCTATTGTGCTACACGGCTTTCATTGTAGGAATTCAGTTTATAGTAGAAAGTTATACCGGAGATTATGATCTTGGTGCTGCGTTTTAAAATTGTATTTTCTACGTTCACTGTGAATTTTCCGTTTAGATTTGTGTTGCAGGAGAAGATCAGCCATATTTTGAATCCTGTGACGTGAGTCTAGTCTACAATATTATTCCATGTTTGTTAAACTAGGTTTTGGGGTTTTAATAGGGCTTTCCACTGCAAAGAATATTGATTTTGGTGGAAAATATGTATATGTTTATTGGACGGGGAATTATGTTTGTTATTTCGTTGATTGCTATGAAGAATAACGTTGCGCGTAATACCGAACCTAGGGGTGGTTCATTCTGAAGTTCAGTACATATCGAATATGTGTTTTGAAATTCAATTCGAATGAATCTTTATATAGGAAGTTTCTGATGAAGAATTGAAGGTGAACCAATCAACCATAAAACGAAATTAAAATTCCCACCATTGTTATCGAATAGAGTCACAATAGACCTATCACTATGCGACCTTAATAAAAATGAAACCAACCCCATAATCATCCAAATATCCTTCAATGAGTTATCCACCGAATTCCCAGGCCACGAGCCATTTTACAATGATGGATCAGTCACTGGAAATGGGGAAGGTTGTACAATCGTATCAACCAACCAAATCACTAAATACAAACTCAACAACATAAGCTCCATCTTCTTCTGTGAAGCCGCTGACATCCATAAAGCGCTATAGATGATCGAAAACTCATATGAAACCAAATTTGTAATAAATACAGACTCAAAAAGTGTGATTACCAGCATGAATAAAGAAGACAACAACATTAGATAAAAACAGCACGAAATTATAAACCAAAGCAGAGAAATGATAATTCGATGGATTTTTTCACATATTAGCGTCAGCTACAACGAGATGGCAGACGAAGCAGCAAGTGAGGCCTTTGGAAGCTGCACCTTAGTCAACACCTCCGCCGAGCATTAGAATCATCATGAGACTAAGAACGGAAATTAAAACGGCCAACTAAATTTGCGGATATAAGAAATACATTTTACGCAGAAAAACAAATCCTATTAGACAATAGAAGAGACTAGATAAATACGTTTACGAATAGGCCACTCCAAACTAACACATAAACACATCTTATCCAAAAAGACACCAACACTTCGCGAATTCTGTAATAGTCCTATAATAATCAAACATATATTAGAATGCAATTCAACACAAGTCCACAGAAATAGAAATCTAGTCAAAAATAATTTAAATGTCTTACTCAACAGTACAAACACGGTACATCATGCAATAAAATTCATTAATGGCCTGAAGCTCCTTAAGAAATTATGACAACCAATTAAACTTGATCTGTGTAAATATGTGATGTAAAACTGTAGCAGTTTCTAGTGACCGAATGGCCATATTACATCCGTAGGTCATTTTTTATGAGCTTATGTGTGAATACATACATCCATGATTGAATTATGAGCATTAATAGTCATTGTTATTATTTGGTTAGCGTAACGTTATGAGCGTGTACGTAACATTCCCAGAATCTACGTATGCAATTTGGGAGGGAAACGTCGTAGGTTGGCCTGCAACGGCCTGCTATACGTCACGTCAGCTTTATTCGCGTATCACGCTTTTTTTTATAAGCCCATAAACTGCTGCCGGCAGGGACACGTTCCGTCGTTACTAAGCACAGAAGCTGCTCACGAACGCGCGGCAAACAAAACAGGATCGTAGACCGCAGCATGAATGTCAAAACATGTAACGCTTCAGAGGGAAGGCGGACTTCATTGAATATTTCGTAGCAATGTGCCTGCTACAAAGTACGGCACCAGTTTACACAGCGTTGCAAACTTTTTTCTTTGTGTTGATCATGAATTTGGGCGAAAATAAAAGTAATTCTTGAGAGCAACACATTTAAAGCCAATCGATTACTGGAAAGCGTTGTAACATTTATAATCTTCTTAGCAAGAATTATATAATTATAAATGAATTTCATTAATATGTGATATTATTCTGCCACTTTATTTTGCACTAAAAACTAAATGACAAGTACAGAATTTTGATAAAGTTGAATTCATTGAATAAATAAAAAGTACGCATTCATTTATTTATGATCGCTTCAGGGAAACATACAGTTGGTTTTGAACAGATCATACGTTTCTAAGCCAATAAAATGAGCGACACACCTTCACCTATTTTGGGATGTTTATGTACTGGGGTCGAAAACCTTGGGCATAAGCCAAGAGTTGTCCGCTGATCTCATTGGATCAGTCGGCCAACTGCCTCCTAAAACTGAAGAACGGAGTGCTGCGACCCCATATCAAACTCGTCTCCCGTCATTCTAAAGGGCGTGAGAATAGTACGCTGCATCTCTTTAGTTGAAACACCGGGTAGGATCCTTAAACTATAGCCCGGGGGTCCTAGAGTACACTTCGCTACCTTGCGCTACCATCCGCATCCCCCCTTTTCAATTCCCTTCCTATAATATTAAAGGGGAGTAAACTGTTTTAGGATCACTTTCCTCATGTAGTCTGTTAACCCAAAAAGAAGAACAATTACAAAATATTAAATGTTATCTGACGCGACAAATAAAACCAATTTACGTATACATTGTATCAACGTTTCAAGGAAGCTTATTATTTCTCAGGGAGTTAGCTCTCTGCCAACAATAGGATAATAACGACGCGAATCCTACAGCAACAATAGATGGAGTGATGTCCCTCCTTCTCTCTCTCTCTTATGCTGCCAAAATTACTCTTATAATGACAGTAAGTGGGATGAATGGTGTATCAACACCTAATAGGACTTATAACTCGCAGTTGGTTTGCATGCGACATTTCAATGGATTTATAATATTTACATTCAGATCTTCTGAACTTTGGAAGATATCGAAATGAAAAATACACGAAAATTAAGTTATAATAATTGTTTCAAGCCCAGCTATTTTCATTAAAATCCGTTACACCGCGGAGCATAAACAGATCAAGAATATAGGCAACCAGCATGCATTTTCGAGACGTCAATGCGCCGATGAGAAGAAATATATATATATATATATATATATATATATATATCTTCTGCAATATATTGAAATGAAATATTCATGATTATTTAAGTTAAATCTCCTGTATTTGAACCCTCAAATTTTTATTTAAGCCCGTTGAGTCGTTTCTAAGCCTATTCATGACAAACATATAGACAGATGGTCAGTCAGACAGAGAGGTGGACAGACAGACTGACACTTCAATTTTATTTATCCAATCGAGGTTGACTTCCTTTTATTGGCTTTAACATTCGCTCAAGAGATAAATCTCTTTACCATTTACAAAATATTATATTCAATCCAAGGTGAACACATGACTTAACCGACAAAAGAAGCTTAATTTTTTATCTCTTCGACGGAAAAATAGTTTTCGACACTTATAAAATCCATTTCCCCGGCACCCATACCAAAATGAGGAAAAGCAAACGATTCACCCATTAAAAGAAACACGTCCTAATTACCACGTGAGGGGGTAACATTTGTTAATTGCTCCTATTCTCACGTTCCAGATTACAAACGTTGCTGAATAAGGCAAAAATCGGCCTTCACGACAGCTCTGAACCGCACTAGAGATTTCAGTGCCTGAAACATCTTACGTGAGATTATTTCTCATCTTTGGTTCAAATATGGTGATCCTGGTGACCACGCAGTGTGAAACTACCGGCTGATGATTCGGTTTTCTCCAAATTTGTTATGGAAAAACCGACTGACATCACGAGCAACGTGAAGTGGAGCTTCATCGTGAATCAGGTGCTTGAGTTGAAAGCACTTATCTCCCATAGAGTAGGTATCACATGTTGCAGAAACTGATCCAAAAATCGTGTTGTAATATCTTAACCCAGTGATGGGCAAACTATGGCCCGCGGGCCAGATGCGGCCCCATGAAATGTTGTATCCGGCCCGCAAGATATTATTTCTAATCTGACGAATAAAAAAAGAATACGGGCTTTAATAAAAGGAATATTTTCCTCTTTTTTCTCTCTTTCGTTTTGTATTAGTGACGACATACAAATTTATTGACTTACCCTATATATTGTAATGTTATATTGAGAATGAGAGGCACTGGCTGCTAACAGGTTTGTAGCGAAGAGTCAAATGGGCAACGGAGCCTCTTCGCAGTAGCTACCCCCTCCACCGCGGGTAGATATCGAAGAATGTTTCTTGATTCACCTATCTTAGCGTTGTTGGTTTTCTAGTTTTATTCTGCATATTGTAAAATAAATTAGCCCCAAGATGATATCTAATAAACGTAATGTTGATTCTGAGTGCCGTGTTTTCAAAGATTGGAAATACTTTTTTTAGTTTTTAGGAATAAACCACTGTAGCGCGACTTATGGTTGCATGGAATAATGGTAAGTAAGATTAATAAATTTGGGAGATAGTAATGTGGTTCAGCTAGATACGTGAGCCCTGCTCATAGGATTTTACGGTTTAAAAATAAACACTGCGTCTCTGGAACGAAGGAATGCTCCCCTCCTACTTCACTTAACTCTGTAAGGGTTCTGAGAAAACAGCCCCCTTTTGGCCTACGCTAACGTGACGTAGAACGATAAAGCTTTGATAATTGGTTCTCCCATAAAAGCGAAGGATAAGTAAGAACCAAACAGAGCGTTTTGACGATAACTGATCCACGGACGTTATTTGGGTGGTCAGACATTCTGAGGTTGATGAGCAGGTCACGTTGAAGTGGTAAGACTTTTCTGTGCAGAATTCGTTGATAACCTATTTACCCAACGATAAACCTTGAGTATAGAAAACTTTTGCATATTTAGCTGGCAGGGAAAAAGGTTTTTTTCACTCTTTCGTAAAATTATTATTGTTTTTTTATAATAAATAGATATTTGTCATCGCGAAACCTTCAATATTTCCTATGTTCCAATATATAGAAAGACACAATACACCATTGTGTCTCATCTGCAACGAAAATAGCTTTTTACAAAGAATATAACATTTCACGATACTTCAATTCCAAATTATATTGGCCCGCCTTAAGTTTTCTTCGCCTCGTTTGGCCCCATCCTTAAAACGTTTGCCCATCACTGTCCTAACCAAATTCAAAATTACTTTACTTTCAGATATTTAATGGTAGTGATGTTGTGACACGTTGTGTAAATGAAATATCACGAAACGTCCTCCTCTCATGGTTAAAACGTGGCTATCTTTGAATATGAATAAATTACTAGGACGTTTACACCAAATTTATAAACTATATTAAAAAAACTTTGAACTTTTCGAAACACTGTTGAAAATATTTATCAATCATATAGGATTTACCAAACGATAAAATTATATTAATACTGTCTTAACTGTTCTATGATTCCACTTCAAAATATTATCTTCAATAGCTTCTATAGACTACATTGTCTCCTTACTTGAATTTTACTTTCGGCGTTCTCAACGCAGCAGCCTGATCTCCAGCGTTGAACACTTTCCTTCCATTTTTCATTTACAGGGTCATACTACAGCGTACCGTTAACTCTGCATGTCCTTGGTCCTGGGGTCCGAGTTCCTCAAAGAAAAAATATTATGATGTGTTCCGTGAAGTCACCTCGGCTCGCTACGCTACGAAATGACGTTAGTTTGCCTTTACCATCCCCAAATATGTCAATTGTTGAGTGCTCAATGCCTCACTGAACGCAAAATGTGCTTCATTACTCCACAAAACGTTCAAAGTCATGACACTGACTCTACTAACAACCCAATTCTTGCAAGGACAGTCGTATAAAGTTGAGGGGTCCTACTGCGCTACATTTTCTTTTACCTTCGACCAAAATATTAGCACTTTTACTGCTGCACATCTCTATTTCAGATTGAAATACGTGAATGTTCATTATTTTGAAATCTAATATACACGTACGCTTTGCTGTGTTGCATTAACCTTTTACTGTTCTTGAATACATTTGCTGGTACAGTAAAGCTATAATTCAATACTTGAGTGGTACAGTTTTGTACAATAAACGTATATATTTTGTAGACTATATTCACGTTATAATTAAAAAATATTAAAAATGATTTAATCAAGTTTTCGATAGTTAAATTTCATTTTCTTGGGCGATGTTAGAAGCCCACAAATAAAGCACATTTTCATCATAAACTTCTCTGAAAAAAATATAATTGTATATATTTCCTAATTATTTTTGATCAATCTATGAAACTATTTATTTGACAAAACTAGACCTTTGTAAATGTTGTAAATGATACCTCAGTACAATTTTATCGCTGCAGTTAGAAATAAAATAAATACATTATATAATACTACCCCGTTAGGCGTTAGTCAAGTGAAATATTGCGCTCGGAATTGTTCAACGTACCTTTCAACCACATACACATTTTTTTCTTCTCAAATTACTTTTAAAAATAGTATTATTACTATCTTCGTGGTAATTTTCGTGCACCAGGGTTACAGATCTAATAGCATCTACACCCTACGACAACTCGCGTTTGTTTCTGTTTCTTGTGCACTTACATATATAAAGTCATTATGCAAGGAATAGCGTGATTGTGATTATGCTAATTCGCTCCTCGGGCTGCATCTGCCCGGCACAAACTTATAAAGAATAGCTGAATACGTAGCTCTAAATACAAATTACATTTGAATAATTCTGCTTTCTCCTTTTTACATTTTCAACTCCTGCATATAACAGATGGAATTGTTTCCAAAATGAAAGAATAACTCATTCCTTGACATTTCCTATGCAGACTCCGGTAAAGTGTGGAATACATTAGCTTACAAGAATATAACTCTTGTTTTAATATATTTGTTATCCTCTTCATTTTGGAAGTGGAATTTACATTTAATGCCTCCCAAATTTGCTTTTATATTTAATCGTCCTAGTAAAAATATTTTTACTATCGATATATTTTCAGTCCTTTCGTTTCCTATAAGAAAAGTATAATGGCACACAAAAACCAAGGTGTAAAAATAATTAAGGAAGAATTTCCCGTTAAATTTACCTTTCCATTCCACTGAATTCCTGTTTTGAGTAACAAGAAATAAGGCTGAAAATACGAGGAACATTCAGTACCTAAGAAACATACTGATTTTTGTCATGCTACCTTTTTTTGGATAACAGGTCACATGAGGGGGATCCTGAAACAGGCGATTCCTCTTTAATAGTATAGGAAGAGAATTGAAAGGGGAATATGGAGGAAAGTAGTCAAGTGTTGAGTAGGACAATCGGCTTTAGTTTCACCTGAAACAGATGCATGGAAAACCCAGATATTCTGCATCAGGTAGATCGGGCTGTTGGGCACTATTCTCACGCTCTTCCGAATGACGCGGCAGAGGAGTTTGCTGTGGGGGCTCAGCATTCCCTTCTCCGTGTCTCGAACAGTTTTAGCAGGCAGCTGGCTGACTGATCCAATGGAATCAGCGGACAACTCTTACCGTAAGCCCAAGGTCTTCGATCCCAGTACATACACCTCCTAAAATAGATAAAGGTGCCTCGGCTTGTGAGAATCTTGAAAAAACCAGCGTGTCCATAGGTGATCCCCGCAGTCTGGGAAGAAATACCTGCGATGAAAGCTCCAACAAGCATCTTTTCTCGTAAAAATAATCAAGTACCCTTATTTTTAAATTAAATAAATTTACGTCAGCTCCAAGAAATTTTAACGTATTTAATTTGGTCGCGATTTGTGTTAACGATCATTTATTAAAAGTATCACTTAACTATTAATTATAACTAGAATTTTTAACCTGATATTCGCAAATTATAATATAATAACGTTTGAAATTACACACTTCGTGAACATTGTCTTAAACACAATGTAAGAGACATTTTACTAAATTCCATAGTAATCTTAAAATCTATGAAACCTTTGTTAACATCTTTTTTATATTACCATTAAAAACTATTTAATCAATTTTTTTAGTTTCACTACCCTTAAACAAATCATCAGCAGACACGTAGCTCGTTGGATATCCTTATATTATTTATACCAAAGGCCAACTGCGTGACTGGTGAGATACAAAGAACTCATTTGAGAGTCAGGGACCGAGATGTGTTTATTATCACAGAAATCCACACTTGTCCTTCTTCTCTACTGCCGAAATTATGTACGGTTAGTTTTTCGTTTCGTTACGTCTGTTTTAACCTTAAGATTATTTTATTTCTTAGGTTAGAGATAAAATTTCTATTTAAAATATATATTATTCAACAACAAATTATTTTCAATAATATGTAAAATACAATGTGAATATGAAGCTCTGACATCTCAAAGAAAACTGAAGTAAAAATCAGGGTTTTTTTTCTAACCTTATACTTATCTTCTGAGAAAGCTTTATACATTTTTAGGTTCCAGCAAAAAATTAGTCAAATTTATGTATATAATATTATGTGGATAGAATATCTTTTAAAACTATAAACTTATAAACCATTAAGTTTGTTTGATACATACTTTTCTTGTCAAACAATATCTGCCCTGAGTAACTTATTTTAGGATACATGTTATATCACGTCCTCACTCTTTAATTAACGTGAACACTTTGCGTAGTTTCCATTAAAAAAAGCTTGGTTTTCCATAGTAATTAAGTCTCTTCTTGAAACGCAGGATTACTGCAGGTAGGTGCCGCAGAAGCTACCGGAGTCTGTTAAATATTCATAGGCACCGTGTCACCAGGACGACCTACCTCTCATTTAAGATCACTCAGAAACCTAGGAAATTGCATTCTGTCGCGAATCCGATTTCTGCCTTGGCTGATAACGTGCCGCAGCCTGTAAATTACAAAGGGGTACTTCCCATTGTACGCCCGTGACTCGTAGGGTTTTCTCATTAACTTTCTCCATTCGAAAATCATTATGCTACATGTAATTTAAAATAAAAATATTTCTAGCTGAATGTAAATTACGTGCATTTTACTTGACTCACTTAACTTTCCCCCTCAGAACGTTATTCTATGTATGAGAACAAGGTTTCATTTCGCTTCCTAATATTCATGTCTTCATAATTATTACAATACATTTTCACGAATATATTTAGTAAAAGAATTCACTTGTAGTACTCGAATTTTAATTCAATTTTCCAATTCACTGCACGAATTTTTTATTGAAATTTTATGTAAAACTTTATCATTTTTAAGGAATAAAATTACAATTTTCATTTTTTACTATTTCAACGTACACATGAATCCTGTGCATTACTGAGCAGCATAATTGTTTTCAATGAAGTAATTGTTAGACTATTTGATCCCATTTCTTCTTATTCCTTCGCTCTGCAGTCTATTCAGGGCCTTGGCCTGTCGGGCCGACAGCGGACTGCCATCTTACATGACACATTTAGGATTTGGAGTGATGTATGGTTGACCCCATTTAGTTATCAAAAATATGTTTCATACGAAGGCGAAGTCATGTAAATAATTTATATGAATTGAATGCCTGACTGTTTCTAATTATAAAATAAAATGAAATATTGATTTTATAAGTAAATTTATTCATCAATATTATTAATGAAATTTTATAAGAACTGGCACATCATTATTATCTGATTGTTTAGTTCCCACCATATTATATTTATGGCCTCGGGATCCAAAATTACGGACCGTTTAACAGATAATTTTGTAGGACTGGAAATAGAAACAATGGATGCTCTTCAGTATCGTTTTTATGACGATACAGAGTAAGTCTGCTTATCGGAGGAACCTGCCACTTTCTCCAGGAGTGAGCGTACCATCTTTCAAAAATTCTGCTTGTTGTCAGTTTTGGGGGACCATGGTCTACATATACCTCATCTAATGTCTGCCCTACGATATCCGCCTCTCCGCTCGCTCTCTTGAACCTTGGCTAACATTACACCTCGAGAATCTTACTAATTTTACATTTTGTCCGTAATTTATTTTCATTATAAAAAAAATCTAGTTGCAGGCGTCCCAATCCTAATCCCAACTGGCGATACTTCACAAAAATATATTTCCAAGAACGTGAAACGGAAGTTAACTTCAACTCCCAACTTCAGACAAAAGTGTGTGAACGGTGTGGCAGCCAGTCGCTCACCTTATTTTTTTTATTATGTTTGATAAATGTATGTATGAAACTATAAGTGGTAAATTATACTAAATTAACTGCATAAAATCTCCCTTCAGATATTTTATAACAATCGTCAGCCGAAAATGTGTGCAGCAGGCAAATAAATATTTATATTAATTACGTTCAAAATCTTAAGAAATGTTCATTATTTCTTATTTAATACCCATAAAATATTGTAATGTAGTAAAACTACGCAAAGTAATGCTGTGAAGTATTTGTGTGTATAGGCGATGACGGGAAGGAGACTTTACGAACAATTCCGAGTCTAATTCGGCAAAGATATGCCTCCGTCAAGTTAAAAGGTTGCCGTGAAAAATTATGAATTTGCTTCTGAGTACAGAACTAATAGGAATCGTGCAAACTCACTTGTTTACGTCCTGAAATTAAAATTTTCCTATTGGCTGAATTTTTTCAAATGCAAACCTATGAGTCAGTTTGAAATTGCAGCCAATTGGCTGCTGGAATTGAGTAGGAGGATTTTTGAAGTCTATCGAGGTTACGTGGAAACATATTTTGGGGTGGAGGGACAGAAAATGGCGAGTCGCTGGTGAGCCCAAAGCAAACCAGAGCAAAACACCGCCATTCAATGCAGCAGCAGCCTTCTTCGGTATTTTCGATTTTAATTTTATGAATTTCACATTGCCAGACCAATTGGTCTATAAATTATGTTGCTTCCTTTCCGTTTCATTTCACGAGTACCCTGATTTTAATTGAGTTTAATACAGATTATAAATTTATCAATGGTCTTCCCTTTTATGTAAATTCTTCTTTGTTTTGCTTCTTTTGTATTTTTATGAATTTCTTTTATTCATTTTTGTTCATTTATTAAAATAAATTTCACCTTCTTTTACAAGTCATTTGTCATTATTTTTATTACTTTTATATTCTTATTTTAATTATAATTTCCCAACATTAAATTTAGCTTAATTAATTAAATCATATATTAATGAATAAACATCATCCTAACATTTTCTTTACATTATTTTACTACTTAGTGTCGTTAATCTTAACGTGTTTGTTTAACGCATTTGCCGTCGTTATAGAATCTGGCCTTGTATATTGACACTCACTAATGGAACGTTGAAAGAAAATGAGGTGTAAGGATTATCTCAAAGAGTTTTAAAGAGGCAAAAAGGTCGGAAACTTTAAATAGTGTGGGGGTAGATACGCCTGAGATAATCAGGAAATAATCGTATGGTTGTAGTCTTTATCAGTAAAGACTGAGATATGTAGTTTTAGAATATTTTAATTTAGGTCAATTTCATACATTGTAAGAAGGATAGAAAGGCTGTTAGGGTCGAAATTTATAATTTGATGCAAGACTAAACGTCTTTCGCCTCAAACTCGTGATGTGGGAGGTACATTTAAATACCGTCTGCACATATAAGTATGACAACTGGCATGACGGTCGCTCCGTCAGCATTGATCTTGTGTGCCAAGCTATTAAGCCTGTATTTAGAACACCTTCAGGAAATATTTCGTTGTCTTAAAGTATCAGTTACGGAAAATAAAACGAGAATTCGTTACAAATTATTGTGTTACAAATATTTTTGATGATAATTCAAAACAAAAGCTGTATGTAGTTTAATATACAATTACTGACAGTATTAGTACTTAATATCGTTTAAATTTTTTTTACTTGGGTTACTATAAAATCTAGTTCAATTACTTTCACAGAGTATTTAGGTAATTGTTCTATAATTTATCATCTCTCGTCCCTATTTCGTGATTTAAATCATGATATTTTTAGTTAATAGGCTACATGAGAGTGATTCTGAAACAGGCTACTCCCCTTTCATAGCATACGAAGGGAACTAAAAAAGAGGAATGCAGAAGATGGATCAAGGTAGCGAAGGTTTGAGTAGGGCCCTCGGGCTGTGGTTTAAGGATGCGAATTTTAATTTTAGTTACTGTTTCAACTGCAACAGAAAGGCGTTTAAGGTATTATATTAATAACTAGGTAACCCCATTTCTACTTCGTTCGCGACGAAATAGTTCTTTTTATTTTTCTCTAAAAAGGAAAGAACGGGTACAGAATTTTGATAAAGTTGAATATAAAAAAGTACGGTATCATCTATTTATAATCGCATTAGGGTTTTGAACAGGTCTCGCTATCATACTTTTCGGAGCCAATAAAGATGAGCAATTACTAAAAATTAAGATTTACCTGAGGCGCCAAATCAAAACAATTTACGTATACATCGTATCGTCATTCCAAAGAAATTTATTATTTCTCAGGGAGTTAGCTTTCTGCCAACAATAGGTTAATAACGGCGCGAATCCAACTTCAACAATAGATTGAGTGCTTCGGAGCCAAAACAGATGAAGAGTATAGGCAACCCGCATTAACTAGGGGACTTTAGTGAGCGTATAAGAAATATATATATATAGTGAGGAAAAAGGCAGATTTTGGTTATATCGTTGCATTGTGAGGTGCAGTTCGACAGCAACGAAAGAAGTTTTGTGCGCGACAAGCGAGGCCGAAAGCGGGTGAACCCCCTATGGGGATCCCCGTGGGAGACTCCCTCAGATCGTGTGTAAAAAAATGGTGGTGTGTGAAAAAGACCGGTGGCGGGGAACCCCGGAATTTTGTGAAATAAACCGCTGGCTGGGGGGGCCGGAATTTTGTGAAGAACCTATGGCGGGGAACCCCGGAATTGTGTGAGAAAACCGATGGCGGGGAACTCCCGGAGCTAGAACTTAAAAGGGAGCCGTTGGGAGGCTCGAGAGAGCAGATGAGTTTTGGAGAGGACGGACGACGGATCTGTCAGATGAGTCTGAAAGGCAGAAGAGTTGCGGAGAGGACGGATCAGTCAGTGAAGCGAGCAGTTGCGGAGAGACAGGAGAGAGCAAATGATGAGTTGGGCCTAGTTCATACTACCTTCATCGGTGTAAAAAACCTGCAAGATGCCAGAGAGACGTGGAAACATTCGTGAAGTTGAATGTTTGTTGGCCCAGTAATTGTGGGTAAGTTCTTAAAGCTGTGAAAATTGCTCATTGTGTTGATTGAATAAATTTAAATGATTTCTTTTCTATTTTCAGTAACTGCAGACTCCACTTCTCGAGAGACCCAAAATCCCCTGAGATATTGTTTCATATAATCACTGTAAATTGATAAATATAAAATTTTCAAATTGATTAAAATTTGTTCAATTAATAAATAAATGTCTTATCCCAAGATAAGGATATTACAGTATATATATATATAGTTCTAGTACGCTCATTAAAGTATATACATAGTGACTTTACAAGCTGTAATCAACTTTATTTTCCTTATTTTCGACATATTATTATGTATTGTGTTATTTCTTGTGATAAAAGTGCTACCACGAGGCGCGCCTTATTCATTTGGCGCAAATTTTCGCGTGCTCGAAGCACGTAGCCTTCCGGTTCCAGGAAAGCCTGGAACCTTCTCGAAGTGGCTGAATCTGAAGACGGGTTCTATTGGGGGATTCGAACACGTGCCTCAAATGAACCAATGGTGAGCTTTGGCGATTGGTCGAGGAAGTCGAGGGAGCCCATAGCAGCAGAGACAGAAAGACACTTTTGGTCGGAACGTCAATGTGAACGTTCCACACTTGCGATCGGGACTTCATTGTGAACAGGAGGACGATCGGAACGTCAAGATATACGGAAGTGACCTGCATTAGACGCGCTGTGTCTGAGCAAGCCACCCACGAGCCATGCCCTCGCCGACCGTCACGCTGCCTACGCCGCCGACTGCGATCGCGACTTCGCCACCGACACCGATCGACGCGATGTAGAGAACCACGTGCTCACGTGAACGAGAAAGCTGCCACGCCTGGGAGAACAACGCCACCATGTGTATCCTGGTTCCTGTGACGAACCGTGCCTACCCTGGGTCCTGCGCCAGCCCGTGCCAGTTCTGCACGCGGCCGCTTGCGGACTGATCGCATTCCGGGGCCGCCGAGGAAGATTGTTGTAAGCGATACACCGCCCCGTGCCGCAGCGCGATATTGGACAGCTAACGGCACGTGGTTTGCTGAAGACGTCCACGTGGAATAAATATGCCGACCATCTCCTCGCCACGCAAGACATCGAATATTAATGTACTGTCAGTTTCACTGAGCGAACGATTCTTTTTTATTCAGTTTCTTTTCACAAACTGAAGTTTAAATATTTCCTTTCTTCCATTCTCCACTGGCTTGAATAATAGTATTATATTTTTATAGAAGATTGTTGGGTTCCTTATTATACCTGTTTCCCCACAGCATACTTCTAATTTTTAATTGTTTATTTTCAAATGTGAAGTTGCGGGCATACGCTCTTCGCTGATCTTATTTCGTAACTAACAAGTTGTACGATATTTATCCTAATTTAATTACATTGATGATTGAGCAAGGCTAATTGTGCTTGCTGTGTACTATATATAGTAATATTTCCTGCAACATATTGAAATGAAATATGCACAAAAATTTAAATTAAATCTCTTATTTTTAAACCATCAATTTTTCATTGAAATCCGTTGAGCCGTTTTGGAGCCCATTCAAGACAATCATACTGACAGACAGAGACACTTCAATTTTATTTATTGGTTTAGTATTTTTTTCTGACAATCTGATTGAAATATTATTTACAGTATATAAATGAAATTTTATTTCTGTCTGCACATTGCTTACAGTCAAATACATTACGTTTCAAGCAATAGGGAATCGGAAAGCGATTTCATATAAATTCTTGCCTGATGGTCTTTTTTCATGTTGATTTTAATGAATTTTTACATTATAACGGTCCAGCATATTTGGATAAAATTTCAATATTTCGCGAATATCAAACGTCAATTTTCCATCTCCAGACATAATGACAAGCCGTCGAAAAACTTTATTTGGCCCATTTTTAGGAGGAAATCAGTACTTACGGTTTTGATAAACCGCTATATATTCCTTAAATGGAACCATTAAAAGCCTTACGCCGTTTTGAGATTAAATAGTGAACGATCCAAATCTTGATTTTAACTGCTTGGGTAGGTATTTTGTTTGTTTTACAGGAAAAATATTTTCCGGAAACAGTAAATAACTTTGTGGCTGTCCTAATTATAAATCAACTATTTAAAGGAACAGAAATTTAAAGTTAAATTATCCCAGTTAATTTTAAATTTTTACAGCACCAGGCGAGACTTTAATACTTAAATCGAAACAACAATTATTTGTGTTTCTGCTACTGACTAACACGGATACAGAGTTAGAGTTACACGCGTAAAATTTCTGGCATTCATAAATATTTTGAGTACTAGCTGTTTAATAGTTTACTGCTCACAATTCCTTTTCCAGGTTTTTTAATTTAGACGGTATTCATTCGTTCTGGGGAAACTTGATCATTAAAGACTTGCTATAACATTAAAATATGTTCCTTCTAAAGATGTTAACAATTTAAAAATTAATAACTAACTTTGAGTTGTTGTCTCCAGAATATTGGGTAAACTAGGTGACATTTTTCTGAAAGACAGAATAATTTTCTAATTTATCCCAAAAAGGTCGTATCGTTGAACGGTGCTTTATAAAACTTGATACGTGAAACAGCAGTTGGGGAACTTTTGGCATATAATCAAGACGTAATGCATGGATATCCTGATAGACCAATTTAAGGCAAGTAACGATGGCGGAATGCTTGGAAGTGTTGGTGTGAGATTTATGGCGAGTGGGCCCACTATAAGGGACCGTTAAAGCAATAAAAATAAACTGGGCTTGAAACATCGATATATAGCATTTCCCCACGACCACGTTTAACTTTTCGTACAAAAAAATCGGCTACATCTTCAAATAACAATAAATGTAGAGTATATTAAATGTTAATCACAATATTATTAATATAATGTTATTAAAATTCGTAAAAATAAGCCGTCGGTTTCTGCAGTGATTCACTGTTCTTTAATTGCTGATAATATAGAAAGACATTGAGCAGTTATTTGTTTTCTGTGTTGAATTAATTCCGTAATTAAATATTTATATCACCTGACCCTAAATTTCAGCTTTTTGATAGAACGGGAGAAAGACCACTCATCATCTGCAAAAGCATACAGGTCTCTAATATTCATTAAGTGTTTGAACTATTCGTTATTCATATCATCTATAGCAGTTAATGTTTTCTTCATTTTAATATTATAGGTTCATATTATTTAATAATCGTTCACCTTATATTCATTCAGATTAATTTATTAGAAGACTTTAGTCCTTGCAGAAGTCAGACTTCAATCAATATGAAACTGTAGAAAAGAGATTGCTTTATTAAAATACACTCAATAATTAGATGATAAATGCAATAAAATCAGAACACAGGGTGGTATAGATTCAGCGTCAGAAAGTTATACAGAGACTTTATTTATTTTATATCAGGTTCTAGCAATTCTTATTCAGAACAGTGGTATTGTGGAAGTAATTGAGGAAGGGACAAGGCCAATATGATTCATTTTATGTTTGACCTTAGCATGGAGCACATCTATATTATGTTATACGTGGAGATAGGCGGGGTTTAGTGTTAATGTGGAGGGAGTAATTATTACACTAAATAATAAAACCCTTCTTGGGAACGGTGGGAGACGCAATTTCAGATGGCTTAGTCCACAGCATCCACATACGTTCCAACTCAAAAGACTGATAGTTCCGGCTGGTGCATATGTGCTACTGCACATGAATTTATTTAGGAGGAATTATATGTTTCGTAATTTTAATAAACTCTAAAATAATAGTATTTTAAAATGTGAATTTCTGCTTCGGCTTCAGAGACTTTAAGCTGTCCTCCTTCCTGCGCGCTCCCTCCTGTACATATCTTGGCTACACGAGTATCTTGTCTGGAATGAGAAATACGCATGGGAAGTATTACCATTTCACACCCCTGCTCGTCTAAGATCCAGCAATAATATGAACTACCAAGCACACAGCGCCTTCAGAGCGAGCGTGCTGACAGAGTTTTTAATTTTTTTGACGAATTAATAAAAAGAATACTGTTTATGCACTTGTTGTGGTTTATTTGGTTTAATCAAAGTTTATTAAAAATAACAAACATTCAAAAGGCGGCATTTCGAAGACTTATAATTCTCATAAAATTACAGTACAATCTTCCATATAATATTCCCATAATATGAGACCTTTTCCTAAGATTAACATTCTTTATTTATAATGTGTAATAAGTGAACATACTGTCACGTAAGTAATTTGCGGCAATATGGTTTTATATTTTTTTAAATTTCGTTTGTATTACACGTGATGGAAACTAAATACAGATGTAGAATATCACGGGGCGTGGAGTATTAACAACATTGTAGATGTTGTAGTACTATATAAAAAATTGGTCTCGCGAGCCGCCACTACTGACACGGCACTGTCATTGCATCCGGTCTGCCGCTTCCACAAGAAATCCTTCATATATATTCCTAAAACACACACAAATTAGTAATATATATTACACTGCGGTAAGGAATTTAATTAATATCGCGGCCATACTTCAGTGTTAGTGCTGAACAAATAATAAGCATAAAACGGAGAGAATGTAATCTCCTCACACTCAGGGCTCCTTCGTGCAACAGACACAGACGATGACCGATGACAGAGTTTACATACTTCATTTTTGCTTGCCATTATTTTCCATTCGGTAAGCAGGTACGGTACCTATTTCATGCTATGCCTTGCCTCCCAGGTCAATTCCAGGATATTCTGGTGTGGAGCTATGCTGACCGGACCTTCCATCCTTCTTTGCTTATAGAAAGATGGATTTACGCAGTGATGCTTCCGATCACCGTACTACTTGTGATTCGATCGTTACAGATCCCACTCCTTTCTCTACTGGAAGAAGTTACGTACCTGTGAAATTCAAGAAAGCGTGGTTGGAAGACAAGAATGGAAAATGTTGAGTGGACCAGGAACTCGATTCCTGGAACTCCTGTTTACAGGGCGGATTTCCTACCCACGGGGCTAATCTGAGTTGACGTCCAAGAACCGATTCAACATCCCTTCATTCCCGTAAACTTAAGCCAGACTCACCTACAATTCACTAATCACACTCTTCACCCCCTTGGATCAATTTATGCATGTCCATTCTTCACGTATTTCCTAGAATTAGGGTGTGAAGAATTTGATTAGGAAACGTAACAAATTTATAGGCGGCGGAAATATGTGTTAGTCGGCTAAATAATCGATTGTTGATTAATGCATTGTAGGCAGGAACACAAGTACAGGAACGATCGCAGTGGCCGTTCACGTGATTGTGGTGGGGATATCTCGTGTAATTGTTCTGTAAGGTGCTACAAAGCATAAGTTCCGAAAGTTAACAACTAGAAGACAGTAATATAGTAGAATTCTGATTGGTGTATTTTATTTTCTTCCAGACTGCGAAGGGAGCAGAGATTACTCTTGAGAGAACGTGTTAGGAGGTCGAGCTGTAAATTTGTTCACTTAGCACTAAACAGCAATCCACACGTGACGGAAACGTGAAGCAAGACGAAGAGGAATAAAGAGGTTATTAATCAAATTCTGATTGCATAAGTCTTGGGGCCGGAGCAGTAATGTCAGCGGAGTGGTGACTTGCAAACGGACTGTGTAACTGGCCACACAACGTAACTTTAGTAAAGAAAGTGTAATGTAACCAATAGACACATCAATAACGATAGGTTTTGTTTTTAACATGAACTATAAACTTTTAACATATTAAATCCAGACAGTGAAAGCCAGTTTGAATGTTATAAGTTTTGCATTGGGGAATTATTCATGCAAAAGAAAACAATTACTTTAGACTTTGTACTTATAGTTTTTGGTAATATTTCACGGGGTTTTAAGATGATCACGAGGAAGGAGCCGGTGTAAAGGCAACTCAGATTGCAACTAGTCGACCAGTTAAATACAATCCCTTAGACGATATATCATGTTTTTGAAAAATAATTTGTCAACTTTTGTATATATATATATTGCGTAATTGTTCATTGTATTACCGTACATATTGTGTTGTGATTACAATATAAACGAAAAAAGTTTTGTTTTGGTAAATCATGAAGTTATTTTAAAAAATCAATTTTGTTACATTTGTTTGAAATTTCAAATGGCCATTTTTTGTGTTTTCAACCCCACGTGTTTAAAGTTCTATTACATAATATATTGTAGTAACACGTTCGTAATTTGTACGTTAATTTCATTTGGACTTTGTTGTGTGCACCTGAGAGAGAGAGAGAGACAGTAAGCGTGACGTGATTGTTGAAAACGCGCTGATCTCAAGAGACAGGATCTGCGGTCGTTCTAACTTGAGAGAGCGATTTGTCGCTCTGAGAATCCTGAAGAGAGTGGATACAAAATAGCGGTGGGTCAACCCCACAGGTTATATAAAGTGTGTTGTAATCTGTATAGTGCAGATAATTGGCTTCTGTAGACAGTATAGCGTAATCATTGAAACACGGTAGATTGTAAGACACAGAGGCCTGATAGTGTGACGTATTGATAAAAGATAGCAGAGTTATTATTTTATATGAAATACTGTAGGAGAAAACCCTCAAATGAATGTGGCTTATTGAGCCTAAAACTCCTAAAAAATATGACTGACATTTAAGAGCATCAAATTATTATAATAATTAAGACTGAAAATCATTAATATCAACTTATAAAATAAACATTACTTGGCTGCTGTAATTTAACCATACCTGAGGAAGCATAACTGTCTCATTGGTGTTGTGGTATTCAGTGTTAAGATTGGTCTGATGCAAACTAATCTTTCGCAAGCCTTTTCATTTCTGCAAATGTATCACATCTCTAATCCTCCCTAATCTGCATAGCGACTTCCTTCCTTTGTCTCCCTCTTCTTACCCCACACACTTCCCTTCTAATGCTAATTTTACAATACCGTCATGTCTCAATACATGGCCTATTAATCTATCCCTTCTCTTGGTCAACGTTCTCCATATTGTTTTCTCTTCCCCTATTATGTTTATAACTGCCTGGTTAGTGTTTCTATCCACCCCTCTCATTTTCAGTATTCTCGTTTAGCACCACATTTCAAAGGATTCTATTCTTTTCTTTTCTGCAACTCCTGACGTCCACGGTTGGCACCCATACAACGCCACGCTCCATACGAACATTTTTAGCAACGATTTCCTAATATTAACACTTATATTACTCTTTAGTAAATTCCTCTTTTTCGCGAAAGCCTTCCTTGCTTGTATTATCCTACTCTTTATGTCTACTATACGTCTACCATCCCTAGTTATTATTGCTTCCCAAGCAGCGGAATTCATAACTTCTTTCAAAATAACCCTTCCCATCTAACACCCTTTGTTATTCCACTGTTTCCCATACTACACTCCAATACATTTGTTTTCCTTCAATTCATGTTGAACTCTTTCTCCATGACCACGTTCATGCCATTTATTATTTTTTCCAATTTTGCCTCAAATTGTGTCAATATTGTCGCATTGTTGATTAATAAAAGTTTGTTAATTATGAACTATCATTTGGCACTATTTGGTATTATAAAATTGCCTGTCGTCCATATTATGAAGAGTGATCACCGAGCTGCAACGAGCACAGTAACGTATAAAAGCGATTGCGATATATATATATATATATATATATATATATATATATATATATATATGTGTGTGTGTGTGTGTGTGTGTGTGTGTGCGTTTAAACCCCTTCATAGTTAAATCCGTGGGGCTAAGGAAATATATTTACCTACTTTTTAATATTACTCGAGTTTTCATAATTCTCTAATTTACTCAGCTGGACTCTTTTTTTAAGTTTATATTCATGTATACTCTTCTCATTACATGAAAGTGACCCATGCTTAAAGATCACCTGTTCATTTTTTATTTATTGCGTTGAACTTATATACAGTATATATTCAAATTGATTGTAATTGTATCATTCTTCGTAATTACAAATATCATTAGTGTATATATATGTATAAACTCGCATGACACAGCGAGCGAGCTGAATTTCTTGAAAATTGTCTTCTTGAAGTAAGATAATGATCCTTACAAATCATCTTAATTTCTCTCCTTTTAGGATATGAATACTTGGCCAATTAACTCCGAATATAACATCATAAGATAATGAAGATATTTAGGTAATTATACAGATTTATCATTCTACTTGTTTAAAAACAACCTGGTTTAAATGGAACATACAATCTTAGTCGCGAATTTATACGAATGGCGTGAAACAGAGAAGTGTGATTACTTTTATTTTTTAATCATAGGTAATACGAGTAATTAAGTTACAACTTTTAGTGATACCGACTCGTCCATCTCCTTATTCTTAATAATATACCTTTCCCATTCCTGGAATTCATAACCCCGAATGTACCCCATTTTGATTCTTTATAAACAGCCAGTGCCTCTGGATATAAATAATTCCTGTGAGCATAAAGACAAATAATGCAAGGAAAGAAATAGG
Organism: Eucriotettix oculatus; assembly: GCA_034510155.1. Lineage (NCBI taxonomy): Eukaryota > Metazoa > Arthropoda > Insecta > Orthoptera > Tetrigidae > Eucriotettix > Eucriotettix oculatus. The sequence goes on from CM067376.1 coordinate 163,983,578, forward strand.
AATTTGTATCTAAAGAATTTCCATAACAACAAATTATTCAAAATTCTTTAATAGTTGATCGAAAGAATAAATTCCTTTCAAATTTTCGTAGCTTGCAAAACGTCAACGTTAAAATAATTACTGCTTAAATAAATATAGAACAAAGATATAAGTTAGAGTAAATTCAATTTAATGAGCAAGTATATGAAAAACATACGATGAGAAAGGTGAACCCTTGTATCAACGAGACGTTGTAAACACAGGCATAAGATATGTGTATAACATGCACGGCATATAACTTTGAAAACACAATCCTCATTTTTCGCAGTTTCCAACTATGCAACTCAACTCATCAGTATTCATTCCTCCCAAGCAGTTCTACTCGAATGGACGAATCCCGCATATGCTAACGTTCACATTCCAGCTTTACATGGTAGATCTCTCTCCACATCGACGCCTCCAAAGCAAACAGAATGTGGAGCTCAAAGAACAGCAAAAATACTGTAATGCCACACTTTGCATTCCAGTGGCATGAGCTGTCCTTATCGTTTACAGACGCTTTTGTAGGCTCGCCTTCAATATTCCCTGTGGTAGCAGGTAATAAAGCTACGACGGCTTTCCCAAGCAAATTTAGGAGAAAAAGTTCTGCAACTTATACACAAGGGTGCATCATCCTGGTTTGCAACACAATCATCACCCTGACATGAACAATTGAGAGCTTAATTTATCTTTCATATAGAATTCTAAGGCTGGGAAAACATAAGTTCAAATTAAAAATACCAGCCAACTATTACAGTCCTAAAACATTCGGTTACAAATACTATAATGCCACATCTGTAAGTAAAAAGAAACAAGGATTTTTTGACCATAGTCATTTATATGTACATTACACTGGTTATCATATTGTACAGATTAAAAAAAATTATAGTACAAATTCTGTAATTGATTATTTACGAAATCGCCGCTAGGGGCACCGAAAAGTAAAATCTGTGGATTTGCCTGACTGGGCCAAAGAATATATAATATTTTTATTGGTAACCGAGATCCCCTTTAGAATTTTTCTGTTTTTATTTTTCAAGACAGTGTTCATCCCTCAATTTCCCCAGGCCTTAACAGCAACTGAAGACCTTGAGCATACGGTAAGAGTTGTTTTCTGATCCCATTGGATTAGCCGGACAACTGCCTCCTAAAACTGGTTGAGTCACGAAGAAAGGAATGCTGCGACCCAACAGTAAACTCGACTCCCGTCATTCGGAAGGGCGTGAGAATAGTACCTAACGCGCGACCTACATGATTCAGGTTTTCTACGTTTTCCCTGCATCCCTTTAGGTGAAACACCTGGTAGGATCCGTAAACTATATCCCGGGGCCCTAGTCAACCCTTGGCCACCTTGCCCTACCATCTACACCCCCCTTTTCAATTCCCATCCTATGCCATTAAAGGGAAGTTACCTGTTTCAGGATCAACCTCATGTAGCCTGTTAACTAAAAAAATTCTCTTAGTGCCATTAAGAGTTGAGTTGTGATCCTGTTGTTGCTGACGTCGGATCAAACGTTCCTGAACCGTATTTGAAGAAGACCGCAACCCATAGTCATTTATTAGAAAAAATCTAATATTTATCATTAAAAATGTATTATCCAATCAATATGTCTTAATTGTTTGTCTGATTTTACAGGTGATTAACTTTGTCGTAAAATTAAACTACTGTTCCTTCTTGCCGCTGGTGGATACAATGTCTTTGTTTAGGGCATGTTTGTAATGTTTATAAATTATGTTTATGTCACTTCCGATTGACCTCATCCTTCCCCCTGATCACTCAGGCACACCCTAACCCACTCCACCATCATGTCCGCGGACCACATCCTCATTAATCCTCCATAAATCAGTTCTGTACCTGTCAATCCTCACCCACCTAAGTAATATGCCCCTCAGGTACTCGCAAAAATAAATAAACATAACCAATTCTCCTAAAGTAGGTTAATTAAATGAATTTACCTATCTTCACGTTATCATGTTAATTATGTACCTTTTTAATATTGTATATACTGTATCGTTATCGTCCTAACTGATAATCTGTAAGATAAAAGTTTTTAAAATAATTAAAAAATAAATAAATAAAAAATGTTTATGTCTAATTTTACAGAGTCGTGAGATTATAAAAGTGTAAAAAAAACTAAATATCCGTAATAGGAAATAATTGCTATGCTGCAGTCACTGCCATGACTGATACAAAAGTCAGTGATATTACGTTTGTTTTAAAATAAAATTTTTAAAATATCCATATACGTTTAAGTTTTAAAGAAGTAAACAAATTTATGTTACAAAATAAATAACATCCAACATTTCTGCAATCCTTTTTGCATGAGCTTGTGAGGCGTGACGTTTTTGCGATTTTTAATCTCCTAACGACAGCAAAGCAGAGTTGTGTGGTATTTGTTGCAGAACATCATTGAGTCTGTTCAATAAATACGTAGTCATAATTTTTTCGAAGTAATTTTAGGTAAACTTCATTATTTGTAGAGAATATAATGAGCAGACACAAAATATTCTCGGAGGTTTTCCGGATGTGATCTGTAGTCCGATAATATCAATGATAACGGCTTGTAAGGAAAAGTACAGAGAGAAAGAATAGCTAGTTTTACATAGATTCCACATTTGTGAGATAAGTTTCGTTAGTATAAAAAATAGAGTTTGTTTAGGGAAAAGTCAAATAATGGATACAGTATGTTTAAGTTTAAAGTAAAATTATCGAGGTCAGAATGTCATCGATTTGTTTCTTGTTTTCATGTTAGCTTTGAACTTATCAGTACGTGAGGACAATTACTTAAGTCCGGTAATATCCGTAAAGATAATTATGTGGTTATTTAGAGTTAGGCAAAATCCTAATTGAGACTGTAGAACGCAACAAAGTAAAATTTCATGACCTTACATTTAATGCGACTATAAACAAAAAGTAAAAAAAAATGAAAATGTCTCAACTGGCATTTCTTTAAGGTAGAACGTAATCAGAGTACTGCAAAAAATAACAAAAAATATAGACTGCTACAATATATTATGACTCAACTGCAGTTTGTAATTTAAGATGCAGACAGCTGTCAGGAGAGAAACGTATCTACCTCAAGCACACGGTTCGCGCTATCTGATATACTTCCCCCAACGTATACTCTTCGCGTTAAATTTTAATACCAGCATTCAGAAGCTGAAAGCTGTGATGCCTATCTCTCAGGAACATAAATGAACTGAATTCTCCCGCGCTTTTATGAATTTGTGTGTAAGATATTTCGTCATCGTAGTCTACAGCACTCACGAAACAAGCTCATTAATGCGTGAATTAGAGATTTTAAAGTCATGCCGGTTATTTAATCTTAATGGAGCTATAATAATTACTGTAAACTTAAAATAATTTACGATTTTATGAATTAACGATATTTTAGAAAATAAAAGTTTCCATTACTTATCAAATGCAAGAATAATAGCGTTTAATAAGTGCTGTTAATTAAAGTACGCATATTGTCACGTTCCTGAGGGATCGTGAGACACACGCTGAGGTTATAAGCGTTTATTCAACGTCGAAGTGCTGTGCAAAGCTCGTACTGCGTAAGACTGACTCCGATTTGGAATCCAGTCCAATTTATACATACATGGAATATTCTAGAAGCATAACATTCTCGAAACAGAAAATACTAGAAAGTAAAGGCAAACAATGGAAAAAAGTAAACAAATAAAAATAGTTGCGTCGGGTGGGACTCGAACCCTGCATTCCGGCTCTATACCCCTCTGCCATCACTGCAGGTCTTGAGATGTGGCAATATATATTGTAACCGTGAAACCCTACCTCACTTTGGTAGATGACACATGCAAATAGTTTTATTTCCAATTTAGTTTAGAAGTAATGTTAAATACCTTTGTAATGCTCGAATATCTGTGTGATTTTGACTATTGTTGTACCTTTGAAGACGATTGTTGTATCGTTGAAGTTGTTGGTTTTGCACACTCTGCGGAGAGGATTCCGTGAAAGAAGGAAGGAACTAGCTGCTGTTGCTGCTGCTGCAAAGAAGTTAATTATCCCGCCAGCTTCCAGATCGTCATCTTCAGGCACTCAACAGCCAAAACGAGTGACACCCGACTGGTAACGTGTGAAATTCACTTCAGTTGGATCCTTCCCTCCCTTACGTAACAAACAGACTCTGTGGCAAAATAATTACCTAAAATTTGAATTTTGACTGTAAATTATGTCATTGAATCCTCTTCAAGGATAAGCTGGCAGTAACAAGGAGCTCCCTAGATGTAAATAGTTTTAAGTTTAGATGTAGATAACAACACATTTTGTTTTCAAAGACTGATGAAGTAAAGCTACCGTAGTTATATTTACATTCACTCAAATTTGTTTAATTTATTTCGATAATTTGTATAATTCTGGAACAGGTGACATCACTCTCCTGATTCATGCTCTCAGTCCTGAACCCGAGTGTGTTCCGATAGTAAAATTGTCCTACGTAAAACGTAGGTGGCGCCCATATACTATTCCGGTAAGATTCAACATATCGCGCCAATAAAAACGTCACAATATATATATGCATATCAGGTGTAACAGATGCGATCACATATCTGTTTGAGGAGGAAAAGAATACGAACACATTGCATCTGTATAACGTAAGCGGTACTATGTTGATAAACTAAAGATTGCGTGACATTCCACGAGCTCGCTTAGTGCCCACAATGTTTTTCACATACTTACAAAGTATATATTTCATCCAATGAATTATGACGCTTATAAATGGTTGAGGAGTATGTAGGCGGAATTAATTGACTTTTTGTTATTTTTATTTATTACGTGTAACATATTTGGACAATTAATATTTTCGCGTCCGAACTGGCTAGCCCTTTATAACTGACGCAGTAGGGATTTTATCAAATATTCATCACCTTTCAGAAGATTTAAGATAGTCATGGCGGCTTGGAAGGGCATCTGGCAAAACAAATCTCTCACCCAAAATTTTATTACTTAGTTAAATTTGCACCGAAATTTGTTGCTGGAAAGAACGTGAGTACACATTTTCGCTGAATCAGGTATGTTGCCACGTATTTTTGGACGCTGCTAACTGAATATCAAGATTTGGAGTACGCGGATTCGATTCTCATTGGCCGGTAACTTTTATAGATCAAAATCTGGATGGCAGAACATTCGTTCACCGAGATATGGTGATTATCTGCCGATAATAATGTGATATAGTTGTTCATTAATGTAGCTGGAGAATAGTGCAGAAGGAAATTTGTTTATTATTGGAGAGATCAGTAATTGTTCATGAGTACCATTAGACATAAAACATTATAGTCGAATTAAGTTTACAGTTAACTGAGATGTAATTAGCTGAACGAACCCCCCTTAAATGGGAACCCAAAAATAGGTTCACAGAAGCTCCTGAAGCAGTGCAACCCTCTTCCTCGTAATTAGGGATTGCCCAGCAGACTCGTCTGAAGCGGAGCTCGAGATACCTGAGCAGTTGGATTACCAAGCAGACACCGAAAGGTGCCAGTTAATTATTGAGACGCTATGTCCGCCAAACTATTATAGAGCTACATTAGCCCATATTTACATCTATTTATGAGCACAGTATTTTGATTCCGTAATCCCTAATCAAATATGCAAATTGCATTCTTTTATGTTTTTATGCGTGGCAATGAAATAGATGAATGTTGAAAAGAAGAATAACATGCTTATGGATATTAAATGAAAGAAAATTACACGATCATAAATCTTAGGATTTCGCCCTTATGAAAGACATTACACAATACAAAATTAAGAAAAGAAATACTTTGTAACTGTAATTCTAAATTAGTACTTTTGTCAAAGTAAAAGTAATTTGAAATTAATTCATTTACTCAAATTTTAAGTATCTAGCGAGATGAGAATATTCTACCTAATATACTTCCCCTCGAGAATAGGCACTTCTCTCTCATTTAACATATCTATCACAGAGTGACATCTTATTTACGACATTGTTCACAACTAACTTATAATAAAACTATAATTGGAAAATATTTACATACATTAACCGGGAAGATGATTGCTACCAAAGCTCGTATTCCGCTGACGGCTCAGAATACGTGTGATTCACTGCTAACTCAAACAGAGAACTTTATAACTGAAGATAAAAATCTGAAGCCAATTAAATAGTTAGGAATTATTTTACCTTGATGTCAGTGTGGCTTCCAAGAACTCGATTGAGTTGTTTCTACCCCGGACGGCTAAGCGCGAAGAGTGGTTCCCGGAGTAAGTCTAGAGCCGGGGTTCCAGACAGGGTGGCGACGCGTCGAAAGGCAGCCATCCTTAAATTTCTCGATGCAGACGGGCGTGCAAGGAGAAGGCAGCGCGCGGTCGTGGTCGTGTGGAATACGCGTCCCACTTGGTTAGCTGGGTCGACGTCTCAGGATACTTTGCACCATGTTGAAGTTCGGCACTTGGACAATCTTACATCTCCTGGAGCGCAAATATGTTCGTGTAGTCTGTTCGACGCTTCGAGGTGTTATTCTTCGATCGGAGACATCAGCTGCTCGAAAGAAAAGGGGTGGTTGTTTAAAAGTAGAGGGAACTCATATTCTATGTATTTTTTTCTTTCTCCATGGCTCTACAGCCCATTGAAGGCCTGGGCCTACCGAGTTGACTGCAGACTGTCATCTTGCATGACACATTCCGAATTTGGAGTGACACATGGATTATATGTATATGTATATAATATAGACGTAACAACATGAATTAGAATATAAATTATAGCAATAGTAAGATTAATCAAATAATTATCTTAAACAAATAACATAACTCTGCTAATACAAAATTTGCAAAACCCATATTATCAGAATTAAAATTAAGATTTGATAACAGTGGCAATAATAATAAATTCATAAATAATTAGAGTATAAAACTCAGTATTTTGAAACTAAAAACTACTCGGTCATGGATCGTAACCGGAAACTGGAGTTGTCGACAAATATAAAAGCGGAAAGGCAGGAAGGATTGAATGTATTTAGGACGGTTCTGACTCCCAACCTACGTAAGAAGGATGAGGAGAAAAGGAAATTAAGAATGCTTTCCTTCAGTCTCTCCATGAAAATAATATAAATAATAATAATTAGTAAAACAGATTACTCTTACACAATGTGAATACAAATCACTAAAACCAAATTTTCAATATACATATATTTTTTGTTGTAATCGTACATACATATATATCTATGTAAAAAAATTAATGTATCAACAAAAGAAAAAATATTTTAAAGACGACCTGTTATTGAAACTAGAAAACAGGTTCAACTATGTTATTATCAATAAAATCGATAAGTATTGATTAAAAATTTATAAGAAACACAGATTACAAGAAAATAGAACAACTTCGTTGTAGGTGATACAGACAGTAAATTATTGAATAGTTTTCTACAAATTGGGGAATTTTCTCTAACCTTTGTTATTCTACCATAATGTTATGTTGAATATTCTTACTTGAAATTATTACTTTCTGAGCTCATAATGCGACGGACCAGTGATCGCCACTGCATAATAAGTTTTGGCAATTTTAATAAATAAATAAATAATTTGATCAATGATATCTCTATCTTATTCACATTTTCGATTTTTGTATCTCGATCATGAATTCCAATGAGTTTTTTACGTAGTTGATATTTAATTACTAAGCTCTCCGCATGGTCGTCTATCACAGGCCTCGCCCATTTTCGTCTGCAGCGCTCTTAGATTACATTTTTTCCAAATTTATTTTAATTATCTAACTACTTTTTTATACAAATCGATGTATTAATTTGTAACGTGGTCACCTGCTTAGTGGCATTGTCAGAAAGCCTGTTTTTCAAGACGCCCTTATGAGCCGGGATTCAACATATGGTGATTTGTTGGTTTTTTCTTCTATCTTCCAAAGAAAGTTCCTGATTTCATTGACGCAACCACTTCTATACCGTTGATTGGAGAGCCGACCAAAATCAAAGTGAAATCGGATGGGTGGTCTTTGCAATATTGTAAGCCACTGGTATCGTATATGTTTCAGCTGTTGTGGCTGAAGCATACTTGCTAATTACCATTGAATCATTAAATTCAGCAGAGATAACCGAGCATCCTTCCCCCATTAGACTTTGAACCATCTGTGAAAAACACTCTAGGATGATTATGATATTTAATATTGCTATTTTGGCTGTATTCTTTCTTGCGAATGGCTATGCCAGAAAGTGGTGAAATTGTAATAAATGACTTTTTACAAAAACGAACTGAGGACTGGAAATTTATTTTAAAGTACAAATTAAAAATATGCGTAGAGGTATACTTAAAAATACTTTAGTGTCCATAAGACACCTCGGCCTACATATTTTAAGTTCATCCAAAGCAGCATACAAGACAATCACATTTTTATGTTTATATTTTTGTAGAGATACGAAACTTTATGCGAACCAAGAGCCGTAAACTCAATAGTTATACGCCGCGTAAAGTACGCACCGAAATCTTTTGCGGCACCTTTGAACGTAAATGTTTTGATGACAACATAAAGTCTGTTTCATGGTAACTTCGATAACTTAAACGCGCTCTACAATAAAAATGTTTACGTTCAGTATACCTTCACTGTACACTGTATTCTTGCTTTAAGATATAATTTTACAACACATATTTTGTAATGTAAGTTTAAATGAACAGGTGGTTTAAAATAAATATAGTAATATTAAATGTTTAAGATTCAAATTTTAATTTTATTTACGACGTTTAATTCATAATTATAATATTCTATTTTTTAAATTTACAAGTTACTTACCTGATCAAAGTATTAAATTACAGTTTCAAATAAACATTTTTTTAATAGACATGTTTATAGAAATTACTAATAAAGTAAACACGTTGTTCCATGCCACGTGACTCCTGCTATTGATTTTCTCAAAACTTCAAAATAATTTCTGCATAATTATCCTGTTTTAGATTAGGAATAAGGATATGAGTTTGTTACCACCAGATTAACCAGTCTTAAAATTGATAGAATAAAAAGTCAATTAGCGACGACTCAGGTGTTTTCTAATGTACCTATAATACTAAAAACCTTTGTCAAAGCGTCCGCCAGTAAGTCGCATCTATAGGCATCCAAGTACGGGTCAGAATTTGACCAAATTTGGCATACGTGTTCCTTTGAACCCGAAACTCCTCATGATTTTTAAATTTGTTAAATATACTGAAGTAAAAAAAGAACAAATGGTTGGCTGAAGCAAAAGTCTTTTTGTTTAGGCAGAGAATGGTGTAACTATGAATATAGTGTACCTTCAAGCACGGTAATAAACTTATCTTTATTTACATTTATCCTTTATTATTTACGTAAATCAGAGCAACGCAAGGTACTTCAGCTGGCACACTGCTAAAAATTTATAAACATTAACATGTTTATTCGTAGCTAAAGTCACATAAATTTTGACCATACATTAACATTAACATGGTCATAGCCTGTCTGGTGCGCTAAGAATGTTTTATAGATTCGTGGCCTAGTTTCTTTTCAGCGAAACCGAAACTCAATAAAATAAGATATAGTGCTGCGAATTTGGTAGGAAATAATTTGTCATTTTACTCCATAATTTTATTTCTGCGGTATTCAAAATACAAATAGAACTCGGATGAAATCTTCAAGCTTTCAATTCATTCAGAAAAAGGAGAAACTTAGGTATGGACTGTTAAATTTTTTTCCACGAAAAATTCTCTCCGTCACCAAATTCCACTCCGTATAATTTTTAGTAAACTCAGTAAACTCTCGACAAAACCATATTAGGATGTTCTGATAAATAAACTGGATAGACAAAGGCACACAAGTCGATAAGAATATTAATGTAGTTTATTAATTATTAGCGACATTATCAGATAGTCTTTAAGTTATCTGAGTAAGACCAATATTACATCGATAAATATACATTTAGAAAGAAAAGAGCATGATTCTAGAACACATGGTCAAAAGAGGCCTTATGAGAAGAACACTTACTAAATAGAACTTGTCTGCTGTTACAATGACTACAAGCCTACATTAAATATTGGAAATATATAGAAAACGTGTGAAATAATCCACACTGTACGATAATAATACTTTCTTTAAGTAGTTCAAATTTGTACCACTTATTGATAATAATTTAATAAATAATCGTAAAGCTTTTAAAGTTTTATTTTATCAGAAAATTTTTTGAAATTACATAGTATTTAAAACCAAAAATGACAGCTTAACAAATTCCCAAAGTAAATTCATTATCTTCTGTAAACAATGATAATGATGTTTTTGTTGTTGTTATTGCTGTTTTGGTAATCAGTCCTAAGACTCGTCCGATGCAACCCTCCACGATAACCTATCCTGAGCAATCATTTTCATTTCTACATAGCTAACACATCCCAATTCCTCCTTAATCTACTTAGCGTATTTACATCCTTGGCCTCACTATTATTTTATTACCCCATACACTTCCCACTAACGCTAATTTTACAAGACCCTCATGTCTCAAAACGTAACCTATTAATATGCCCCTTCTCTTAGTCAAAGTCCTCCAGATTGTTCTATTTCTCCTATTCTGCGAAAACTTCCTGGTTAGTTAACCTACCCAGCCATCTGATTTTCAGGATTCTCCTATAACACCACATTTCTGCAACTTCTATCGTACACTTTACGTACCCATATAACGCAACCCTCCATACAAACATTTTTAGTATTGATTTCCTAATATTAATACTTTTATAAGCCGTAAGTAATTTTTTTTTGCGAAAGACTTCTTTGCCTGTTCTATACTACTATTTACGTGCACTATACTTCTACCAACCCTAGTTATTATAGTTCCCAAATAGCAGGATTCCTTAACTTCCTTAAAAATATCCCTTCCCAATCTAACACCCTTTGTTATTCCACTATTTCCCATACTACACTCCATCACCTTGGCTATACCTCTATTTCATTCAAGATCCCGTTCATGCCATTCATTATGCTTTCCAAGCTTCTTCTGACTCCCCTAATACCATCATATCATCAGCAAACGTAGGATTTTTATTTATTCTCGTTGCGTTTTGATTCCCTTTCCATATTATTTATTAACTTACTTCATCGCCTGTTTATGTATAAGATAATGAGCATGGGTGACGGACTGCATGCTTGTCTTACTGCTTTCTTTATTTCTGCTTTCGTTTCTTGCACTATAATTCTAATTACCGGTGAATGTCATCTGCAGAGGTTATGGATAACTTTTCTTTCACGATATTTTATTCCTGTCATATATAATGAGGGTCAGTATGGGAGGTTTACCTTCTTTCTACACTATGATACTGATAGTTTCTCTCGTGTGTGTGACTTCTAGCAGCGACTACTAAAAAAACGTCGGTTGTCGTTCAATGTTTATTTTCCCTGCTCCACCCGCAAGGACTCGTGACCCGTCACTTGTGACGCATTACGGCACACGGTCTATACAGATAGTACCACAATTTTTTAAAGTTTATTTGGTTCCTTAAGTAAACTTTTTCTAAATTACTTATTGATCATGCTTTTACCCAAGAGCTAGAAATTGTTTTCGATTTGATTGACAAAAGTATTCCTTTGTCCATTTCTGTCCATCATTCTGATAACCTTAATTATGTCACAAAAAATTATTTGCAAACCTCTGTCTTATTAAGTTTTCTTATAATTACTAAAACTTTCGGTTATATGAAATTAATTACACTCACAATCTAAACAGTACCATAAAAATAATTTACACAATGACTTTATTGTTTCTCTTCCTACAGTATCTTATCAAATGAACTGAATCTGAGAATGAAAGAGCTAAACTCTAAATTTAAGCTGTCTATTTGTAACCCCAATCCAACCACCAAGCATTTTATTTATCTAAAACATTGTTTCGCTTCTATTTTCAGGAGCACATTATCGTAATTGTTTTCTGAAACTTAAAATATTAAAAGCCAACATAATACTGTTAATGTTAAGCTTTACACGCAGAGTCTTAATACGTTTTACGATTCATTATTTTAAGATCTTTGTTCCTTCACTGTTTTATCTCTGATCATGCAATCTGACAATTACAGTCTTTACATTATGGTACGTTAGAGAAATGTGTCAAGCTCGTATCGAAGCGTCTGGTCTGTTAATTTTTCAACAATGATTTTCTCATTTAAAAATTTGTCTGTTCATAACATTTAGCAATATTATTTTTCTTCCAGGTATAAGAAAATTAATTTTTATCAAAAGAATGTTTACTGATCCAAACTTTTGAGACGTTTGGTACTCTATTTTGCTCGTATTCATTAATTCCAAGTCTATTTGTAACGGGGTTTTACTTCTTGAGTCAACGGACATAACAATTTTTTTCATTCTCTTTCAAAATGCAGCTGGTTTTCTGGTCTCAAGTCTCTAGCATTCTCAACGAGACCCATTAATTTTGTTGCCAACAAGCTTCCATTGCTTAGTTTCATTTGTCGGTAGTAGCTTTTGTCATCGTCCCTGCCTTTGTAATACATAATAGCCATCTCGTTTGTTTGCTGCCAGTCATTCCCTTTCGCTCAGTGGCACCGGTCGAGCAATACATGGCCTTCAGCCTTTCTGGGACAATTCCAGTAGCCAAAACGGCAATAAATATCGGGTGTCGCTATTCCTCCGTTGTTTATCATCTTGAAGGTCCTCCAATTGAGCACTATTATGACCTAGACAGTTCGCTTTGTTCGCAAACAGAGTGAAAAGTACAATATAACAGGATACAAAAAAGTAATATTAAAGCTTTCATGGTCTCTATCGAATAAAAGACTGTAATTTAATTATATCAGTACAATAAATCATTCTCAAAAGGTCTATTAAAATAATTTCACATAAAAGACACTGCACATAACAGATTTAGTCTATTAATTTTTTCCGTAATCAAAATTTCTTTTTTCCGCGGAATCATGATCCTAAAGTTCTTTCAGTCCCCACAGAAAGGGGCATATGTGATAATAACCACAACGTCCCTAAGGTCTGGGCAACAGTTCGAGAATTATTTATAATCTGATGTCAATTTATTATCAAATTAGCTTTTTAAAAAGGTAAAACCATGATTTTCAATTGACACATTACAAACCTATATCCCTATAAATTCGGCACTAGCATAAATACTGAAAAGTCGACATTTTAAAATCATATGCTATCGACATTAAAAGTTATATCAGGCCTGTTTAGCCTAATCTATTTAATATAATATATCTATTTAATATAAAAGTTTTGAATATTGTTAAATATTTCATTGCACTCTTTCCTGCGATCCATTCCATGTTTGTTTTCGAAAATATAAATTGATTCTAATATTTCTTATTCATAAATTTGTTTCTTTATCTAATATTGTAACGTTAAAAACCAAATCATGTTTTAAATGTAGATAGTAAAGTGACATGATAATGTTGATTTTAGTATTAATTTTTAAATTATTTATGGTTACATATTCTAACATTTATTTTGGTACCTTGATCTTAAAAATAAATTTTATTCCAATATTTACAATCAATTTTATAAATAACAATAGTACGTTCTGTTATTTTAATTATGTCTTGTAAGTTTTCTTACAAAATATTTTTTTGATTTTACCCAAATTTTTATTTCATTAATACCATTCTTTTCAAAACTTTTAAATAATATTGGTTCCACATTAATAATAAAGGTTAAAACCGAGAATTATATTTTTATCGTTATAATCTTGCATCAACGTTTCCATTAAGTTTATTTCAGATTCATTATCCTCGTTTAAGAAAGTTAAAACGGAATATGGAAAATGAATCATACTAAAAGGAGAAGAAATAAAAACACTACTGTTGGCAGATGTTATTATAGTATTAGGGAAGTGTCAGAAAAAGACTTGGAAAACATAATAAATTACATAAACGGAATATTGGATGAGGGTACAAGATGAGGGTTATTAAAGGGATAACCAAGGTGATGGAGTGTAGTATAGGAAATAGTGGAATAACAAACGATTTTAGATTGGGAATGGATATTTTGACGGAAGTTAAGGAATTCTGCTACTTGGGAAGCGTAATAACTGGGGATGGTGGAAGTATAGTAGACTTAAAGAGTAGGATAGCACAGGCAAGGAAGGTCTTTGCGAAAAAAAGGTATTTACTTACGGGTAATAAAGTGTGAATATTAAGAAATCGTTGCGTGAAAAACGTGGTCAGTAGGATTTGCAGTCAGGAAAAGAATAGAAGCCTTTGAAATGTGGTGCTATAGGATAATGCTGAAAATCAGATGGGAGGATAGGGTAACTAACCAGGGACTTATAAACGGAATAGTGAATATAAAACAATTTGGAGGACTTTGACCAAGATAAGAGATGGATTATAGGCCACATTTGAGACATGTGGGTATTGAAAAAGTATCATGAGACGGAAGTGTGGGAGGTTAGAAGAGAATAGGGAGGTAAGTATGTAATACGCTAAGCATATAAGGGAAGATGTGGGATGTGGTAACTATATAGAAATGAAACGGCGTGCGCCGGATATGTTAGCAAGTCTTAAGACTGAATACCACAACACCAAATTATTCTTCATATTGGTATCCTCTTGCACATTTTTTACGGTAACACGCCACTCTAAAAAGTTTTTATTTTGTGAATAAATTTTAAAATTTGAGCACATAATATCTATATTGAGATAATGGTACCACACATTACAACGAGAAGCAGATATATTTAAGAAACTGATAGTATAATTTAGTCACGCTCGAAAGTCAATTTTAAAGGTGCGTAATAGGCATTAAATACAGATAACATTTCATCAATACAATTATAAGGAATAATGCAAAAAATATCATTTACATATCTGTGATCATTAATAGGTTTTAATGTATGCTAAACAAAAGCTTTTCCAAATCACGCATTATTAATTCAGCAAGGACGGGAGTTAAGGAAGAGCCCATAGGAAACCCAAGAATCTGGTGATAAAACCTTTTGTTGAATGTAAAACATGTGGAGTTAAATACAAGGTTGCTGGCAGTCTTCATTCACAAGCATACCTGTTGATTTGGTCATTAACTGTTTTAAGTCCAGATTGACTACCTATAATGAGATTTCTCTTAATGAGTGGATTGAAACGAACTCTTCCGTCTCTTTTTAATGTTTTTCTGTTAATTCCGTATTTAACAAAAGCCTTCAGTTAAGCTATTGGCATAAATTAAACTTTTTTTACTGAGCACTAACAGTTGCAACAAATGTGAATATTTTTGACGTCAAATAGGAAGAACCCGAAGTCCAATGATTGAAATTTGCGTCCAATGATGTCCCCTAGCGTACACAAAGCATCGTATAGACGACAAAGTGGACGAGTTACTCGATATCAAGTACTTAGTTAAAAAAAACTTTACCCACGAGCACGTACTTTAAAATTCTCCGGCTTCTGGTCAACAAGAGTCGATTTGTTAATTGAAGGCCAGTCAATGTCGTTTTCTGCCACTATCATTGTTTAATGTCGAATTTAGTTATAAATGTTTCAAATATATGCCAACTATTTAACCCTGAGAACAATTTCACATATAAAATAATTATATTTAATTCGTTTTATTGATAAAAATTAATATTTCTTTCAGAAATTATTATTTTATCCACATTAATCATCAGGATAAATCGGCTGCATTTCCAAAAATGAAAATTACTTTACTGAAATTGGTTAATATCGAAAACACCGTAGAAAACAGAAAAAATGGTATGTAAAATGATTTTTAGTGTGGTAGTTCTAGGTTTGGCTGAACATTGTAACGCGCTTCTGTTAGTAATAGCCTGCACATGGTGGAATACCACAGGAAGGGATTAAAACGGGGATGAAGAAGAGAGTTCAAGATATCCAAGGCAATTGGCATAAATCTAATGCAAGGAAAACTACAAAAGTAGCATGCACCATACAGATCTGGCTATCCGATGACTCTTTCTGAGGGGAACTCACAGTCATTGACCTCTTGCAAAATAATTCCGAGTCAAGAAACTTTGTGACGACAATTGGCCGGACATATTAGAGTATGGGAGGTTTGAAATAATGAAGCATAATTGAGTAAAGATGAGTAGTTTAAGAATGATCTACACAGAAGAGTTCTTTTAAGTATGTTTTGAGAGATAGTGAGGACCGATTCTCGCATAGATATTGTAGATTTTAGAATAGAAGGCCTGGAATAGGTTTTTAAGGAAATAGAGAAAGGACTGTTCTTCATGGTTTAAAAGAGATTCCAACCATCACCAACGCTGAAGATTGGTCTCATCCAGACCGCATTACGAGATCCAACACACAATAATCCCATTTTTCCTACATCCTATATAAAATATGAAATTACTGTTGACACGTAGCCAATGACAAAATGTGTGCTGCATCACATGTAACAAAATAATATTCTGATTTGGTACAGAATAGTCTAGCGGTCAGGACGCTGATCTGCCCACCGGTGAGCCAACGTTCCTGTCCCGTCACCCCCTAATATTAATTGTCACTTTTCATTACTCTCTTTAATTTTGTACAGATAGTTCCTTGATAACAACGAGTTTTACGTCATTTTTATCCTGGTTCTGTATAAAGCTGGACAGAGTTTAGTTCAATTGTAAGCAAGTTTGTATACAGATCTTGTGTAAACGTTTTCTGCATTTCACCCGGTTCTAGCTGTAATTATTCCAAGTTTACTTAATAATTCCGATTCCTACGTGACAATATCGTATTTACCAATTTCACTATTATTTTTAACTAAATACATATTCTGGAAATTGCTTACGTTCTGTTGGTTGCTCTCATAATTGCTATGGGTTGTGCTAATGCGGCTTGATATAGGTTTAAATTGCTTTTAAATTAATTACGCTCAGCTATTGTAACAATGTTTCGTTATTGATTTCGGTATTAAATTGACGAATGGATTTATTAAATAATTGAAATGATTGAAATCCTAATTGCATCTTGTCAGTTATACACACAACAATTACAGCAATAATTCCAAAATACTCGTATAAATGTGTGTCAAATTAATCAACTGCTGGCTCTTGTACTCGTTATCTCTAGCATTAAGACGATTATACAACGTTGATGTGAATAACGTACGAGGAAATATAGTCAGGACAGTATATTATGGGAAATACCATAGTTAATTGAAGAAGTTTAAATATAATGACGAGAAGATATTTTTTAATATAACCAAATTAACCTTATTAAAAATAGAGGGATACTGATCGTTATGAAAAAGGATAAGAAATAAATAAAGTAACCATTTTTTAAAAAATATTGCTGAGAAAATATGAAGACGGAATGTGTTTATATTTTTTCCACAATTCTTTTACGAACCACAATTTGTAAATAAAATTCTAAAACAGTTATTTTCAATTTTACTGGAACATTTAGCAATTGTAGCTAATATGCATACACACAATTGCTATTTATAACAAATAAAAATATTCAACATTATATCTTATTGGTCTAATGACATATGTAATTTATTATTATTATTTAAACTTTCAGTTTGTCCTAATAAAGTATTAGTTAGTAAATATTTAAATTTTGAACCCATTAATCTTCATGTTGTTGTCTTCCTCCAAGATCACGTTCGTGACATTTATTGTGGTTCCAAAAAATTTTCTGACTCCCTAATACCAAAATATCATCAATCCTTAGGGTTTTTATTTTTCCTCCTAGCATTCTTATTCCCTTTCTATATTCATTTTTAAGTTTATCATCGCCTGTTCTATATATAAGTTAAAGAGCACGGGTGACAGACTGCATTTTTGTCTTACTCCTTTATTTATTTCTAATTATTTTCTTGCCCTTCAATTCTAATTACTGTCGAATGCCATCTGTAGAGATTAAGTTTCAAAACTAAACAAACGACTGCCTGACACAAAAATAACCCTTTATGTATACTCCTTATTACATGATATTTAGTTATCATATCAAATACTTATTTAAAACAATCTTAACTTGCGACTACAAAGAATATAAAATTTACTTGATCAATTTAAAAATTGTACTCTCTCTCTATCCAGGAAATATTTCTGAGATAAGATCACTGCAAAAGTAATGCATACTATTTTTTTCCAATTTATTTTCCATAACACTTCTTTGCAATTCATGGAGTTTATTGTTAGCACCTTTCCCTTTGTGTTGAAGTTTGTGGTGCGGGTTCTATTAATTTGTAGGTGGGGAGAATGATTTTAGGTTGTTTTTAATTTATACGGGATAAAAAAATTATAATATTTAAATTTTAACAAATGCAGATTTATTAAATTTGATATTTAAGGGGGATCCTCGCTCACTACGTCGGGAGCATGAGTGAATCTTTAACTAAGGGAAAGCTAAACGCTCAGTGGGTATAAATCGAATATGGGGGGAAAAGCGAACACTATATACAAACGACCAGAGGCAGGAAACAATAAGGTGGGTACATCACCACGGTGCTGTGACGATCCCCGACGTCCTTACTGGCAGGTGACTCAGCTGATGCCTGCTTGGCGTCGTCTTCCAAGCGTCGGAGGTATGCTGGCTTCTAAAACTGCTCTTGTAAACTCTCTTGTAAACTGCTCTTGTAATCTGATCTTGTAATCTGATTTTGTAATCTGATTGCTCGTCTCCTAATGCGCCCTGGTTTTCTTCTTCTCGCCCCGCCCCAATTCTCTCCTAGTGGGGGTGCATTTCCTACTTCCTCCGTATGGAGGGTAGGATTCTGGAGATTCTTATTTTCGGCAAGTGTCCTTCATAATCTTGGGCATAACAAATTGTTGTTATGAAGTCACTTGCCTCTATTGTTCCCGCTTTCGGGGAATCGGGGTACAGAGCAGGTAGGAAGCAGGTCCAGGCGTCAGGTCAATTTTTCCCGCGGCTGACAACAGATGTATTGCTGATAAATAACATCTGTTGTCCATGTCTTCCGCAGGCGAGACTTGATGCTATCTCGTCCAATAATATTTACCGAACCTTAATGTTTCCGTTTTCTGGCCGAGAAGATGACTGTAATTCGTCATTTAATTAACCTATCGCGTTCATTCATGCTCCCGTCTTCGTCCTGCTTAGACCTAAATACTTATATACAAGAAAAAAAATACAATTTAATTAAAATTATGTGGTACAGGCAATCGCGTACCACAACTTGTTTTCAACCTCTTTCCATAACCTGTCTTTAAGATGATTTCTTCACTTCACATTCGTCTAAATCAACACTTTGTCATATACTTCCTGTACCACTGAGAACGAGAAAGTGGGAAACATCCAGAAGATGTTGAAAGAAGTGTATTGAGATGCTGCCGTCGATCGCGGCATAGTTAGATGCTGGGTAAACAGATAACGTGGTGAAAGAGGGTACGCTAATATATCCTGAAGTGACATTCATTCAAAGGAAATATATATATTAAGTCTGTTTGCCTTACTCTACCTTCATATGCTACTAAAAGGGAGTTACAAGTTTCACAAATCACCCGCTCATTCCCTTCAAAAGAAACAGTCTTAATGATTATTTAAATAAAACTACATTTCATTAACTGGAATTTTTAAAAATTCACTTTCTCGGGAATAATGATATTTTCAATATGTAATATGATGCGACGTAGCTCTTCAATAGTGGATAGAAGTATTAAATTCAGTGGCTTCTTCAGCTTGTAAACAATGGGATTACCTCACTGTTTCTGAATTCAACACCATTCCCATCCGGACTGTCAATGTTTGTTCAAATCTTATTGAGTGCACTTCTATTGATATTTTATCTCAAAAGCACTCTGTTTGCAGAAACTCACTAGCCTCCTTACAAACAGTTAATGACACGTTTTACCGGATAAAATTTCAAGTGTTTCATGGACAAAAATGGTTATAATACAAAATAATAAAAATTAAATATAATTGTAATAATTCTTCATAATGAAGTTGATTATAGAATTATCAAACGCTACACGGTGAATAATTTATTTTAAATTTAATCTATGAAATTAATTAATAGTATTCCTCAGCTGACGAGGACCACGAGATTCACCGATATCCACAGCAAACTGCGTTACAACATAACGGTGATATACAAATTCGCGTTTCTTACCATTGGTTATTTTGAGTGTTAATTACAAAATTCGACCGCAGTACATAAAATTTCAGAGTAATTTGAGAGAAAAGTAAATATTAAAATAAAACCAATTACAACAATTACTCTTTTGAAATACGTTTATTTTACTAAATTATACGAAGTAAATTCAAAATCTCCGTTTTTAAAATTGGAGAAATTTGACCCTCTATGTCATGTAAAGGTGAAAACTCTCATAAGATTAATATAAAATTAATACCGGTGTAACTCTAGATATTAATGTAACAGCTACTAGTTGTCCCGTACGTACACAAGAAGCCATATGAATGAAAATCTTCCTTCAGATAATTGCCGTATACTCAGCAATGCTGCAGAATCGATACTCTGAAGGTAGCGAATATCTTAATATAATCTTCAATTAATAATAACTCAGAAATAATCTCTATAGTTCCATATTTTATTAATTTTGCTTCACCTTCTTCTTCGCTTCGCTTCTCTTCGCTGGTTTGTGGTGATACTGTCTGGTAATTCCTTTGGTTGGGAGGTACAGCTGAGATGTCTATGCTGCGAAAGTGTACCGGAATCTTCGGCCATAGAAATGGGTGGCTAGCGGAACCTATTATTTTCATTTCCTCCGGCGATTTGACTCGGACCCTTTCCATTTCTTGTCCCTTCCTGCTTATTGACGCAAGGGATGTCTACGTGCAGTTGCTCTTGATTTACAAGTGTCACATTTTTAGGCCTTCAGAGCTCCCCTGTCAGTCTTCCGTTCCAAAACATTTCAGACAATGGCAGTAATTGTTCTGGATTCTCGTCTCACGTCTGGCTATAAGTATCATCTCAATTGGATGTTAAAATTAACCAATCGCCTTCATTTTTGCTCTGTTGTTGGCTTGGTGAGTAACCTAGCTCGCTCTCAAGATTAGTAAAGTATGTATACGTTTATGCAAAAAATGCAAAAAACTCAACAAACATTTATAATGGCGGGAATTGTCTTTCTTATATATGTTGGTGCAAATGCAAACCACAGTGCCTCCATATAGAAAAAGAGTGAGAAGAGTAATCTGCTACGATGCAAGGTTCAGTGAAAAATGTCTTTTGTTGTTTTAGGACTTGACTCGGGCAGATCAGAGCATTGTCTCCCATGTCGGAAAAGAAACACAGTAGGCTGCAACACAAACAAAATAGTCTCCGCTGCATATAAAAATTCTTCTCTGTATCATCCGCTACTTAAAAGCTACTTTTAGAAATTTGTAGAGTTCATTTCAAAAACACAAAATTCATTCAAATACGCTAAGGTTATATCGACTTATGACAAATGTAATATTTATATTAGTTTGGCCAAGGCGGATAACGTTTCGATGTACCTATAAAAGTCCGTAATTTTTGACAACTAAGATTGATACAAAAATTCATAGCACTTTTTCTCTGTGCTTAACTCATTAATTGCCATAATAAATTATTAAATTATACCTTAATATTTTATCACTTCTTTCATTACCTTTTCGAAGTGTAAGTAGTTTCTCAATTCAATGTGTATAAAAATATGTAGGCTTGGATTTGGGAATGAGTTGAGTCAAGTTCGTAAAGAATATTCGTTAACGCAAGCGTTCACACAATTATTGTTGGAAAAAAGACCGGAAGTAATGCAGAAGCACTTGATTCGGTTCTCTCGGTCTCTTCTCTTCAATTTCAGTTGCATGGCGTCTGATATTTCAGAAATAAAGCTCATCAGTTATACTCTATTCCTGGGAATCAATTAGAATTACCGTAAATAAGTGTAAAAACCCTCATGGCTTGTGTTCTTAATAATATATATATATATATAATATCCTAGTAGGTTGGTAATTATGATAATTATATTTAAATGGAGATTTCGGATTTATTTGTTGAATGCTCACCTGTAAATTTTTGGTCTTCTGTTAAAGCTCAATTTATGTGCCCTTAAGATTCAGATCGGAGACCCTTACGCAAGAAACTGTTATAAATGAGCAATACTGTCATTAAAAATAGTTCTGTTTGGCCAAGGTAACATATATTTTTATATTTACAATATCCCGTTATAACGATGGTCTTATAAATTCTGGTACGTGAGGAGATCGCAATCAGTTTCTGAACGTTAAGTTTTCTGTCATTGATAATGTACTGGCGTCATCAATCTGCGAATAATTGAATACACCACGGAACTCCACGAGCAATGATTTTGAAGTGTAAGTCCTCCCTTATATCAATTGATCCGTGACAACTGTTTGAAACATATTATTTGTTGTGCAATGACCCAAATTCCTTTTTCATGTACGTGCTAAATTCAATAAAAAGTCCTATCTTAACATTTATTTTTCAATAGAATAGATTTCCGTGTGAATTCACGAGTCCCTGGATCAAATATAGCACTATTTAATAATCGATTAGCATAGTGACTGATCTGGAGGGATTATTTTATGTAAATTAAAATGTACTGTTTGGTGAAAGCTTTATTAAGAGGCCGACGTTTCCTGGGTAATTATTTGAATTAATTAGTACAAAATTAACTTGACAATAATCACTTGTCAACATGTGATTAAATCGGAATCAAAAGTGGGAATTACGTTTTAATTTGCATTAGAATGCCAGAATGTAACTCAACGACTTTCATAACCCCGAAATTGACATCAATCTTGGTTGATTTCGTCTTAATTACTTTCAAAACTTTGCATCCCACTCATCGTCGGTGTTGTTTATTTTCTTACCTTAAATTATGCGGTAACAAATTAAGTAGAAACGTATTACTGATATTATGAGTAACGAGACCTGTGCGATTAAATTGATCAATTCAAATTTGAAACCCTATAAAAAGTTTTATATTCTATTGTCGTACTTTGTTGGTTAGATTAAATGATAGGAATTGTTGAATTTTTTACGTAAGCAGCTTCTCCTTACAGAATAGAAGGAATTTTTTTCCAGGCGCTGCATTATCCAATTCAGTATCGGATACAATTGCATCCGCAGTCGCTATGGGAGGGACTCAATTTGTGTTTGTGACCAGGAAGTGTCCCCGGAGAAAATGCTTTCCGGAGGCGGTTGTCCCTTGTCAACGACAAGGCACCCCATGTGTATCGTTGCTCGAATTCCAAATCGAAAGAATTTCTTAAACCAGTTACGAAAAACAGGAAAAATGCGTTTACTTATATTATGAACAAATCTCTCATATGTTTATTCACTTTCCTGCGACGCCATAAATATATATGCTTTGTAAAAACATGTGACAAATTTCAGCAGACTATGCTATTCAGAACGAGCAAGGAATACGATATAAAAGAAACCTTACGCAACAAACATAGACGAACATATTAAAATTTTTAGAACAAGAATAATTAAAAGAAATTTAATTAACAGTAGCGTTTGATGAGGAAGATTAGAACAAAACACTTTTAAAATTCATCTTTCCTTTTAAAAATAAAAAGTACATGCACATGCTAACTACCTTTGACGAGGAAACACTTCACTTAAATTTCTTAAATTAATTAATAATATTAAATCGAATAAAAGTTTTAATTAATATTTTTATCTCTGTTCTCCCATGGCTGTATCAGCCACAAATCGATTCAACATAAATGTAAACGTAACAAAATCTCATTATAACAATTTAAAAATAACAGAAACACAAACATTAAACTCTATTTATAAAATAGTGTGCTTCTGTTCGTAATTCTTCTAATCTGAAGTTGTTGTAAGTTTAGTATTACCAGGATGGTTCTTAGCTTTAGTTGGACCCGAGCTACTGTCGACATCCAGATTTTTTTTTCAATTTTCCTACCAATTTTTTTGTACTTTTTATATTTCTCACATAAATAAATATATTGTCCCAAATTTTCAGCCTGACCGTTTGAATAATCTGCGGAATTTGCCTTCGCGTGCGCAAGTTCATTGCGTCGTAGCTTGGCATTGGTTCGACATTTCGATATCGGATTGATGAGTTCTTATAAATTCCGTGTGTTGTATTACGAGTTATACACACATACATTTCTGCGGCATTTTATCTAACCTCCTAAATAAAATATTTTATTTTCAGTATTGATTTTTGTGATGTATATGATAGGAAGAAGGAAATCAAAGGTAAGCTTACAACTTGAATAAAAATAAAACGAGAGGGAATACATATGCAAAGATTTGAAGCTGGCATAGCTTCTATTGTCAAAAAAAATAATATTTTTTGTTAGTTTCTGAACTTAAAAATTAAATGTTCTCATTCTTAATAAGGTGTGTTACAAGAACTAAAATTGATATTTACCAAGAACAAGCTCTCCAATAAATAAAAGTAACACAAGCTCAAAGAAACATAATTATTTGTTTAAAATTGATTTTTAATTGCAGTTATGTTCGCAAATTTTAAATATGTTGAAAATATGACCGATTTGTAATAGTGAAATATTAACTTTTATATTCTATTTTCGCTTCACTCAATCATTTAAATAATTGAAAGAGTCGTGATCGTACCCAACCATATTAAAATTATTATTAGAAGTTTATTTTTCGGTAGCAATTTGTTACATGATGATTTAATTAATTCTCGAAATGGACATCAGTAAAGAATTTTTATTTGTATTTAACCAATATGATGTAGGTCTCACGTAAGAATATTTTTAAATACGTTCCTTAAGGTTCATTTTAACAATTATCTCGTCTAATACTTCCAGCGTTCAATATGGGCTTTGTGAACTTCTACTGAGTAACATGATCACAAATACGTTACGGGATAATGAATTACTTTCCGGAGACGTCAGATGACAGCGAAGTTGATAAATGGCCGTAAGAAGGGAAAAATAATCATACGACGTCCTGCTCCGAACAAGAAGCAAACTCTCCCCTAATATTGCTGAGAAATTTAATAAATCACAGAGATTTATTTTTATAAAGCATTTTTTTGTCAATAAGTAAGTTCAGAAAGATGTGCTTGTAGGTTGCCTATTCTCATGTATTCATCAGTATACAGTATTTGATTTGTCTTCGCGTTCTCATAATTTACATTTATATAAATTATATAGCGCTTATTCCAGCGTCATCATACCTGTTGATGCCGACTAATCTTGCGTCGTGGACTCCGTCCTGCGACGATTACGGCGAACTGATACTTAGTATTGAGAAAGCAAGCAATGTAGACCGTTAAATCACAACAATGGTAAAACAAATAATAGAAAAATTAAATTGTTGTAGCAAAAGCATGTCGCATATTTTGCGGAAATGATTTGGGTCACAGACGCAAAACTATCCGCATTTACATATATTTTATTTATAATGTAGGTATGTTTTATTTATATAATTGGAAAGTGAACTTTTTACATTTTAACGAATAATTCTCTATTCAAAATCATTATTTTTTGTAAATTTATGTCTAGTTACCTGATTTAATCCAAAAATATTAACGAAACGTTATTAATATATTAAATAAATATTTTTTATATTTCAGTTTATAGTCACAAACCAACGAGGTCATAATTATACTCTAACTATACGTATGTCTAATGATGCATCACAAGCCTGGAAAGAGTCTAGATTAAATTAAATTCTTATCATGAATAATTTTTTCTGTGGCGGGTGATCTTGGAACTAAGCTTAAATTTTATGCCATGTTTTACTTGTAATTAAAAGGGTCAAATAGCGTCATAAACTTGAGAAAGCTAGAATTTTATAGCAGAAGTTACTGTTTCAATAATATTTGAAATAACTAGTAATATACTTCTAACTAAAATATTTGAAAGTTTTATTCAGTGATATATATTTTTAACAATTGTCTTACAATTGTTTTATTTTTCTGTAAACTGATACATCTTCCTCCGAATTTAAGATTAGACATTCAAAAATGTGAATTATAAAATTACAAATAAACATATTGGGTGCCACTTATACCTACTAAATATCTATCCCTCAAAAAACTATAAATTCCATCCCACGTAGCAAAAATGTATAAGATCTGTTCCCAAACAAAGTATTAAAATTCCTTTCTGAAGAATCATATATAGTATTATTAAAACCCTTCAATGCTATATGTAAAACCTGTAATATCCCCTCTAAATGGAACAAATCTACTACTATACCCTTACTTTTTAGTAATGGTGGAACAAAATACATCAGTCGACAGCTACAGGCCTAACGGCCTAAATTAAAGTGTATGCAAATTGATGGAGAGAATTATATCTGCTAGACTTATGTGATATCTTAACATCAATTACATTTATATATAAAACAATTTTCTTTCCATAAGGATCATTCGTTACTCTCTCTGTTGATCGAGATGCATATTTTTATTAAGGAATGAAACGCCATACAATTGCTACAATTCTGAATATAAAAATAGTATAAGACAAATCATGGATACGAGTAATTGTCAACCAAATTCGTAAACTAAGTGTGAATGGGAACATCCTGGGAATAATAGAAAATCTCACCAAAGAAATATATATGCAGGTATATATGTGACAACTGACGAATTCGAATTTGAAAATGAAATAACACAGGGATTATACCTCAGTGTTGCCCTATCTTTGATAGCCGTGAATGACATCGAATATACAATCTGCCCTCTGGTTAACACCCGAATACGCAGATGGCATGAAACCCTTAGGATATATGCGGACTCGAGAATCATCACAGAGGGAATGGAGGAAGCTATAAAAGCGATTCACTTGTCAAGAAATTGTAAATATGAACCTATACCGCTCAGGACTTACAATTCCCCAATTACAATAACAAAGGGGGTGAAAATTCTGGGAATGTATTGATACGCTGGACTAACCTTCAGGCCCATATTAATCACTTCATTATAGATAACAAAATACGCCTATCACTATTGAAATTACTAGCACCTAAGAGAGCTTAACTCCTTAATGCTGGAGCTCCCCTATAGAGCACTAATTCTGTCTAAATTAGACTAATCCTTCCATATTTACATATCGACACACAGAAAGGAACTTAGAAAGCTAGACAAGATCGAGGCACTAAGAATGATATCTTGTTATGTAAGAAGCTTTCGCGAAAAAGAGTGATTTACTTACGGATAATATGAGTGTGAATATTAGGAAATCGTTGCTAAAAATGTTGGTATGGAGCGTGGCGTTATATGGGTGCGAAACGTGGACAATAAGAGTTGGGGAAAGGTAAAGAATAGAAGCCTTTGAAATGGTGCTATAGGCGAATGTTGAAAATCAAATCACAAACGAGGAAGTATAAGTGAATGTTCTAAGCAGAATAGGGGAAAAGCGAACAATATGGAGGACGCTGACTAAGAGAAGGAATATATTAACAGTCAACGTTGTAAGGCACGAGGGTCTTGTAAAATTAGCATTAGAGGGAAGTGTGTGAGGTAAGAACAGAAGAGGGAGGCCAAGGATGGAATACGCTAAGCAGAAAGGGAGGATGTGGGTTGTGCTAGTTATAAGGAAATGTAACGGTTTGCGCAAGATAGGTTAGCATGGCGGGTTGCATCAGGCCAGTCTTAGGACTGATTACCACAACACATGTAAGAAGCACCCCAATAGATCGACTAAGAATTGAGTCTAAAGCTGCACGGCTCCAAAGTGAAGAAAAGTCATAATGGTAAAGATACGCCTGCACAACTACAGAATCTTCATCTACTTATTCCTGGCCTCTTTTCCAAACTAGCCCAACTCTCCCTCGCATAGACCATAACTCGTCACTCAAGATCCTCCCGCCATGAAAACTCCATTACATCCCAACAGACACCTCTCTGCTAAAAAGCGGCACAAATCTTAGTAACAATTATTTCTGGGAAATTTAACTTCTTTTTCTTCCTTGGCTCTACAGCCCATTCAGAGCCTGGGTCTACCGGGTCGACTGCGGGTTGTCATCCGAATTTGGAGTGGCACGTGGTCAGCGTACCGATTATCCAGCAGTCTTAACCCCGGTCCTCACAACCATGATGACACAAACACCTAAGCCCATGCCAGGATTCGCACCCGAGACCTCTGGATCGTGAGGGAGCGATGCTAGCCACTAGACTATGGGCGATATAACTTACTAAACTCCAAAAGAATTACACTTACGCCTACAAGTCAGCGGAAAGCGTAGGCAGCGCATTTATAGCTGCTGACTCCTTCATACCCACATAAATAGATAAGAAGGCTTCTATAACCACAGCAGAAACGCATTCACTTCTCACAGCAACAATTTTCTGCGAGGAAAGTCCAAATGCGAACACCTTCATTGTAACTGACACCCTCGCCACCATCAATTAATTACCTAAAAACCAGTGCAGGAGGAATGAAAAAGTCAACAAAATCGAAGACACCATTTGGAGGAGCAATCTGAGGAGCAATAAAATAAAGATAGTGTGTTCCTGTACACACTGATATACCAGGAAACACAGAGTCCGGCTGGTTGGCAGGAAGAGAGGACTCAAACAATTCTACATCTCGACCACCCAAGTGTGTACCGAAAAGATTGCTAGCTCGGATCCTCTCGCTTCTTTGGAAAGAAATGTACCACGAAGGGAACAGGAAGGAATGAAGGGATATTCTTCAGAGAATTTAATAACTACAGCGACATAACTCTCTCCAAAAACATCTCAAGAAGGAAGCAAGTTATACTATCAAGAATCCGCACTCAACAAGCTCAATTAACGCATAATTTCCAGTTTTCCAGCTCAGCTCAACCGGAATCTACTCTCTGCAGGTCTACATGAACAGTTCAACACATCCTATTTGAAACCCCCCCAGTACGACTGTTGTAGGAGAAAACCAGTGGCAACCCATACAAGACGTGCTTTCTGTTCATCGTCAGTAGCGATCCACGTCCTGCTGGAGTTCCACACCAACGTAGGTCTGGACAAGGATATCTGACAGCCATAAGTCTCATTATCAGAAATAACACAGCAAAAATGGACAAATGGACACTAAAAATGTTATATATGTGTATCATTTGTTGATTATATTTACAGTCGCCAAGATCAGTGTATGTTTACGCGACGTTAAACAACCCATTAAAATACAAAAATTATCATTTTAAAGTTCTTATTCAGTATCTGTCCTATTATCTTAGCTAGGGTTCAATAGCAGAAAAATAGTGAGCTGCTGAATACGAAAGCTGCAGAATATTGTTAACCACTACGTAATAATTCTCAATATCAAAGTTATAATCGCACTTCCACTTCTTACTGTCGATTGTCTTTAATATTATTCTGAAAATATGTACCCATTTGAATACAGTAGTAACTCGATTCTGTTCCAGAAATTTTCGTCGCAAACCAAACTTCTTGAAATTCCAGTTAAATTTTTCCAGAAAATTTATATATAAAATCCAACAATTTCTCTGTACAGCTAGACTAAATTAATTTCTTGTTTACGATGAGGAATTCACAACAAGGGTATCATCATCAATTTTTGTAAATACGAGGTGCTTCGTTGTCGTTGTCTACAACGAGAACCTTCGAGAAGGACCTATTTGCTATCTTCTGCTTACAAATTAATAGTCTTCAAATTTTTTAATGTTATTTATATACATTCTAGTATACACCACTACATCTTTATTTTAACGTAGCTTTGAACTGAAAGTCAAAATCAGCAGTTTTTTATCCACAATTTAATATTCGTTACTTATACACATTTTTACATTTTTATTTAGTTGGCGTGAGTGCATATATAACCAAACCATTTAATTACAAATGAAGAGATTATTTGTCTGGCGTATTTCACGGTTAATAAGACAGGTTTATACTCGTTAGTAGAATTTAAGAATATTTGTCAGCAGTCTCCATTTTTGTAATAGTATAAGCGAAACTGCCGCAGAATGCTGACTCAACAGAGACTTGTTGCAACTTCTAAGACATCTTTTGAGTCGGGGAAAATTACAAGGGACCTAAAGCTCTCTCAAGACTCCTTTTATTTGCCGGCTGGCCAATGGTGTCATTTATTGTAAAGACACCTCTGGGCTCACTTCCAAAGAGAAGTAGTATTTTAGAGAAACTTGCACTAAAGCCTATCTCCTTTAATCTGTAATAATTTTATATGGCAGGACACGTTCATTAATTTATTTAGACGCAGTTAAGCTTAATTCAGTTCTTAAATTAACAGATACTACTTAATGTAGTCTCATAGTTTGTTAGCTTGCTCTCATTCTTTACTCACCATAGTAACCAACTATCAAATTACATAAGACACCTTTTACATGGTTTAGATTTATTGTTATTTACATCAGTCATCGGATGAGGAAATAGGATACGTCATAAATTACATTAAGTAACAAAATAAAGTAAAATAATTTATAACTAATGTGTTTCTCGCAAAACAAACTACTTTTAACAATAAATATTCATCACAATTGTTACATATAAATAATAGTCTTTCTAAAAATCGTTCCAGTGAAAATATTACCATTCAAATCAATGAATATTCTCATAATTTCTCAAACTTATTATGAAGCTCTCTTACTGTTTCTTCATTATTTTTGTACTTTGGCTTTATAATTGGTTTCATATATTAAATTAAGAATTTTTACGTAGTGTAGACGTCTTATGCCGATCTCCTGTGGCCTAGTGGCTAGCGTCACTGCCTCTCAATCAAGACGTCTTGGGATCGAATTCTGGCATAGGTTTGGATGCTTGTGACGTCATTGTCACGAAGACCGTAGAATCGATACGCTGACCACGTATCACTCCAAATTCGGAACGTGCCATGACAGTCCGCAATCGACCCGGTAGACCAAGGCCCTGAATAGTCTTTAAGACCAAAGAGAAAAATATAGACGACTAATAATAATATAGTGTTGCCTGTCATATTTATTGAGCCAAGCAACTAAAACTATTTCCCTAAATACCATTAAAACTAAGAAATATAAGTAATTGTACTTAAATTGATTCGTACACACGTCTAAATGGTAGTAGAATGCATTAATCTGCTTATTTGCCCTGTTTGTATCATAAAAATATTTTGGTCAGATAATTAAGATTGTAAGTTGCATTTGTAACTTGTTTCATTAAAATGTATATTAAAGTTTATTGATTCTTAATGAAAATAAGTACTGTGTTCGTAAATGAATGAAAAGAATTTTATTTATAACAAATTAGACAGCGATAAAAAATTAATTACATCCTTCAGCTCATATCTTACGATTTATTATAAAATAACCACTCACCAAATTAATTTTTTTGATCACATTTTATTATTAAACAATGTAATCCTATCGTTCTTAAAGTATTATAATTTCTTCACGAATATAAATACCGTATTTAGGTGTGTGTATAGGCTACATTTTTCTACTGAAAATATGTAGGGGAAAATGAGGTGCAGCTTGTATTCGGAATTTATAAATTAGATACAGTAAACACCCTTCAGTTTATAACACTTTAATAGTGTAAAATGGCCTTATCAATATAACGTACAACGTATTGCATGCAATCGTCATTAAAGTCCTTTGTCATTTAACATCATTGCCGCTATGAGATGATTGCAGAAAAACAGAAAAAAATGTCTAGAAATGCTCTAGGATTTTCCTAAAAATTGTCATCTCCTATTTAATGCAGTTTTAGGAATGTATAACATTGCTACATTTCGCCGAACGATGCCACTTTGAGTCTACAATGGGATTCAGGAAAAATAATATTCCCCACAAATGTCTCAAAATTCAGGTGTGGCACGCAAGCGGCCTATACTCGCATAAATACAGTACATTATTAAGTTAATACATTTTCACGAATCTTACAACGATGAAAATAAATTAAATTCAAAAGATACGAAAATATCGAGTTGACAAGAATCTGTAAAATTATTTACCACATACTAAAATAAACGGTATTTCTTCAGTAATCGTTCCTTCTTTTACGATATATTATGTAAAAATAAACCCCGGAATTCGGGTAAGCAACACGAATTTTTAATAATATTTTAAGTAATTTACTGAGGAGGTCCCGAAAGATAGGGACGAAACGTTTAAAAACTTAAATTTTTCTATTTCTGGCTTTGTATGTTATTTTAGTATTAAGTAAGATTAATTTTTTATTGTATTTGTAAAAATAAAACTGTTTAAAGATATCAATGTACGCAACCATAGAATCTCCTCACCTGGTGAATTTCGTACAATTTCGCCAAAAGCACACTTTAAGCCAAAGGGAACAAAAAAGAGGCTTACTATTTTTTATAATGAACTGTATAAAAATTCAGAAAGTGAAAATGTTTTATTTAATGTAATTACATGTTTTTACAAGTCATATATGAGAGTATAATAAAATATATAATTATGGAGTGGAAAATAATTATTTCAAAATTTTAGTAATAAAATTAAAATACAATAAAAATTGAACGTAATGAAAATGCAATATATTTTTTAAGAAAACGTAATAACGTCTAGGATTAATCTTTGTTCAATTTTAAAATTTGACTTAAAATTAGTTAAAGTCGTCCACAAAAATTCTCTAAAATGTTGATTGGTTGATTGCGGTTGATGTTTCGATTTAACGAAATTAAATGTGGTGTACAAAGATTCACGGTCATCGTGTCAAAACAAAAATTTAAATATACGACAAGCAGCACTTTTTAAGTTTTAATATTTTTATTCAGGCACGAGTTTCCAAAATTCAATTATGGAATGTTGAGGATTTTCATTGCCTGATCGTCTTTCATCTTTTTCAAATAGGGCTTACGCATATTCACATTACGAACGGTTCATGTAAAAAAAAAATTTTAATGTGAACCGCCATTGACTCAACCAACAGCCGCATTTTCCCACAGTTGGTATATACTAAACAAATTCTACGACTAGTTAATCAGAAAAAAATTATATTATTTAATATGAACTCAATCATTGGAATGTATTAAAACTAAAATAATTTAATATTCATCAACAAAACTCTGCAATATAATGTTTTTAAGATATCATTTATAGGAGAGTAGAAAATAGGGGGAAAATGATCATTCCAAAATTATTTAATCCAATCACATATGTTCATATTCAATGATTACATTCCTGTCTATTGTCTACGAAGTAATGGCTGGTCCTGTCAAAAATTCCAGTACAATCAAAACAATGCATTGCTTTTTTCTTTATTACCAACAAAAGACGAGGAAAGGTCTTCAATTTAACATAATTATATGTCTATTATGATTGTTATATTAATTTATAATATAATAAAATAATATATTTATTCTGCTGTTGTGGTAATCTGTCCAAGACTGGTCTGATGCAACCCTCCATGCTAACCTATCCTGCGCAAGCCTTTATTTTTTGATGCTTTAAGTATTACATCCTTGACCTCCCTTTCCGTTCTCATCCCACACACTTCCCTCTCATGCTGATTGTACAAGACCCTTGTATCTCGAAACGTGGTCTATTAGCCTATCCCTTCCCTTGGCCAAAGTTCTCCAAATTGTTCATTCCTCTCGCATTCTGTTTAGAACATCCAGTTATAACATTTACATACACATTTAATAAATAACATTTATAGTTGAGATGTATAATTTTTTGTATATTTACTGTAATATGAAAACAATATAAAATTACTTATCAATTTTAACAATTTTGTTTACAAATAATTTCGCCAAAATAAATTGGTTTGACAAATTTTACATAATTCTGCTCTAAATATTTCTTATTTGTGGTATTTTGTCCCTCTGTCAAACTCATATTTTTTAAATATGCTTGAATATAAAATTTTTAGCACTTCTTTTTTATATGATACTAATTATTTTAGTTTACTACATATGTTAATAACTTTCGAATTACTTCATCATTCGATTATTTATTAAAATAAATTTGTAAAATGGAAATACTATGCAAACAAGCTACCCACACGGTTACTTACACTGTGAGGCGTCGTCCTATAATGTTCCACGATGGCCCGTGATGTAACGTGCCTCAACTCAAACATAACTCTGTGCCACCAAGGTTACAAGTACGCTTATGTTGCAAATTTATATAATTGCTTTCATGTTGAAAATCAACATTAGGCAGGTAGTTGATATAAGCTTCAAATTAATCTTTCAGCAGAACCGGTTCTCTTCTCAAACTGACAGCCAAAACGTAACTATCTCAAGTGGCGGTTATGTTAAAATTAATTGTATTGTATTTATTATTACTACAGTTTGGCATTTGCCCAGTGGCAGTTTGTTGATAAAATTAAAGTTCAAAGATAAATTACTGATAACTAAAAAGAACAAAGAAAAAATTTTAAATACAATTTTAAAACATTTCACGTCCTTTTCTTACAAAATAAGCACCTAAATTTTCAGTGTTTCTAATTTATTTTTGAAAACATTTGTATTTTTAGGGAAAGCCTCTAGTACCCTTGTAAGTGAAGCATTCAAGTCCTTTACAACCCTGTTTACGAAGGAATATTTGCCCTCATACGTTCTTTGGCCCCTTTGCTTTATTTTGTAATTAGGGTCGTATTTAGAGAAAAAATTATGTATACCTAGCAGCTCCGTTATTTTTGACTAGGCCGGTTCGTCCGTGTAAGGTTTGTAGTTCCCACAAGTGTAGCCTATCACCGAGTGGTTCTCATTTAGTTTCGTCCCCACACGATACCCCAGCCCGTTTCTAAATTTTATCCATGCAAGGATGCCAATTTGCTGCCCCGGGGTTGACCATTTTCTTTTTAGTAAAAATAATTGTTTTACTTTTAGATGAATTTATTCTTATCTTATTAATTTCTGTACATTGATATATCTTATCTAAATCTCCTTGAAGAGCGATTTCATCATCTATATTTTCTATAATTTTGTAAATTATGCAGTCGTTCGCGAACAATTTAATTTTATATTCTATTCCCGTTGAAAGGTCATTCACGAAAGCCCGATTACACTTCCCTTCGGTACACCAGATTTAATTTCTATAGGATCGAATAGTTCTTCATTTACCCGATTGTTCAAAACTTTCCTAATCCATTCAATAAAGCGATTGATTATTTATTCCCGATTCCTTAAGTTTAGCTGACAAATTATTGTCTGGCACTACATCGAAAACCTTGGAGAAATTTATAACTACGGCGGTATTCTTCCTCCATCATCGGCAAAGTCCGCAAGATCCTGACACACCGTTGCTAATTGGCTGCCACATGAATATCCCGGTCTAAATCCATGTTGCCCAGGATATATCTATCCCCCCTCTTCCCAATGTTCCCTCAAATGTTCAGCTACCAAGCGTTCTAATTGTTTGCTCACTACCGACGTAAGACTCGCCTGCCTGCAGTTGCAAGATTCCACCCTCGATCCTGATTTGTATATTGGCACTACTGTCGCGAATTTCCACATATATAATTTTAAATAGTTCGAATTTCGGGTGAAAATTTATCCTCAATTTAGTGGGTAAACGTTTATTCAGAATTATGGAATTGCAGATGGTTATCATTGGATTACAGTTTCACTTGGAAATTTAAAACAGACATATACGTGTAGTTAGCGTTCCTTCTAGAATCGTATCCCATGTATGGTCGAATAACAAGGATGATCCATCTTAAGGTTCGCAGCAGCCACCATTAATCCAAAAATGTCCACTTCAATCGTACCTTTACGGGAAACAAGATGCAAATTAGGCAGTAACGAGCTTGCAGGAGACGGTCCGCATGTTGAAGTTTTGAACAGGTAGCAAAAAAAATCATATGAAAACAGGGGTCATGAAAAGTACGGTAACACTATTTGGTAACTATTTTCTACTGTTTACCTCCATTTTCCGAAGGAGAAAGTACAGTTTGGCAATAAAAGATAGTTTTGGAATCTATAAAACGGTTTAACCTGTTAGGCAAAATTTATTGAAGTACTTAAAATTCACAATGCTTAGTATGTTAGCTTTGATGAAGTTTCCCTTTTCTCTATGCTGACCACTTCATAACTGAAACTTGAAACTTATAACGCCAAAAGTCCTTAAATATTTCTTTACGTTGTGCAATCTTCCACTCTGATGATTTACGAACTCCTGTATTAAACTATTGTACTCTCGACTGCACTGCGGAAACATGCGAATTTCAGAAGTTGCTCCTTGATTAACAGAGTGTGTCTGGTGGACAGTTGAAATGTGGAGCAGTGGCGCTGCAACCTCCGGCTCATCCGTTGCGTTGTCGTCGTGAATGAAGCTCATTACCGACCCGGTAATAGCTGTTGCTCCAATACAATGCTTGCTGAGCAGAGAAAAATGGCCTGATGCTAGCTGGATGGAAAGGAGCGTCTGTCAGGGAGATGGACGCACGTGTTTGTAGTAGACCATTACAGAACGATGCATTGGAACGCACTCCTTGCAACTAAAGAAGAGGAGCGTCGCGAGTGGTGGCTGGAATACTCACTAATGCTCTGAAATACGTAACCCCAATATCAATGCTGCTTTACTTCTTATGTTACGTATTAGGTTAGCTGGCTTATATTTATGTAAAGTATTTTCCGGAACCCATTTTCACAAAGATGTTGTAAATGATGGGGGGAATATTAATTAATGAATTTAATAATTGGGTTTAAATATATACATTTATTAATTGTAAACACAATAATTTTAATATGGGTAGTGCGTGTATATATTATGTACAAAAATAATTAATTAAAATGGGATTGCATTAAAGATCTCAGGTTATTAATGGTTTGGGTGACCACGTGTAGCAGATCTGTTCGTTGACGAACCTGAGTTGTTTTCATAGGCGTCTCGCTGTAATTTCCGTGTTGTGGAACTAGAAGCGGCCGGTCGACAATAGCACGAAGTCGTGAGGAAACTCCGCTTTTTCCTCTTCCTTCCCTTGTTGTTAAGACCTTTCTTCCCTGCTTCCTGGACTGATCAAAGCAAGGTCTCCGCTGCCACCTCACCAATCTCCTCTCTCCACCACTCTGCTGCCAATCTCCTTTCGCCACCTCTCGCCATCACCTTGTATCACCTGCCAAAAATCTGTCTCCACCACTCTCCTTCAATATCCTCTCTCCATCACCTTGCAAAAATCTCCCTTCAAATTGTCTCCGCCAGCCACTTTAAAACCTTGTCCCCACTTATCCGACATCTATTACTAAGGTGGCAGGGATGGATATTCTCCAATCATATCCCTTGTTTCATTTGGGGAACACACGCCACCCGGTCACCAAATTCCCAGGCAGATTAGGACATTCCGAAACCGGCGACGAGGTGTCCGAGCTTTATGGTCCAACTGTCAGCCGCAGTCCCTTTGTCATTATTCCGAGCCGCCAAGACGGCGCGCGGAAAAACCCCTTCTTCCCGCAAGCGACTTGCTCATGCCGGAATATTTGTTATTTAAGTTTCCGTAAATAATAATAAAAATTGGACGCGGGTTCTACTGCGCTACAATGTATTTGGCGGATCATATTCGGGAAGTGAATAGTCTTTAATAACTTATTATTTACTTCTTCAGTGATTAATACAAAATTAATTAAGTACCCGTACTATATTAAATGGTTTTGTCTGTGTGTATTTTCTACAGAATCGCTGTCATTATCAACTTTTTTTCATTTTATTTATAGATAGGAGATTGTTTGACAGATCGATTGTAGAAACAGCTGTAGGCAGATTTTTGGAGGATATTTCCAGAAATTGTTCGAGATTCGGAGAGGGAGACATTTTCTGGCACGAGATATTTAGTGATAAATTCCGCGTGGAGCTAGCCTACGCTAAAACTTCTCACTCCTGGCTGTGGTTGGAATTGCGGCTAGGGATGATTTTGAAATTCTTCCTGAAACGAGAAGTATAATTGGTCGGCAGCTTTGATCTGGAGGGAGGACGAACCAGGAAGAAGCTGAAACCTGCAGTAGGTCGACACGGTAATTACCTCCTGTGACTCTGCTAATTTTCTGTTTTTTGCTATGATCCGAATAGATTTTTGTGTTTTACGGTCTGCTCTATGAGAAGGCCCAGAAACGCGACTCTTAGATTACAGTTAAAATTGTCAGATTTACTTTAAAGTAAATTACTTTTGTAAATACATATGTAGTGTTTATTGACATAATAAGTGTCGGCATAAATATCGAAACTTTAAAAATTGTAAATATTATTGTGAATATGATTTTTGGTAAATTGTTTTATTGTTTACTGTCATTATTAATTAGTATCCCCCTTATATTAGTTACATGATATATAATAATAGTTTACAATTTATGGTACAATTCACTTATTTAATAACATTATTATATTTTATTGTGCATTTTTCCCTTTCATAAACTGGTTAAAATCATTTTCTTTTAAAGTTTCTTTCCTCTCATCGTCAAATGTCGAACAGTTATTTAACAGGTGTTCAGATGATATCTGGATATTGCACTGATCACAAATCGGTGGGGGAGATCTTCTGTAAAGATGAGGAATTTTTGTATGTTCAGTTCTTATTATCGATAAAATTATTTGGTCCATTCTCTTGATATTTTGGTTATGTTTTAATACGTCGAAGTCGTTTGTTTCATAATGGATCTTGCTGACTTTAAATGTCTTCCATATTATATTCCTTGACTATTAACTTTCCGTCTGCTTATATCCATAATTCTTTAAATGCATTTGTGATTTCTGTGGGCTGGTTTTTGGGGCAAATTTTCCAAGGAGGGTCATTGTAGTTTTTTGTAGAAGTTTAATATCTCGCAGAACATACAATGTTTGGTCACAAACTTTCCCGAATCTTATACAGAAAGGGACGTATCTGGTTGAATACTTGGTGCAGGACTCATACTTGGGAATGATTACGTTTCTAATTAATGGGTTGGGGGAGAGTTATTCTTTCAATGCGTATTTGACACATAGTATGTCCCTTCTGGGACCAAGGGAGGGTTCTTGAGCTTCCATGAGGATGCTACCTTATAGGACTCGTATGGAACCTGCCTGTTGCCATTCTTAATGCCATATTATGTACGGTGTCTAGTTTGCCTAAAAGTTCTTTATTTGCTATTGCGTATTTTGTATACATTCTTCATCACAATTATATACTATAATAAGTGACTAATATAGATTTAATTTTGAATCAATATATTTTATATAGTAAAGATCGCAGGTTTTCCCGCTTGTTCCACCGCCGCGGACGGGAGGAAAAGAACTGAATGTATTATCGCGCCTGGACCTTTTCTCTGTACACGGCCCGCAATTAAACCCTTTTGATTAAAGTCTCAAGCTATTGTAAAAAATTATTGTAATTGCGTAAAAAACGCCTACTTTAGACTCTAGGTAGTAGGTCGTTAGTAAAAATAATAATAAAAGTCTCATGCTCTGTTAAAATGTAAATATTAACTTTATAAAATAAAATAAAATTTTATAAATCAAACATCTCTTTAAATTCAAGAAAACCACGGAAAAATAATTTTAAAGTGTGTGTGTTTATCTCTCTTTCGCTCTTAATATTCGGTTACCTCTGCGTCTCATAAATTTCATGACGTATTTACCAGATTACTGTTCAAGTTTTGAACGTGAAGTTGAACTTTCACGTCGTATATTCGTGGTCAGTAAAGGGAAACCTCTGATTTTTCAGAGTAATGCCACTGAATTGTATACGGGGTGCTCTAAAATGGCCATAAATTTTTACAACTTAGAGGCGGTACAGTTTTCTAAATAGGAAACTGTGTTCACCAACATACTAAATATGGATATGTCGAGGTGACTTGATCGTGTGGCATTGACAGTCACCAGATTTTACTCCATTGGACTTTTTCCACCACGTTGGTGATAACCAAACCGAACATGAGCGGATCATACTGCTAACCACCCTTTGAAGAATATGAAAACAGATTTATAAGTTTAAGAGTAAATGAAACTGATCAACTCAGTCTTTTCTACTACTTTTAAAAGTTTGAAAGACGATTTCTTAGCATTCTGTATAGTATTTTTAGATAGGTATTACTTCAGAAGAGAAAAAATTGAAAAGAGCAGATATGGGTTCAATGGGATATACTGAAGATATTTGAGATGCGTGATATAAGAAATAGGATACATGCAAGAAGTCATATAGTCAGCTTTATATCGAAATATGCTGTAAATTAAACAAAAGCATAGCATCATCAAAAATGTAAATTTAACTAAACATACAACAATAATTCATACACGAATATTTCTGAATAGAGAGAAACTTACAATTCTATATGTGGAATAATTCATTGTGAAATTTGAAACGAAGGAGACAACTGACAAATAAGGCGTGTCAGGCGTGTGCGCTCTTCAAGGATTGAATCAGAGGAGTGAATTAGTCAATTAAAGCGTCTTGTGTACCTCCATTGTTCACCCTAAACTTGTTAATATAGTTACTATATCTCCCTTTAAATCTGATTATATTCAGCTTGTTATAATTACACCGTCTAAAATTTTCTATCTAAAAAATTGTTCAATTTTTTAAATTTCTGACAACCATGTAATGAAAATAATTAGATAATATTACGCTAAAGTGTAATTTAAATGTTGCGGGATAATTGAAAAATAAGTTTGAACCAGGGTTATTTACATTTTACTCATGATATAACTGTAACAAATATTATTTTGTTTAAATTCATCAATACATGCATTTGGATCCCGTCAATCTTGTATGAGTTGCTTATCTCGAAATTTCGATTGGAATCTCCTGTAAAGCAATAAAATCTGGCATCAGTTTGGCGTCATCGTGGTTCTTCGATGGGGTCATCAGTACTCCGAGATTCAACCATATTTTTTCTGGTACCGAGGAGTTTCCTTTTCTGTCTCTAAACTATGCAGTAAACACTCGATTGCAAAAACATGCACCGTCAAAAAACATAATCTATTTCGCACTCCGATTATACACTGTCTCATTCCAGACTGAAATGAAAAATTCCGATTTAAATCTCACTTCAACGCCAAACATTAACCTTTCTCTTTCAATCTTTTATTTCAAGATCAGATTCAAAACTATCTCTCTGTAACTCACCTCTCCCTCCTAAAACCACCCACCCACTAAAATTCTCTCTCACGAATACCTTCGGGCAAGACGTAATCTATTTATAACCAATTATGTCCTGGTAAGTTTTCCTTCTTAACTCCTGATACCTCGATCAAGGCTATGTTGACGACTATTTGACTGGGCCGTGGGTTAATGACCTTTGTAGTTGTAATGTAATAAACATGAAGAACTTTCTTGAATAAATATTTGTTACAACCAATAATTACCTATAGATTATTAAGCATATATAGTTAGGCTAATTTACCCAGTAAATAGGAATAAATTTAACACGAAACTTTTTATAACAGAACTATTTCTGCTCAAATTTATGACACCCTTTTATGAACAATATTTCATGTAAAACTAAATACTATTCATCTTTAAATTACTCATTTCCGTAGCTAGTTTGTCCCCCTCACTATCTGGAATTGTTGTACTTGTCGTTGTGGTATTCAGTCCAAAACTGGTCTATGCAACAATTCATGCTAACCTATTTTGCACAAGCCTTTCATTACCACGAAACAAACACATCCAACATCTTTCCTAATCTGCATACCGTATTCCATCCGTGGCTCCCTCTTCTGTTCTTACCCCTAATTTTACAAACCGTCATATCTCAATATGTGGCCTATTAATTTATCCCTTCTCTTGGTCAATTATCTATATATTGTTCGCTCTTCCCCTATTCTATTTAGAACTCCTCGTTAGTGTTTCAATCCAACATCTGATTTACAGCATTCACCTATAGCATCACAGTTCAATATCAAAGGCTTCTATTCCTTTTCTTTCTGAAACTCCTATCGTTTCGCACCCAAATAACGCCACACTGCATACAAACATTTTTAGCAATGGTTTGTAAATATTTACACTTATATTACACGTAAGTAAATTCCTGTTTTACGCGAAAGTATTCGTTGCCTGTGCTGTCCTACTCTTTATGTCTACTATACTTCTACCATCCTTTGTTATTGCGGTTCCCCAGTAGCATAATTCCTAATTTCCGTCAAAATATCACTTCCCAATATAACACCCTTTGTTATTTCACTGTTTCCTATACTACACTCTATCACCTTGGTTTTCCTTCTATTAATTCTCATTTTGACCTTTCTGCAGGACTAAGTTCATGCCATTTATTACAGTTTCCAAGTCTTCTTCTGATTCTTTTAATACTACAATATCGTCGGCAAAGCGTAAGGTTTTTATTTCTTTTCCTTGAAGTATGATTTCTTTTCTATATTCCGTTTCAACTTTCTTCATCACCTGTTCTATGTATAAGTTAAACAGCATGGGCGACAGACTGCAGCCTTGTATTACTCCTTTCTTGATTTCTGCTTTCTTTTATTGATCTTCTATTCTAATTACTGATGCCCGTCTTCTGTGAAGGTTATGTACAAGCCTCCTTTCTCGATATTTTATTTCAGTTCTCTTAAAAATACTTAGTAGTGTTCCAATTCAACATATCAAACAGTTTTTTCTAAATCTACAAATGCCATGAACGTAGGTCGATGTTTTCTTATCTTCTCTTCCAAAATTAGCCGCATAGTCAATATTGCTTCTTTTGTCCCTACATTCTTCCTAAAACAAAATTGATCTTTTCCTAACTCGCATTCTATTTGACGTTCCATTCATATACTATTTCTGTTAATATTTTGCACGCATGAGATACTAAACTAATTGTCCTGTACTGTTAGCATTTATCAGCCCCAGTCTTCGTCGGTATGGGTATAATTTTGTTTTAATTAATTTTTTTTTGTATTCTTCCTGTTTCGTAGATTTCGCAAACTGCCCTGAACAGCCACGACATTGCTTTTAGCTCGATGATCTTATCAACTTATGTTCTCATTTCCTTGTGCTTTACAATTTTCTCAGGTCTGTCAGCGTCCTGTCAAACTCTGCCACCGAAAGGTAGCATCTAATGCGTAACCAAACGAAAGCGGAATTCATTACAACAAACTATTCGTTATTAATTTAATATTATTCTCTAAATCCACGAGGCCATAAAAGCTGCATTGCGCCGATGGTTTTGCGTCAAGAAAAAAATCCTGTTTAAAGAATTTTTTCACGCAGTCTAATGTGCAGTAGTCGTCGCCAAATGTTGAAGCTCATAGTGATACACTGTAGCAGTGCACCAACGTTCTGCTAACTGTCGAGATGATGCTCAACGGTCCATCACCATGCGGACTAAGCGTTTATTATCCCGCTTTGACGAAATCTTCCGGTGTCTACTCTTCGGTTCTCTTGAATCCGCTGTTTTCAAAATTGTAACACTGTGCTACAGTTACTCCCCATATGAGCTGCTATCACCGTTTTCAGTTCGTCAATTGGTGAAATGTCACTCTCTTTCTTCGTAGGAGCATAGTGACTTCTCGTGTAACGCGTAACACAAGCAAATAACCATACACTATTCTAAATGCCACGCTATAGGTCTCTACTAGTACGGGTCCAGCAGCAGTTCAGACCATGTATCTGAACGTCTATCATTTGAACAAAAGATTTTAATTTTCATTAGTGAAAGGTTAAGCGCAACCCTTTGATTCCTTCATGTTGTTGCAATTTTTACAAACACAGTATATTTTACATAATCAAAACTAAAAGATATTATTCCATAGATAATGATCGGACTGTACTGCTTACATTGGAGTAATTAGCCTGAATACAAATATATAACAAAGCAACGCTATCATTACAGTACATTACAAAGGTAAAACGAGTTAAAAAAACTCATTGTAGACTAAACTTATGCTTTTCCTGAAAATAAAAAATACATTTTTAGGATTACGTTAGTAACACATGAATTACACGTCTAAAAAACAGTAATTTTTAATATCTCATTGTTTACACTCAACTTTTTGAGCAGTAATGATGCAGTGGCTGAATTAGACTGGTAACATGTCGGAGAAGTAAATTAACGACAGTATCGCCACATTTTAATACTCAAGGATGCTTATTATCCATTAATAAGTTGGCCCTCTTAGGCAGATCTATTTCAGTTAAAACTTTTCAAAATTAGGAAAAAAAATGCAACCATTCGGCAAAGAGTTAACAAGATGTCAGAGAACTTTTTTGGGCTGTATGAAAAATGGTAGTGCATTTCGGGCAACATCCTTCAAGACTTAGGGCGTTTTCTACTTATTGAGAGCAGTCTGTTTACAACTCGCCATACCTAATATACATTTCTGTACTCGTTTAATATATCATTAACTAGTTAAGTGATAGTATAGTATCAGTTCGTCGC
Organism: Eucriotettix oculatus; assembly: GCA_034510155.1. Lineage (NCBI taxonomy): Eukaryota > Metazoa > Arthropoda > Insecta > Orthoptera > Tetrigidae > Eucriotettix > Eucriotettix oculatus. The sequence continues at coordinate 164,027,640 of CM067376.1, forward strand.
TTAAAATATTGTTTATTTTACAATCCAACACCATGAAATATCCCAGTAAAGATTTAAAAGTGGGAAACGTCCATTCATGCCGTTAGAGGCCCCTAATGTTTGCTCAAATAATCACAGTAACAATTAATTCTCCGGTACGTCAAGACAGGTGAAAATGAATCCAATAAACTAGGAGACTGAAAAATAATTCCGGTACGTTCTTCCTGGACTCTGCAGTCTAATTCAGTCCATTGGCTTACCTCGACTGCCATCTTACATCTCATATTCCCAATTTAGAGTCATAAGAGGTCAGTGTATTGATTCTCCAGCAGCCTAAATCCTAGTCAACATTACCATGACGGCACAAAGATCTAAGCCCATGCCAAGTATCGATCCCTATGATTTGTGAGACAACGACGCGATCCTCTAGACAACAGCAGTTCGGTATTCCGGTACGTTAGGAAAGTCAAAAATATTCCTGGTACACTAATGTACCCAAGAATACTCACACCAATCTCGCCCATTCTTTTTATGTAACAGACATTTAACTTCCCCCAGCCCCTCCCTCATCACTCAGGGCTTAAACTACTACAGATGTATTTTGAATGTCAGAATTGAAGTCCGTGACTTCCACACACCTGGATTCGACACTGTATTTAGTTATTTTTATTTATGCCCCACCTAATAATACTCCCTTATAATTGTGGAATGGAATTCAAATTATAGACAAACCTGAACGGCAGAAACTACAAAAAATATTTATTCGCCACAAATTTTTGCCGCTTATGCACGTCTTAAATTGACCGATAATTTATTAACAATTTTAAATTTCCATTTTGTAGCTTGGTAATACTTTTAACCTTTTAGGATTTTTGCCAATTCTATTAATTTTCTTGCTAAAATTATAACAATCACCTTTTTAGCAGCATTTTTATTCATGACTATTTAAATATATTGTTATCATGCTTGTTGTTATGTCCTAACAGTTGATAATGATATAACATGGCGACAGTTCGTCTATAATGTCCAAAACCATAAAACGATCAGCAACTTCGTGAAAGCGTCACAGTTCTTTAGTATTTCCGACCAGTATAATTAAAATGCAGTGTTTAACGTCATTATCATACTATAGATGTAGCTTCAATTCAAATAATTGTAGTGAATATAGGGAACAGTTGGGAGAACTGTTTATTTATGAGCTATATGCGTCTCAAGCTCAGTTCACGTGTCTTTAAAGTTTTTAAAGGTTAATATATAATCATTGTTAATTATAAATGTATTGCCACACGTCAGAACCTGAAGTCATAGTTCAATGGATATACCTGCAGAAATGTGGACTCTGGTTCGTTCGAGTCACACTCAACGCAACCTGTTTTTATTTGTTTACCTTATTTATTTTGTTAATCTTCCGTTTCTACCATTTTCAAGATATTTCTTTACCTGGAATATTCCACGAATGTATAAATTGTACTGGACCTCGAAGCGGTGGCAGTATTTCGCAGTACGAGCCTTTGTACAGCACTTCCTGTTTATTTACGCCTATAACCTCTAGGAGTTTGTGTTAATGTATCTCACGATCCTTCAGAAATGTGGCAATATAGTGTAACGAAATGTATTCCCCTCGTCGTACTAAAGATGATCGGACCCCTCGGGGCCCACGTGGCAGGCTGAGACAATCGGAAACGACAAACAAGAAACAAAAATTAACAAACTTCTATTAAAATGAAAGAAAACATTTAAAATCAGTTAAACAAATATAGTTAAAACATTTCTATTCTCGGACCGCAGTTACATCTGAGAGCAATCCTGCTAGGTAGGGCTGCGGTTGACTGTCTATCTCCAACTTTCTCCGTCCGTTGAACTTGAAGTCAAGAATAAGAAGACCTGGTTGCTCGCTGTCCAGATTACGCCAAACCCGGCTCCCCTCCGCTTTTCTTCCTACGTCACGGGGAATCTTGGGTTTCCGGCCGCCAGGGCACTATCCCACGAAATATCGTGACGACGGTCCAAGATTCGTATGAAGCAATAAAACGGCGGACAATAACAGCCAAGTAAACATCTGATGCATACGTATATATATATATATATATATATATATATAGTGATAAAAAGGCGGATTTTGTAACGTTGTGGCGTTATGAAGCCAACAACAATGGCTAGTCGGCCGAAAGATGGAGGTTCCCCGCGGGGGAGGCCCGCCGAGCGTGTATAAAAAAATGACGATGGTGAACCCCCGCGGGAAAAATGAGGGCGGGGAACCCCGAAATGTTGAGAAATAGGGGAATTCCCGTCGGAAGGTTTAAAAGGGAAGCCGATGGGTGGCTCGCGATCAGACCCCAGAAGGGAGGCGAGTGGAGCAGAGCGCAGAAGGCAGGCGAGTGAACCAGAGAGCAGATATCCAGAGCGCAGAAGGCAGGCGAGTGAACCAGAGAGCAGATAACCAGAGAGCAGATATCCAGACCCCAGAAGAGAAGTGAAACAAGGAGAGGAGAGGACTTGGCTCGACCCCAGAAGGCAGGCGAGTGGACGGACGTGAGCAGACGTGGTCGAATCCTGCAAGACGCCAGAGAGACGCACAAACATTCGAGAGGTGGATGTTTGTTGGCCCAGTAATTGTGGGTAAGCGATAAAAAAAAATTGTGAAACTTGCTCATTGCTCTGGATAAATAACATTCAATGATTTTTTTTCTATTTTCAGCTAATGCATACTCCATCTCTTGAGAGACCCGAAATCCCCTGAGAGTAAGCCCGTCTCTTCACTTAAATTAATAAACAAAAATATTAAAATTGATCATATTTGTACTTTAAATTAATAAATGTATTTATACACAAAAAGTATATTACAATATATATATATATATATATATATATATATATAGGGGATTTGCAATTATATCAGTTTATGGTAAAATTTGAGGAGTGTTCATAGAATGTTACAATTATAGTCATGTAAATTAATTCCTATTAACACTCCATGAGTTGGTGAAACGGCATTTTAACGAATTTTAATTGGACAGAATTCTGTTATGTTGGAATGATTCGCCGGGAGTCGAGGTTCCTAAATGTCGCCCATGAAATTTTTTTGGAGGGGGGAAATTGTAATCTTGAATATTATTTATTTTTATTTTACCAAATACAGTTTCCAGTGACGAACATACGTACGTCAAGCCCTATGTATACATATATGCCTAAATATTGTTAACGTAAGATTATATAACGGATTTTAAATAAATTGCAGTATATATAAGGTATGGTATCACACATCTGAGCTCTTCTAGATTTATTGGCTTGTAAGAAATGAATCACGCATAAGGTCGTGTAGTCGACGTCAAATTTAAATTTTGGTGCAGTGATAAATGTATATTCGTGGAGTCTTTTAAGAAGTTTTAAGCAGTGGATTTGGGTCACGCAGAAGGATCACAGTCGTCTGACAACATTAACCCCGTTAGCCCATTAGGGCCCTGCTAATATGATTACTATGTAAACAGACCCGCTGCAAAGTGGCGCCTCTCATTTATTGAATTACAGCTAGAAGGTAAAACATCAACAGCTCGCGTCAGTTGGATTATGGTACAGAAGCACAGTTTGTTAATTTGGTTGTTCGGGCAATTAGGATCATACATCACATTAACAGTGATCTGCGACAACACACAATTGCGTGTAATAGCAATGGTAGATGTTCGTATGGGACTGGATATCCGCTCAGTTGCTGCAATATGTTACAAATATATTCACGGGGTTAGTTTTGATAGTCGCTATTTTGCCTGATCAAGTAACGTAACTCCTAAAAATTTAAGTACTGCGTAAATTTTACTTATTAACCCCTTCACTGACGGATATTTTCAACAAATATGACAAACAAAATGTCATATTATTTTATTACTTTTTTATTACCTACTGGTAGATATAAAAAATTATATTCATTTAAGTGTTTTACAAGGCTATTTATTTTAAAATATTTTCTTATTGCACCTATTTTTAATATTTTTGCATAATTTTGCATAAAAATTAAGTTAAATATTTCACAATAAATATAGTCACAAAAATTCTTTAACAAAAAGAACCACGTGATAATGTTAGAATAATAATATTATTAACTCTAAATTTAAAACACAGTAACATATTATGTAAGCTAAAAGAATATTTTTGTGTATTATGGGTTTCGAACACGCGATCTTCGTAACGTAATTCATTTAGGAGGTCCGGTCGGCTACACCGAAGAGTAAGGAATAAAGATTTTATAAAGTGTTTGGAATCAATTTCTTCTCTAAATACAGACATTGCAACATCCTTTCCGATAGCAAGATACGAACGCGCGACACTCAGAATAGCAAGATAGCGGGTAACTCGCCTACCAACTCCGTTCAGCTGCACCAAATATTGATAAAAACAGTGTAAAAAGTCATCGAAGTTATTTATAAAATGTTTAAAATATATTTCTGTGTTCATTGCAAAAATCTCGAAAATAGCAAAAGTTTCGAATCATAAAAATTTCGATAATTTCCGACATTGAAAAAACGAATAAGTTCGGAGTAAATCATGCGTTGTGAAGACAATTACGCTCTCTCACTTAAAAAGTACGAATTTCTATGAAGGAACGAGGAGATATCTCGTCCAGATCAAGGAAAAAAGGTAAAATTTAAATAGGACCAGTTAACTCGGCCGCGTCAGTTTTAGCTTGACCGCTCAGAACGAGATAACTCGTCCGAGTCAGGGAAGCTGTTATTAACAATAATTTTATATTTGTAATGAATCGATTGGAAGTAGCAGTTCATGTCACAATTCTATGTTGAGCCGCCCCAATGACCTAAATCTAATAGTTTTCTTATTAGTAAATTGATCAGTTAACCATTTTAACTACATTAAATCGGTTAAAACAGCCTCTTTGTAAGTTTTTATTTTATTAAATATTGAACTATACTACGTTTCGTCTCTCATTTGAGACTTCTTCAGGTATACTATAATAAAAATTACAATGGATTATATTAGGTAATATGTTCTAAAAATTTTGGAACACTATGCATGGTTTTAAACTTTTAAAATTTAGCTGTTTAAAGAACCTCACTCCATGACACTTTCAGCCCAAATGCAGGGAAGTACCGCAAATCCAGCCTACGAGTGAAGTTCCGTTACAAATTCAAACCAACAATGCACCACAAAAATAAAGAATCATATATACAATTTAAGTTGTTGGTATCACATTTTAAGTTAATATAATGAATGTATTTTTTCAATTGTGCAGCATCTCGCTCGTTAGTCTCGAGAAATAATTTTGGTTGTTTGCATGTGCAATAGCTATGTTCCTGTCCACATCCGCCGTGGAACTGAGCAGTGGTGGGACATTGAGGCCTTACATAAAAGGTAAAATAATATTTTAGTGGTTCTTTTCAATTAGAAGATAACTTTTTAAAAAGGAATAATATTGTTTTAGCCTGAAAAAATAAGTGCAAGGTGTTCCATGCTTTCCATGTAGCATAGTTTACCTTTTCCGCCCACCCCACCTTATGTTGAAATAAATGCCTAGGTATTTACAGTTTGTCTTCTCGATCATTGTCTCTTCTTCTATTTTATATATCAAGGGATATTGAAAGCGCATTTTAGTAAGACTAATTACTTTTACTATTGTTTTACTATTGTTGATTTTGAGTTTATTTCGCTTGCCCATGTACTAAAAGTATCTAAGTCAGTTTGGAGAACAGCTGCGCCTGGTTCCGCAGTTATTTCCCTGTAAATTACACAGCCACATGCAAAAAGTCGGACCTTAGAATTTATATTATTAGGCAAATCATTAATAAATAATAAAAACAATAATGGGGCAATAACTGATCCCTGGGGGACTCCCGATGTTACATTATTTTTCAGTTCGGAATGTTATAACTAGATATCTGAGCCCACCATCCCCTGAGAAAAATATTCAGTTTGTTTTGTCATTTATGAATTTTAATTGTGTATTCGTTTTCCAAACTTATTAAATTGTATAAAGACCAGGAAGATAAGTTTTTATTTATTTTTTGTTGTTTTGGGTTGTTAAATAATTATAAAATTTTATGCATACTTATTATTTAAATACCCTGCTCTATTAATTTAAATTAAAATCAAAATCACCCATAAATTGTTACAATGGATATTAAGTGGAATACATTGTACAGAAAAAGTGTGGAATACAAACACTCGCAAGTACAGAGCATATATTTTAAAAATCGAAAAACGTAATGGTAATATATTTGTTAGCAACTGCGAACCTCTCGATAATAATGCCAGAAACAAAAATATCTGAGAATTGACAAATGTCCCCTCTCACTTGATGAAAGAAGTATTCACTACGCAGGAATAAAACGGTTTTATGGTCTTTATGTAACGACTACGGATAAAAGGAACTTTTATATACTCCATATTTACATGTGGGTAAATTTTTATGAAAAAGAATGAAATTGTTCACTTTCGCGGCACTGTTGCCATACATAATCCTCTCAAAGATATTCCTAAAAGTTTAATATATGCTAGTTGTAATTTATTGTTGGCACCGAATTTCGCGCTGTCATTAAACATTGGACACCTACAAAAATCAAAACGCTACTCAACTCCTTTTCAATGCTATTAAAGGGGAGTCGCCTGTTTCAGGATCACCCTCATGTAGCCTATTACCCCCCCCCCCAAATGGATGAAGTACTATGCACCAGTATTAAGAACCAGTTACTTCTGGATTAATGAGTTGAATCCAGGTCGCAGAAGCACAGAAGGTGAAACTCTTTCCGGCCACCCAATTGAGGTCACCATTCTGGAAAACATCTAAGAAGCTCATAACATCAAAATGGAAAAAGTGCCTGTTAGGGGATTGTAGAGGTAAACAGGGTATAGGACTGGGTTGAAGATAGAAAAACATATCAACAAATTAATTTCATGAGTAACAAACTAGAAAAGAAGAATGAGACACGAAAGTCTGGGGCATTCAGACACCATCTCTTCAGAGTCTGCAATCAACGTCAACTATATTTAAACCAGCGTTGGAATGACAACTATATCAGTTCTTGTATGCCCTAGCATAGTTATGTTGCAGTTCTGTTGTGATACAGGACAATTTGCATTGACGATCAAAAAGTAGTGTATCTCACGTTCAATGGGAGGATTAAAAAACTAAATATTGTCTTACATAGCGGTTCTATTAATATGTTGGTTGAATAATACGCAGAAATACAATTATTTAGCAATTATAATAGTGCGCTATAATTGGCATTGTTAATCAAAGGAAAACTTATTCTGTTGTCACTGTAGTTTCACTGTAATACTGTTTAGAGGAAAATACAGTATAATTATTGCAGATTCTCGACTATTCTATACGAAGAAACAGAGCTAGGTAACAATAAAGTCGCATAGGCCGGGGTCCTGCAGAAACTGTCTTCCTCATACATACAGTTAAAAAAACGCTATTATTAATATTTTATGTTTTCTTATGTAGGCAATTTGTATATATTTTTTTACAAACAGTACTGTGCACTTTAACAATTTCATCATTTCATAAACTTTTTTCTTAAACTTCTGTTGTCAATAACGGCTAAATATTTATTCTTCTTCCTTGGTCCGACATTCCATTCAGGGCCTTGGCCTACCAGGTCAACTGCGGACTGTCATCTTACATGACACATTCTGAATTTGGAGTGATACGTAGTCCGCGGTTCGATTCTCCAACAGTCTTAATTCCAGTCTCCGTGACCAACTAAATATTTAAATTTATAATTAACGCTTACAATTAATTAAAAAATAATTAACTGTAATGAAGTATATTGTTGAGTATTGTTTTTACTTGTAATTCTCCCCAACTTAGCTCCCTGGTGAAAAGGATTCTCATGAGATTGTTTATCTTCAAAAATTACAATATATTAATTTTTTTAATATATTGAATTTATTAAAGTTAATAAATTTACTGAGCTCAGTAATTTGTTTTGAAACAGTTTATTTTATTTCAAATTTCCCCATTATTTATTTATATATATTAAAAGAGAACGGTATATTAAATTACATTTACACTGGTATTTTTTTAATAACATTCTATTATTTTTATAAATTATATTTTATATTGTAACATTAAAGATATCACTATTTTGTAGCTTCTTTTCCTCTCAGAGCATTTTTATGTTGTTCGTTAGTGTGCAACCCATGATTACATGTTGCATTGAGATTTGGACGTTGCAGTGATTGCAGATTCATGCAGGGTTCGTTTCTATTATATTTAAGTTGAGTCATGTAGGAGTGGTCAAATATGATTCTTGAGAAGACTATTTTCTGTCCGTGATATATGTTATGGTTCGCTGTTATTTTGTAAAAATATAAATATATTACATCGAGTTTATTATCAATTAAAACCTGTTTTGATAATCACTCATTTCGCAGGATTTCAAAAAAGCAACAGACGCCACCAAATAACAATTTACTTATCGTATTCCGCAATTGTTGTTTGCCGATAAACAACTGACGACATGGACAGTAGGGTGTTTGAGTGCAGGAAGTGTGTTTTGCGTTCCTAAACTTGTGTTATACACTCAGCTTGAATGATTTTAGTAGACGCTCGCTTACAACCCCTTCGGAAAAAATTAAAATATTCATAATCTTATTATATAGAGGTTTTTCTAACTAGGAAGATAGTTAGAAAGGTACATGGTATGAATTACTACAGGAAACACTAATATTATTCATTTGTATACTGCAGGTAATTTTTGAAATTTATTTTGAGCTTCAAAATTCTTAGTGAACAGCTTGATAAAATTTAGCTTATTACATTTCACAAATTTCTACTATCGAAAATAATTACGTAGTAATCAATTGATATCAATTTTATTTTCGGCCAGTTCTGAATTGTTCTTTTTAGGCTTTCTGTCACTGCGCCATATTTCCTTCCCACGCAAACCGTTTTGGTAGGCAATTGTATCATAGAAAACATCGAACTCCCTGTTCACCAGCTCTAAACGACGACCTTTCTCCCTCAGAGAATGCCGCTTCGTGGTCGCAATTTGCATAGCCGGTCGTCTGAGGAGACCGCAATTACTGGCGAGTTGTCCTGGAAATTCTCAAGTAGAATAAGCCGAAGCCTCTGGAACTTCGATACGGTTCTCTGAATACCGCGTATGCAGCAGCATTCACTTGCTCCGGGCGCTCACTGTGCTAAAGGAATCGGGGAACCTTCAGATTAATACTCCAAGTAGTTAGCGAAATTGTCTAAGACATGTCAAATTCTATGGAAGACCTAGTTCCATTTAGTAATTGCTCTGTGAAATGTCATTTAGGTACAAAATAAGGAATATTATGAGTACCAACCATACCACAAAATACTTAAATTGTAACAGTTGAATCAATAACGCAATCAATAAAGTCAGAAGCAAAAGACATTGGAAATAATATGGTTTGGCAAATTTTATGAGTAAAAAACTGCAAATATTATTTTATCAAGTAAATCAATTGTGAAATAACGAAAGTCAATAAAGTAATTTAATTTTTAAATTGATTTTAATTTGTCAATTGTCCCACACCTCATATACGTTATTATTCCAAGACATATTAAGTATGGAAACTACAGCTTATTGTGATAAAAAACGCAGATTTTGTGATATTGTGGCGTTATGAGGCGCAGTTCGGCCAACAACAATGTCTAGTCGGCTGAAAGCGGGTGAAACCCCGAAGGGGGTGCCCCGCGGAAAACCCCCTCGGGGCGTGTGTAAAAAACGATGGTGATCCCCCGCGGAAACCCCCACCGTGTGTGTGTAAAAAATGATGGCGAGGAAACCCGGAATTTTATGAAGTAGACTACTGGTGGGGAATTCCCGTCGGAGAATTTAAAAGGGGAGCCGATGGGTGGCTCGGGATCAGAAGTCAGACGAGTTGAGGAGAGAACGGACAGACTCAGATGGAAGGAGATGCTGTGAGAGGTGGTCAGAGGACGGACAACAAATCTGTCAGAGGGCAGATGAGTTGCGGTCAGATAGAATGAGAGTTAAGACATAAGCAGATGGAAGGAGATGCTGTGAGAGAGGGTAGATGGTGTCAGAGGATATGCAGACGAGTTGAGGAGAGGACGGACGAAGTCAGATTGAATGAGAGTTGAGACGTGGGCAGAAGTCAGACGAGTTGAGGAGAGGACGGACGAACTCAGATGGAAGGAGATGCTGTGAGAGAGGGCAGATGAGTTGCGACCAGATGGAATGAGAGCTGAGATGTGGTGAGACGTGAGCAGACATGGTCAGAGGTTTGCAGACGTCAGATGTTTCGAGGAAGCAAATGAGTTGCGGATCTGGTTCCTACTACCTTCATCGATAAAAATCCTGCAAGGCGCCAGAGAGACGCGGAAACATTCGTGAGGTGGATGTTTGTAGGCCCAGTAATTGGGGGGGTAAGTTATTAAAAAAGCTGTGAAACTTGCTCATTGTTCTGGTTAAATAATATTTAATGATTTTTTTTCTATTTTCAGTTACTGCATACTCCATCTCTCGAGAGACCCAAAATCCCCTGAGATTAAGCCCATGTAATCACTTTAAATTAATAAATGAAAAATTTTAAAATTGATTATAATTTATTGAATTGATTAATTAATGTTTTATACCCTAAAAAGTATATTACAATATATATATAATTCAATCAATTAAAATAAGATTTTTTAAAAAAATGGAACTGTAACAGGTGTTGATTCTATAATACTAATCCTAATTATTTGATTGTAAGTTTTTAGCTTGACTTATATCCAGCAAATATGCAGCCCGTTAATTTTAAAGCCATCTCAGTTTTGTTTTATATCTTAAAACGTGTCGAAAGGATTTCTTCAAATTTCTTCACCAGAGGTCCATCAATTCGTTAAATTTTCAAGTATTTACACTTACTCCTGGAAGATATATCGGTAACAATCAGAATTATTTCGTATTTCAGTCACTGAATATCTTTACATATCTAACTGAACTGGAAACAGACCAACAAGTATTATTATTTTTTAACGAAGCATGCTGGTAGTTCCTTGGGTATGGTCTATAAATTTCATTCTCCACCATACCTTGTATTAACTTTTCCTTCATCACCCATTATTTTCTTTTTCCTCACTTCATGCGTCGCGCAGCGGCACTCTTCTTCTCCCACGACCTGGATCTCCATTCTTGTGTTCTGTGATGATACCGTGCCTGAATCGATTTCTCCTGAGGATGAGTTCGTCCTAATTTCACTTTCTCATAAAAACTATAGTAAAGGTGAATCTCTTTTCGTTAACTCGTCTTAGAGACTGACTTTATTTTGCAATTCTCTCCACTTTATTTTGTTTGTTCTTCTCCGCATTTTAACTCAAAACATCCCAGATTTTTTCCCTTCTTATCCATTTTTCTCGTCCATTCAAAGCCTGGGTCCAGTTGACACTTGATAAAATGTCTTCGAATTCGATATTATTGGTGAATGCTGAATGGACAATTACGACAGATTTCCAAATTTCCTTCTTTCTGTAGCTGTCATTCGTTAAAAGTCTTGAAAGTTTTTTGAACTAAAGGTTATTTTATAATTGTTTTTTAATCATATGTCTGTGAGCTGTGGTTTCTTTAATTTTTCATCACTATAGACTTTTTAATATTTATTTGCATTCTATATTTCCTTGTTGTTAGCCTGTCCAATATATCCTCATTGTTCTTTTTATGTGCCAGCAACTCTAACTCATATGTATATTTTTTATGTTAATTATTCTTCCTTCAACTCCGAAATATCCATCATCCCAGTCTTATTTGTTTACCATTCACCACAAAAGGTAACACAACAGCTTTTTCGTACTCTTCTTCCTAAGTCCTTGACATTTCTAGTAGTAAAGAAAAATAAGACAACAATGAAACCACTCTTTATATATTAACCATCGCTTGTAATCTTTCAGTCATTTCTATATACAATCTTGTGGCCGCAGACGACGCCAATCGACGGTAACATTCTTATTTCAGAAAAAGAGTTTTAAAAAAAATTTAGCAAAGAAATATGTGGGTGGGAGCTAGGTGATTCCTTCCCCCACGTTCATATCTGGCGCCAATATATTAGGAAAGGAGGATTGGTGAAAACGGTTCATTGCCAACGTTAGAAGATAAATTATTACCTTAGCAACAATAAGAATGAAATACTTCTAAATGTGTTTAAGATTTAACGTTTAATTACCGTTGTAATCATGTAACTTGAATTATCAAGCGTATGATTATTAAATTACTGGAATCCCGAAAACGATGCCAAACAAAAGATCGATTTATTTCATAGAAGGAAGTCAGTAAGTCTCTGAACTTGACCATAAGCAACACAGAATTGGTTGTATCTATAAAAAGAGATAAAAAGTTATTCATTTTTCAGATTTCTAGTCCTGCTATATATTTGCGTAAGGCGCAGTAGATAAGTCGAATAATTGAAAAAATAATTGTTTACTCTAATTCTTCAGTAAGCAACACAGTTTTGCAAATATATAACTTCCTTATTTTATTGAAATACACAATTATATGTTCAAAATCTTGCAAAGAAATAGTAATTAACGTATATATAAGTTTTCGATTACTTTAAAAAGAAAACATCTATGTTCAAGGTCAAATAAACTCTCATTCGCTGCTAAACCAGTCTAATAAACATAGAAGCTGAGTAATTTTTTTATAGCAAACCAAATTCTCGTTGTATTAGTTATTTTTATGAACTGTACAAAAGAGAACAGTGTGGATAATGCTGTATTTATCAAATCAGGAGTAAAGTTACACCAATTTTTTTTGTTTCAAATAAGATTATTCTGTTAGTTTATGTATTTTCTTCGATTAAACCTACGGCAAAATAACAAAAATTTTTGTCTGAGAATGTAAAATTTCACGCGTTTTGTTTAATTTTGGGGAATGGATTATTTGATTGCGATACAAAAACAAATGAGTATAAGATTTCATATTATATTGTTGAGTAATAACGTTTCTGTTTTCCTATGATTTATTACAGATATCTGATTGTTTACATTACATTAGAATAATATTTTAAATTAGGGTATGGTGCGTATGTATAGATTCCTGATATTTTTTTCATTTAAGCTAAGCTGATACATACACAAGTAGAGTGATGAACGGAATACACTTTAATTTGTCATCATCTCTGAAACCTTACTTAGCCTATAAATACACGATCATCGGTAGCATCATTTGTGCTGAGCTCCAGATGGATCCTATATACAGCACAGTAATCACAGTTGCGTCTGTGGATTACGGACGCAGCAGGAAGCCGGTCCAGTCCACATTTCCGTTCCGTGATCACGCAGTTATGAGGGGATGGGCCGTAGGACACACTCACCCTGCTCCCAAGCACCAGTCCATCTCAGCCATGGAGAAAAGGCCACCAAATGGAACAAAAAACTGTCGTTTGCTTGTACAATGTAGATATTTGAAAGCAAAATGTTAAAAATACAAAATTTCTTGGCCCAAAAATAAAAAAATTTAAATCAGTCATAGTCAAAAAATCTTATAGCATAGAATAAAGTCTTCATAAACAAATACTCCAATATCGTTTCACTTTATTTCTTTAAATGAACCTCACCTAGTCACAAAGGTATTGAAACTATTTTAAGTTTTTATTGTTACGTTTCATGTTGGTAAATTGGCCTGCCTATTTTAAAACTTTCCTACCTTAATATTATAAAATCAATGTTCCATTATATCGCTTCATGATTTTAAGATTGACGAAGGACTTAAATCCAGACTTAATTTTTCTCCTTACAAACTATTCCGCTGTCACTTTATTATTAATTTTGTCGCCCAATGAATATGAATAATAAGCACATACAAAGCTCCTTATCAGGTCCAAATTAGACTTCGGAGCCGTTATCTACATCTCGACCAAAGAAAACATTTTGAAAACACAAAATTCCATACCGGACTGAGGAAAGCTATCGGAGTCTTCACGACCAGCCCGTAGCTGAGTATCATAGCCAAAAGCAACAATGAACTATTTCTCTCTCTACCTCATCTCCTCTCCATCTTCCTACTTCAAAATTCCATTCCCGACTGATCAATTATCTCTCTTATCTCCTCATCGGGTCAACTTTTCTCATCCCCCACCATGAAAGTAGATGTCGAATAACACTACCCCCTACCCCAATCAAATAATATCCAGCTTGGCCCGTGCTGGTCTTCATATTTCGCGGAGGGAGATTCGCTTCGTTCTTGATATATAAGCAGTCGCCATGTTCACTATCTTCACCGATTCGTGCCGTTTTCTTTTGCAGTCCAACATACGTTCCGATAACAGCCACAAAAGAACGCAATTTCTTTTCGTCTTTCACCCTGCTGCTTATTGAACCTTCTAGCATTCCACTTTCACAAAATTTACTGGATTTTGAAAGACCACTTTTTACTTTTTTAATTAACTTTAACATTTTTTCTATCACATAATTTTTTCTGTCACTATTTTTGTAACACTACGTGATTATAACGTACTAGAAGTTGGGAAAGATACCACAAATAAAGCAGTTTAAACCAATATGAAACGCAAATTGGGTTATATATATATATAATTGCATTGTATATATATATATAATTGAATTAAATATATATATATATATATATATATTCAACCTTCGTTCACCGTTCACTTAAGTATGTATTTTTAAATTTATTGATGAGACGGGGTAGTAGTATCTCGAACGCAATTCATACTAAATACAATCTTATAACTCATTTTTATTAGCATCACACCAACCTAGGATGGGCTATTTTCAATGTATTAAGAAAGTAACAACCATCCCTGTTCAAAAGAAAAATAATTGAAGGAATTTATATACAACAGAACCTCGAAAACTGTTAATAGCAGGAGGGAAATTGGTGTGGTGGGAACCACTTTTGCCAATATTCTAAATAAAATGGAAGTGTAATGAGAATATTGTAAAATTGTTTTTCAAAAATTGTATAATATACATTTTTAATTATTTGGTTTAAATAATTTTCGTAAAATGTATAAATTGTTTTAAAATTTTTTTAAAAATATTAATATAAAGTGCAATTATGAGAATTAATGTTTGTAGAGTTATATAATTTAAACTGATATAAACACTGAAGTTCCATTAAGATTCTGTGAAGGCGCTGGTTGCTGGATAGCTTAATGATCGTTTTGATCTTAACAGGTGTGATTGCTTTTGAGAAATGGTTCCGTGTATATATTGCAAATGAGAATGTGACATATTTTTGCTTTTTATATTTTATATGACTATGCCTATATGAAGCGTGGTGTTATATGGGTGCGAAACGTGGACGATAGGATCTCCGGAAAGGAAAAGAATAGGCGCCTTTGAAATGTGGTGATATAGGCGAATGCTGAAAATCAAATAGGTGAATAGAGTAACTAATGAGGAAGTTCTAAACAGAATAGGGGGAAAGCGAACCATATGGAGGACGTTGACCAATAGAAGGGTTATATTAATAGACCTCGTTTTAAGGCACGAGGGTCTTGTAAAGTTAGCATTAGAGGGAAGTGTGTGGGGTAAGAACAGAAGAGGGAGGCCACGCAGATAGTGATAGTTATGAGGAAATGAAAAGGCTTGCGCAAGATAGGTAAGTATGGAGGGTTGAAACAGACCAGTCTTATGACTAAGTACCACAACAACAAACAAAAATGCCTATAACTAGGCGAGAGCACCTGTTTTAACCTTGTAATTGACATATTGCAAAAAATATGACAATTAAACTTGCATGGGCTAACGAAAAACTGTTTGTTCTTTTATTAACTTTTATTATTATTATTAGACATTCATTATGTACTATAATAGTGCTAAACATAAAAATATGTTCGTAAAGATCTTTTAGCATTTTTACACTATCTTCCCATTTTAAGCTATCAGTTATTTTGGAAATGCTACATTTTATTAATAAAATGAGTTTCGGTTGCGGATGGTTTGTGGTTAGTTTAGAATATGAAACAGAAAATAAAATTGATATACTGAGCTCTTCTTCATTAAGTAATTTCAGAGACATGATAAACAAGCTGGAAACTTATAGCAAGTCGTACTTGTAAACCAGTATGACTTATAAGATCCTCCACAAAAAAAGTAATAAAACGACATGCAACGATTTCAATATACGATACAGACTCACCATAATATTCTTCTCTCCTTCGTGTCCGAAAGTTCTTTAACAACGATAATGAATTAAACGCTTATAACTTATTATAAAGGAGAAACTGGAAAGTGCAGAGGAAAAATTATCCTGCGAAAAAAATAACGTGAACAAAAAAGACTTAAATTGTAAAATATAAAAGCTCTTCTGTCTTCAAGGATACTGCTACGAAAATTTGAATTTTAAAATTGATATAATCAGATATAAAGCAAATTAATGCGCTCATTTATGTGTAGCCGCATGTGTTAAATGAGGCTTTTACTGACGCACGGCAAAATTACCACCAAATAGTTTTGTGTACTACAAGTATGTAAGCCTCTATTCCAAATGCTGTTAGGAACATTTTTATAATTTAGAGTTGGAGTTATAAACTTTCCTGATGCTCCGGGAAAAGACTCGTTAGAAGTTCTGCCAACTCAATCACAGGTACTACAAAACTGTAGTTTCTGGAGTTTCCACCAGGCCATTTTGTATTCAAAAGAGATAACTTCGGACATGTTAATGCTCGGTGCAACAGAGTACCAACGAATTCAGTTACAATAACAAGGACCTAATCATATTAATTTGTCATTCAATGAATTTATATGTATGAGGATAACACTTTATTTAGTTTCTTTCTAGTATAATCCTCTAAATATGTAACTCTGCTATAGGCACACTTACCCTACGCAAGTACACGTCAACATTGCACGTTTACATAAATATAATTGGAATTAATCAAAAAATTAAAACTACAAACGTGAAGCAATTAAGTAAAAAGAATCATTCAAGCATAATCACAATCCACGTTATATTTCTGTGGATATATTATGTCTAATTCACAATATTTGATAGTCACTAAAATACAAGAACATTATTCGCAAGTAATAGATTATAAATATTCTCATACACGAAGTACAAGGATATTGTATATTATAGTCACAGCCTATTACTTGAAAGTATCCTTACTATTGTATTCTCAGAACGGATGTCTTATATTCAAATATTCATAATTCATCTGAAACCTTCTAATATTATGTTGCTTCAATTAACATAAAAAATAGTTTTTACAAAGTATTTAAAAGCACGTTAAAAGAGACATGAATATAAAATATGACTTTTAAGTACAATTATTTGTTTACATGTTAACAGATGCACGATTGGTAAAAAATCCTTTAAGCTTTATTTTTGGATATACCCATTATGTTACGTGTAACAAAATATTTTTCTATAAACCTTGAGTTGATTACGAAAGACTATAAATAATTATTCAGTGTTACTTCTTTTATTCATTATCGGAATCTTACTTTCTTCTATTGGTATTGACGAAAGATATTATTGACTACAAAAATTTATTAAGTACCTTCTCTTCGAGGTTATTTATTATAGAACATATAAATGCTTAATTGACTTAATTTTATAATAAACAAAATAAATTTGAAAGAGGTAAGAGAAAAGAAGTGGTGAATAGAAATCAATTATCACTGATGGTAAAAATTATACTTGTGTTTCAATTCACTATTTATGGGTCTTCAGTTTGTATTCATTCCAAAAATTATTTTTGTAATTCAGAAGAAAGTTATTTTTAACAGAAATCGTATTGTAAAATGCACAGTAAGATTCTCATTAACTAAAAGTCTTATAGAAATATATTTTAAAAATAAATTATCCATTATATGTAATATTTTATTAAACGTTATGTATTCATACATTTAATATTTATGAGTAGCATGTATTAGAATCATAATAATTGCATAGTTTTAGAATCGAGTGTAGCCGGTTTCATATTTAGAAGTAGAAAAATGAGATTATCTTTATAATAAATTTTACATATATATATATATATATAGAGAGAGAGAGAGAGAGAGGGAGGGGGAGGAGGAGAGAGAGAGGGGGGCGAAGGAAAATAATTCACACCCTTGAATAACATTAAGAAAGTTTATATTTATAATTATTATTAATACACACTTTTATTTCGTTCAGAAATACTATTTTCTCTTGCATGGAAATCGATCTCAATCCTTTCAAACGTAAATAATTTCATATCTTTAACAAAATATAATATTATATGGCCAACGACAGTTTTTTTGAACCTGA
Organism: Eucriotettix oculatus; assembly: GCA_034510155.1. NCBI lineage: Eukaryota > Metazoa > Arthropoda > Insecta > Orthoptera > Tetrigidae > Eucriotettix > Eucriotettix oculatus. Next base: position 164,045,810 of record CM067376.1, read on the forward strand.
AACTCATGTAAAACAACGGGAAACACCAATATAAAATTAGGTGAAATAATCCAGAGCTGGGAGGAGAAAATACAGGCGTCATGAAAGGTTTTTTTTCCCAAGCAAAACTTTCTTTCCCTTTCTTTATGGACGTAAACGGTCCATTAATAAGAAATACCAACTTTGTTATCGCCTTAACGCATAAAGGAAATATTGGGAGGTTATAGAGCGGCAAGGCTGTAGTCGAGAAACTTTCACAATTTTGGGCGAAGAGTTGTTTATGTCTTGTAACCCCGCAGTGACCTGAAAGAAACCACCCTCTGAAAAATAGAGAGATCTTAAAAGCTTCTCAATATTTCTGAGTAATCTTTACGAACAAAAATAATTCGTGTCAGCTATAAATATTTATATCGTTCTATAAAGGCTCTATATTCAGTAACGAAGGACTGAAAAGTCCTCTTAAAGAAATATTATTGTATCATATAATTTCGTGTAATAGAAACACACAACCGAACATTGGGTACAATTTAAATAATTCCAAATTTCCTTTCATAAAAGTAATGGACAAGAGAGGTCTAGTAACGGTAATTGTCATTTTGTCATTGAAGCCATACGCCAATGTGATACCAATTTTCCCCCTCAGTAATTCACTGCTAAATATCATGTGGATTATTATTCAATATACTTTATTAAATTCCTAAACTTTCTTCAGAAGTTATGGTACATGTTTCTCGATGCTCTGAATTTCAAAATCAGAATTTTCATTAACTAACGGAGAATTTATATGAACTTTCGTACGTTTATTAACTTTTCTCGACAAGAGGATGATTCAGATTACTTACCCATCCTCTGTAAATTGTGCAGATTCATCAAGGAAAGAATTTCTCAACAATTGGAGATCGCAAAGTTGAAACAAATTTTGTAACTATTTACAAAGCAAAAAAAGTAAAATATCATACTAACAATTTTGTACCTCGACAATGACTACCTTCATAGTGACAGGCACTCTGTAATACTATAAGTATTCACAGTGAAATACGTAAATCTCGTAATTGTCACAACACGAGTTCTAATGTATTCAGGTTTTCTGCAAGACACGGTACAAGACATTTGGACCAATCAGTTCATTCAACTTACTGAACAACGTCAGTTTTCCAAACGCCAGACAGCCTCGGGTAAACTCTGTTCTTATAAAAATTAACCTACAATACATATGACTCCATTGTAAATCATCATTTACAAAAATAATACTAAAACTGCAATTTTTTATTATTTTTATTACGTTAAGACGCTTTCACAATTCCACATTTTTTTGTTTTATTTAACATTTCGTCTAATTATCCGTCATTATTTAAAAACAAGATTGTGTAAACATATGAGGAAATTGATAAAATTCCAACGGAGTTGATAAGACCATCGTGCGAAGAAGCAATATCATGGTTGTTCAGGATAGTTTGGGAAATCTAAGAATCAGGAAGAATGCCAGAAGATTTTATTAAAAACATAATTATACCCATAACGAAGACGACTGGGGTTGATAGACGCGAACAGCACAGGACAATTAGTTTAGTATCTTATGCATGCTAAATATTAACGAAAATAGTATATATCTTTATATCGTGTATAATCTGTCAATAGTGAAATATTTCTAAAATATATATCTAACATTTTATATAAGTTATTATTGGCTTCCAAAGTCGTCGTCGCTGCCACACGCAGCGGGTAAGGGACGATGTTGACGAGTTTGCGAAAGACAATTAAAAAGTATTATTACTAATATAAAATATTAGTTATAGTTAGGATATTTAATCATATCGTTTTACAGGCTCCGTGAGGCAAAATATATCCTGTTTCATGTTATACATGTCTTTAAGGAAGGTCATTTTTTGTCAAAAGATCGTCAGAAGCCTTCTCTATGTCGAGCACTTTAATACTCCAAAGTTTCATGGAAATCGGATGAATGGTATAGAAACGGATAAGGGACAAACGTGAGCAGTTTTATTTCATTTTTCTGAATTAATCTTCTCCACTGATTAAATTTTGTCAGATTACCTAATTTTATTCAAACTAATTTTCATGTTTTCATTAATGAAATTAATTGAGTGGGAATTTAGAAAAAGCATATGAATTACTTTATTTAATTTTCAAATTTGGTTCTTGTGATGTGCCTTATCTGCCAGATTTGAAACAGGGAAGTGAGTTATATAGTTCTACTTCATACTGCGAATATATTGACTTGTTCAGTAATTACGGTGTAAGTTTTGTTTCGAAATCTATAATTTGGTCCTTTTAATAATTTGCCTGATTAAGTCCACTAATATGAATGAAACGTCGTAATTGTATTAACTAAATCTTAATTAAATTTTTCTTGACAAATCTTCTGTAGTTTTTTTAATTGTACTTGTTGTCAGATGCTTGATTTGTTGAATATCCTCTCTTCTTGTCGAGAGAAAGAAAATTAAGTCAGTTAAATTTCAAGACTCCGCATCAATACGTGTGTGCCCCGTAATATTTTTCCAACAATAATAATAATAATTTTATTGTCTAACAGTACTTAATAATTTTTATGTGATACAATATACGTTATTTAATATACACATGAAATTTACAGTATGACAAGCAAGTGTTAATTTCAAAAAGATATTACACTCATAGAGAGACAAGAAACAGCCTGACAAGAAGCGTATTAGTCAACGCTGTTCAGGTTTAACTCTGAAAAGTGATTTTTGATGAGTCAAAAGGGATATTGCATGGATATGAAAGATTAGTCTGCTTGGCAGTGTAGCTTCGTATCGTTACGTTGCAGTCGAGTGAGACTCAACGCCACATCAGTTGTTAGTGTAGAAGCAGTTGCCCGAAGATAATCGGTCAAAGCGAAAATCCGTTTTAGTGTGACGACACAACGGGATTAAATAAATCCCGAACGCGTGGCAGTGACTGACGGTTCAGTTTCATTTTAACTTTAATCTCAACGCTGGAGGATTGTAACAGGTGCAGCATAGTCTGTATCCTCGGTTTATATGTGTTAATAGATATATCCACTTCGGATAAAAGCTCATGCACTCCAATTATTTTAACTCCTATTGCGTTTATTCTCCTAAAGGAATTACGAAGCATCATTTTGCAGTTTATTGTCCAAACTGCAGTAGAAAACTCGTACAAACCAAGTACGATGTAGATAGGGAAAGAGGTCATATAATTCTCCCTTCAAGTCACTTGTGACTCTGCGACAAGGCGGTTCCCGACAACTTGTTGCCAGTGATATCTACGCTGTCTTCATAGCACTATAGATAGCGCTTCTTCAGTGGTGTGCCAGTTCGCCAGACAGGTCACTTGCGAAAGATCCTTTGAGCATTGAGGGCAACGATTTGTCCGACATCACACTCTAGCAGTCCTGACGGGGCCATTTCCTTGTTAATTCGTTGAAAATATGTATAGGAACTCTCATTGCTCATTGCTCCACAACAGACTGGTCTATTAATGTGATTTGTATTTCACATCCCTACAGGTGGGCATTTGCCCGGTGGCAGTATAATAAAATTAGAACATATTTAGTAAATTAAGTACAAAGATAAATTACAAAAAAAAAATTACAATTATAAAATATTTCCCTTACCTTTTTAAAAAATAAGTTCCTATCTTTTCACGGTTTGTAACTTATTTTGAAAATATTTATATTCTTAGGGAAAGCCTCCATTACCCTTGCAGGCAAAGAATTCCAGTCCCTTATCGCTCTGTTAACGAAGGAATATTTTCCCACATCCGTTTTCTGGTCCCTTTCCTTTATTTTGTAATTATGGTCATTTTTAGAGAAGAAATTTGATATAGTGAGCCGCTCCCTTATTTCTGACCAGGCTGGTTCGAACGTGTAAGTTTTGTACAGTGCCCTAAGTCTAGTCCTTTTCCTCCTATCACCGAGTGGTTCCCATTTAGTTTCGCCCCCACACAAAACCCCAGCCCGTTTCTGAATTTTATCCAGAGCATTGATGTGTTCCGATCTGTACGGATCCCAACTTGCTGCCCCGTATTCTATGATAGGTCTAACTAGAGAAGTGTAAGCAGCTACCTTGGCCTGTCTTGTACTTTTCTTTAATGTCCTGTTTATGAAGTGTAACAACCTCCATCCCTTCCGCGCTACTAAGTTTACGTGTTCGCCCTAGTTTAATTTCTTATTATAAGTTACACCTAGATATTTACACGTTTCTACAAGCGGCACTTTTTCGTTTCCTATTTTATATTCCCCGGGTATGACCATTTTCTTTTTAGTAAAAATAATTGTTTTACTCGTAGATGGATTTATTTTCATCTTATTAATTTCTGTCCATTGATATATTTTATCTAAATCTGCTTGAAAAGTGATTTCATCATCTATACTCTATAGTTTTGTAAATTATGCAGACGTCTGCGAACAATTTAATTTTAGTATCTATTCCCGTTGACAGGTCATTCACAAAAGCAAAGGACATTATTGACCCGATTACACTTCCCTGCGGTACACCGGATGTAATTTCTATAGGATCGGATTGTTCTTCATTTACCCGGAATCTAAGTACGCGATTATTCAAAAATTTCCTAATCCATTCAATTAAACGATTATCTATTTCCGATTCCTTAAGTTTAGCTAACAAAATATTGTGTGCCACTACATCGAAAGCCTTGGAGCAATCTATAACTACGGCGTCTATTCTTCCTCCGTTATCGACAATGTCCGCAAGATCCTGACACACCGTTGATAATTGGCTGTCACATGAATATCCCGGTCTAAATCCATGTTGTCCGGGATATATCCATCCCCTCTCTTCCCAATGTTCCCTTAGATGTTCCACTATCAAGTGTTCTTGGAATTAATCGTTCTTATCATAGTTATAAAGGTGGATAGTTATTTTCAATCAGCTCTCAATTTCTTCGGGTGTTGCAAATTGTAAGAGTATAATAATACACTTTAAATATTGGTCTATTAAATCTCAATGCTGAAAATCGGCTTCGTATTTAGAAAATGCTTGTCGTTACTCGGATTCATGTAAACAACAAAGCAGCAGTAATGTAATTAAAAATACGTTTATTCAGTACTTGAAGGTGCACTACATTCATAGTTCTACTCCAGAGGATCACTTTTGGCTAGATAGACGCGTAAACACTGGATTGATACGATTTTTGACAGCATAGATTTTTTTCTGTTGTCAAATCCAACCTATTTTCAATTATAGGCTGTGTAAAAGGTGAAGAATCGTCAAAATTTGCAATAGACTACGGCCCTCGGTTTTTTTATAAATTCCCAGTTTTCTAACTGCAGGGGTTTAAAGTTAGAGGGTTCCCAAAACTGAGTTTTTCTTTCGTGGTGTGGCTCAAGGGGAAGAAAATAGTCATTTACTGATAAATCTGTGTCCTAGTTGACTACGGACTTTCCTAGAGGTGAAAATTCAACGAAAAAAGGGGAAAACGGAGGATTGTTGACATTTCCACTTATTTCACAAATATAACTTCAATATATTTAAGAAAATTAAATAACTTCTTATGGGCAGCTTTGCGCCCTGAGGAACAAGTGTCGCAAATTCGGACTAGTAGTTTGGACGCTGAGACATACTGACGGACGTACTATCAAAGGTTTTTAATATTATAGATAAATAAATTCTTAATTTTATTAATAAACCGCCTGAAATTATGAAGCTTGAATAAATTAAGCAAGGAGCAATTTTACAATAAAACCACAAAAAGATTTACACGAAAACAAAAACAAATGGTTAACTTTCTTAAACGGGGCTTACCGACACGGATCACTTTTCCGGTATTTATGTGTACATTACCATTGACTACATACAGTTGTAATTTCAGAATTATTTTAGAATGTGTACTCCAAATATAAAGACTAATAATCATTAATTAATACAATTTATAGTCCGGAACAAAAATACTTATTTAATAGTTTCCGTATCCAAATTTATCCAGGGATAAACATGTTAATATGATTATTATGAGAGACAACTAAGATTCTAAATTTACTGATAATAGACTGGTTGTACATTATTTTACAGAAAAAATTGATTTCAAAAATTAGTATCCTAAAGAAAATTTATGAACGCGTGGAAGACAGATTTCTGGCACTAAAATCAGCGATGTATAGTTTTTTTCCCGCCGGGGATGACTGCGATGTTTGGGGTACGAACAAACTGCACGCCTGTTCGCCAAATCTACGCTCAGCTACCTGTTCCAGTTTTCTTAAACACGTGCTTGAGAGGAAAATAATTTTAGTAGCTGTTTCTCTGCTAACACTGATAATTTAGACTAATGAAGCAAATATTGTAAAATTCATAGACTACAGTAAGACTTCGAAACCATAATAAATGGCGTGAACGTAGTCCTGGAGAAAGCGTTCAATATGAGAATTAATAGAGGCAAAACCAAGGTAATGGAGTGTAGTGTGGGGAACAGTGTAATAACAAAGGGTGATAGATTGGGAAAGGATATTTTGACGGAAGTTAAGGTATTCTGCTACTTGGGAAGCGTAATAACTAGGGATGGAAGAAGTATAATAGATAGTAGGATAGCACAGGAAAGGAAGGCTTCGCGTAAAAGAGGGATTTACTTACGGGTAATATAAGTGTGAATTCAAGGAAATTGTTGCTAAAAATGTTCGTAGGAGCGTGGCGTTCGTTATATGCGTGTGAAGCGTGGACGATAGGAGTTCGGGAAAGGGAAAGAATAGAAGCTTTTTAAATGTGGTTCTATAGACGACTGCTGAAAATCAGATGGGTGGATAGAATCACAAACGAGGAAGTTATAAACAGAAAAGGGGAAAAGCGAACAATATGGAGGACGTGGACTTAATAGTGCTGCTACTTAACGGCAGCTCTAATTAATATTTTTAGAAGTAAGTCAATACAAGTTGAGCATCACATAGTCAGTTGTGCAAGAGTGTCTTAAATAAGTTTCTTTGTTATATTTACTGATCACAACATAAGAGGTATGTGAAATGGTGTGATACCTAGACTTTTTCATTAAATTTTACTCACTTCTAGAGTACGTTGATATGTTAGTGTTGTTATAAATTTTATATATTCTTTTTATTCATAAGTATTTGTCTCGACTGGTCTGTTAAAGATTTGTGGGTTTTACTTATTTATAACTTATTTTAAAACTAATTGTAATTACACTTTCATATTTTTTTTTCTGTAAATGTCACTTTCAACGCTGAACAAGAAACGAAAAATTGATGGCGAGGAAAGAAAACATCAAGAAAGGTGGGAACTGAAATATTTTGTGTGGAAGTGAATAATAAAATCATATGCTTAGTTTGAAAAGAAACAATTAGTGCCACTAAATAGTACAACATTAAGCAACCTTTTATTACTAATCTTATAATTTTCGAGCTTCAAAGAAAAATAAAAGAAGTAAATTTTTTAAAAAAATAATAGCACGCAAAAAGTACTTACAAAAGTAATAAAAACCAATGAATCAGTAAAAAGAGCTAGTAACAAAATATGCTACCTGTTAGCAAAACAAAAATCATTCACCGACGATTCTTTAATCAAAGAATGTACGATAAAAACTACCGAATTCGTCTGTCTTTCGCCCCGTAGTACTAACAGCGTTAAAAGACAACAACTATGACACATTATCAAGAAATACTTTGGCAGACAAAATTACTGAAATTTCAGGTACTTTGGCACCCAACTATAGGAATTATCTATCAAAATTCAATTATTTTCAATTGATGAAAGTAAGAATGTGAAAGATGTTGCAAAGTTTCTTTTCGTGGGTGTGATAATAATATGAAGATTATTAAAGAACAACAAAAACCACAGTTAAACTCCAATATGTTGCATTCCTTTTGCCATGAATGTGACTAGAATTTTGCAAATATGTTGCATTAGCCCCAAGGTCTCATGAGAAAACTTACTTGTTAAACCTTCATGAACTATTTGGTACATCTATGTTCTGAAGTCTGTACATTTCTGTTATTACTAGCATATCATGATATCGTCTGCGTTCTTTTCCATATTCTCAATTTTTCATACAATTATTACTCAAATATTGATAGTTATAATTGCCATTATTTAATAATGAACTATGCACCTCGTCCTTACGTTCTTATACTACAATTGTTACAAGAAATATTCAAAACACCATTAAATAAATAACTTACACGTTTAAGAGTCAATAACTATTTGTTTATTAGTACGTTTTACATTATAAAATAATTTATGAAACATTAGAAACCCCTATATATATGAAATGCCTGACAACCAATTATGTCGTACTATACGACAAATAAGTTTGAATGCGACATTAATTAAAATTTAGATGACATTCCGCTCCTCTTAACAGAGGCTATATGATTTCTCGTTTTATTAAATTCCTCATGGTCATCTCCGTGTTTCAGTCCCCAACATCCAGCTAAATGAAATTTTCCGTTTACATGCCAGAGGTGTGTTGGAAATTTTTATGACGGTCACTCAAATTCTAGTACTACACGTCAATATTTAAAATTGCCACAAGTCGTTAAACAGCCCACTTCACTGAATTTTGTATCCTAATTAAACAAAAATATAAAGAACAATACAGCTAAATTTACTAGATTTTCTATGGCAGTTCAAGATTATTTTTTTATTTACAATTTTTCACAACAAAGTGCAATATTTTCATTGATTATTCTGTTTCCTCTTTCCTACTTTTAGCATTTGGGTAGAAAATTTACGATGGCCTTGTTTCATAAATGCCTGCGTAATTACGAACATACTATTTGCTAAATTAAAGCCGGCTATACATATGCTGATTTATTCAAAAAGAGGTCTGGAATTTATTCGATGCACGGTTGTTATTCACATCAGGCAACGTGAGGAAGCGTTTTTATTTAAATCAATATACTACTGTGAACAATTTATAAACATTGCGTGTATGAAAAACTCTTCGAACCCATGTGGAATGGTGTACGGAATTATTGTTTACACACGGATTCAGTATGAATCCAAAACGATTCATTTCAACGACATTTGTTTTGATCACTGTTATGAAACTTTTCTTTAATATTGTAAAATATAGTCTTGAATATATTTAATGTATAGAGTATAGTCAAAATAGACAAAATATTCTAGGAATTTATCTTTTCGTGCGACTTTTCACTGTACTTTGGACGACCTCGTAAGTTACTAAAAATCATGATATCGTCGCTGGCTGGTACTTATAGACCTATAGTTAATAAGCCATATAAATAAATATATAATTCAAATACTTCTGATTACATATGTTTTCATAAAACATTTATTTCAATACTTAATTTCATTATTTACGGAATTGATTGCCGTTATTAATATTGAGTAAAATTACTTGTGAGAATTTACTTATACATTTAGTTGCATTTTACATATACGTGACAGCTCTGTTGTGAGTCTCAGTCGATCAGGTTCTACCAGGTTCCCCAGAGCAAACATTTGCTGAACTTCCTGTGGATACACACGCCAAACCTTCCAGAAAATACAGTTCGTAGCAAGATACTCTGAGAAATTATCTCAGAAAACATCTCATCTTACAACTTTGCTTTAAAAACTCTGGAATAACGTTAGTATGCAATTAGATCATTATCTCATTTACTGTTTTGTTATCTTAAATGGGAGGATTCAATTTCAGTGGAAATTTGTTATTACAGGGAAAGCTTTATTTAATCTATTTTCCTATATTTTAAATAAATACGTTTACAGAAATAAGGCTATGTTAAGAATAAATTCTTAATGTATATCTAACAATAACTTAAATAATATTTATCATATAGCGAATAACAAATAGTTATGTAAGAAATATTTTAATATGTAAATAGCTTTCTTTCACATGTTTGAATCGCGACCTTAAATGCCAATTTTAATAAAATATATTTCTTTACACTTATTTGAATTAATAACATTTTTACGTTCATGTTCAAATTATTACATAAAATACATCTTGAAATTCCCTTAAAGACTAGAATAGATTTAGTTTCCTTAGATCATAATGCGAAGCAAAATACAAGTACATGCATATACCCACACATTTAAATTGGTTTGGACTAATGGTGAATATTATGATTATGTGTATAATACGATATCGCGTAACATATTAAGTATTTTATGTGTCTGAAATTATTAAAATAATATTTTTACAATATAAAATCAATAATTTTTCATTATTTACTCTCTAAAATATTTAAATAACTAAGGAGTAGGAATATTTTACACCAACGAATTAATATTACAAGTTTTTGATGTAATATTTTCAAAACCTCATTTATAGAGAAATTAGAGAGACAGTAGAAAATTTAAATAACCGCTTTTGAATGCATCTGTACAATTTCGTAATTATGTGACCTTACTAGGAAGTTTCTTAAAGATTTATATTTACACATACTCAACCCCTTTGTGACCGTGAATTTCTAAATTTTTATTTTTGTTAATTTGTAGGTATTATTTTTCACGCATCAATAATTCTTGTTTTATTTACGTTTTATTCAGACGTTAATTATACATAATACGCCATTGTTAATCATTAATCAGTTGTGAGATAAATACAATTTTAAGTTAAGTATAATCATTTATTTTAGTGGATCTTACCAAATATTGTTACCTTCTTTAAGCGCATCAGTGCGTAAATTAATTACCGTAAGAAAGTAAGTGAGCTGAATTTCCTTAAAATCTCTCTTCATTATCATAATTACAATTATTTTATGTTTACCTATACTGCTAAAATCCATGCGTAATAATTTTACAATATTTGTATCACTGTAATTTAACATAACTCTGACTGTATGTATTTCTCAGTTGAGTTTATTAATTAATGTAATGATATGTTCTTCCCAGTTAAATTTATTGCAATGATATATAAACGAATTTTTTTGCTTTCTAATGTTACTCTGTTTATTGTAGAATTTGTTGCGTGAAATATCACAGTGTCTGTTTCTTTATAGTTCAGGGTCGACCCGTTGTTATAAATATACGTACACTATTCCATTTTTCCTAAGTTTATATATTTTATGATGATGATTAATTGTTCTTTGACAAGTAACGGGATAAGGTGGACCCTCTTGAAAGGTATTTATAGCTCAAAACTCAAAATAAATAGTGAACCGCAGGCGTGAATTGGATGAAAAGAATTATTTATCCCATTGACTGTCTTGCCTTTTCCTCCGTATCCCCCTATTTTTCTCTTACCGTGATGTTAAATGTAAAAAAATCACATAGCTACCCTGTATGTATCATGTTACCGCAAAGGAATAATGTTTCCTATATCTACTAATCTTCTGAAATCCATTTTCGGCTAGGTTAATGTTTTGTTCTTATTAATGAATTCCTTCATTCTATATGTTATAATTTAAGTTACTGAAATTCTTTTTCAAAATGGAAATGTTTGACATTTACTTGCATTAATTCAACTATGACTTACTCTTTATGAGTTTCGCAATATCACGACCTTAAGGTTTAAATTATTTATGGAAAAGTTGGAAACCTGGTTTCATTTATTCGTGTATGGAAACGTGACTTGTGAAGCCTTCAGATAGAAATTTACTTATCAAACAACCGTCGTGCATTATATGCACTTTTATAGAGCTGAAAATATGTTGACCAGGAGATAACAATCAAGGTTATTCAGAACTTAAAAATAAACACTATAATTTTATTTTATTTGAAAGAACACTCGGCAGTTATTTCAAAACCTGCTCAGCACATCTGAAATCAATTACCAAAAATATATAAAACCCAGAGATATATTTTTTCAAATGTGACTACAAATCTCACTTAGCATTTCGAGAAGGGTTTTCGTATAACAAATTTGTCTTTGATATTAGCATCATGGATTTTCTATCACAATAAATGTTTCATCATGCAGAAAAGAATAATAAGTATTATTAAAAAATATTCAATAAAACAAATTTAATTTACATCTGACGACACACAGCTGACCCATCACAGATTAAAAATATGCCAAATGTTATTATATTATATTGAAAGTATATAATTTGCACAATAAATTACCCCGAGAAATAGAATGGAATCCAAATCTTTAGGTCAACTGTAAAACCTTCTTCAAAAATATTTCTTTCACTCCGTAGAGGAGTTAGTAAATGCCGAAATGCATCAGCCCACTTACCATTAAGTATATTTCTTACATTGTAACACACTAAAGAATTATAATTTAAATTAACTCCTTGTTATTCAATTATCTTCTATGTTGACTTGTTCAACGCATTTTACATATTTGATGAACCGATAAAATATTATTATTAAAGCTATCGAAGATCAACTAGACCAGAAAAAGTCCATTTGATTGAGAGAATCGTTAGAGTCCCTTTACGAGTCCAAATGACAACACCACAAGAACTATTCATTAGCGCAATTACCTGGACGCGACTATACTTGTTCATTAATAACAGACTTTCGCCTTATCGTGAAGAAGTACTTTTTATTATCCTGATGTACTAACCTCATCACTACTCAAGTCATCTTGGCTCAGAAAAAATTATTAAACTTATAATAAAAAGAAGATTCTAACTTACTTATTAATAATTTAGATTTGAACATTTTTTGGTAATTGATATAACAATTAATTTGGAAAGATAATGTAATTTATAGCGTAATAACAGTATATGATTACAAATTTTATATTCAGTGTTAAAATTTCTCTGCTGTAATATTTAGTTAAGAAGAGTGTCTCCCTCGAAGGATTTAATCTCAAATCAGTGATTATTAATTGGGAACACGTTAACAAATGTTTACTTAGGCAAAAGCTCTGGAAAGATTATAATTGTTTGTCTATCGTACCTGGGGTTGACGAAAGCTGAAATTCTTCCTCTCCATTCCCATTACAATTTCTCTTATCACCTGTGATCACCAATCAAACTTTTAAAATCCTGAATATCTTTTTAGTTCTCCTTTCACTGTCCTAAACACTCGCAAACATTTACTCTACTTTTCAACCATCTCTTCCTCGACCTATGTTTAACGAATTAACAACTCACTTTCTGTTTTACAAATTATTGTATTAGTATCCCTATTCTGACTTCAACTACTTTACTTCCTTTTACAATCAATTACGCTCTCACAATAACTATCTATCAACTAAATTCTCTAACTCTGTCAACGAAGTAAGTTATTTTTACGCTATTGAAGGTCTTATAAAAACTTTATTCATCCCTTTCAACTTATAGTCATTTTAGTGATGACTAGATAAAGTTTCTTGACCACATCCCCTGACAATAGCTTCAAGCTCAACGCTCCCTTGTCGAAACACCAAATCTCAGATCACTTTACTTAACTATAAAACTACGTCTTAGTACCTGCACCTGTTGTTTTATACCATTTGCAGTAGTCGAATTTCCACCCGAAGTATCAGCTATCAATGTTATACCAACAAATTTTCCGTTTTAACCTCTTAAATTTAATAGATTGATTGTTCACTACCCACTTTTTAATACGATATGAGACAGCCATTGCCACTGTGAATTTATTGGCTATATGATCTATACCAACTTATAATGTAGCAGAGAAATAATTTTCATTTGGATGTACAGTGCGATAACTACTACAACAAATTTGGGTTAAACGATGTAAAAATATTATATTGAACTTGCTCAGGACAACAGTTTCTCAATCGCTCGCCTAACGGTTAAAAATATTTGACATAAAAGTAATTAATACGTGATATTTATATACCTTGGGTATTTAAATACTGTAACATGACAGTCCAATTTTCGTGGTGCATTTTGTGTAGTTTTGAATTACGGCGATTTGCGTTAGACGCGTCTTAAGTGTCATGAAAAACACATTTGAAGGGAGTTCGTCTGTGATAGTATTTTATACAATATATTTATTTTGTATCTTAAAGCCGTATCGAATTAGGAAGGGTGTACAAGTCCTAATACATAGTGGAAGAAATTTATTCGGGGTTCTACCCAAGTTAGCTGGCTTAAATCACATTACGTTTCAAATCGAAGTCAATGTTGTATTTCCGAGAAAATCTCATCCCTTACCTGCACTTATCAGACCTTCGTTCTAAGCGCCCTATTGTTTAGCCTCTTGAACTGCAAACATGAAGAACATATGCAGATGAAGGGGTGACTGATGTACGGATTGTAATACACAATCCAACAATTATCAAGCTCAGTACGCGCTGAAAGGTTGTACGGCCTGTGTTCCGTAACACCGGATCTCCACTTTTATCACATGTAGTGGAATAGTGGAAAGGCTTATAAATAACTAGGAACACTGTCCATGTTTCGTGCTAGGACATTCATTGGTAAACTGCACCGCATTGGCTTCGGTCGAAGAGTCAGTTGTGTTTAAATATTTTTGTTTCACTAAAATTCATAACCCTATTGATACTCGCAAGTTACAGCCCATTATTCTTCTCGTTATATCGCATAGCAACTTTTTCATTGCCAAATTTTTCTAGAAGGAAAAGATCAAATATCTATCTGTCGTGATATTAAACATTGAGTATTTTACAATATCTCTTGCTCTAATTGTAATTCCTGCTGTATTTGGCAAAATTAAAGGTCACTAAACCCTCAAAACAACAGCGTATGTTCCATATCAATGTCCACACACACATAAAACCTGTTATCTCCATACATATCACTAATTAGAAATATTTATTTGATGATAAAAGTGCTTCTGCTTAAGAATCTGAAACCAGGTATCATTCCATAATTAGTTCAGAAACGCTTTATCATAAATCTAACTTTACAAAATAAGAGCGGAAAAATGTCGACCGGACCCAGAACTCGAACCCAGGACCTCCCGCTTTCCGGGTTGTCACTACACCACTGAGTTAGTTCGAGGCGATGTCCCGAGGTCTGATCCAACATCCATCCACTCTTGTAACTTAAGCTAGGCTCTCCTACAATTTACTAATCACATACTTCACAAAGTAATTTCTAGGAATTCAGTGAAGATTAGACTTTCTCTAAATTGACATAAGACTAAAATTACTGCAATTAATCTACAGAGTTATCCTGCGAAAGTCAACAATATCAATGATTCCTCGTTCTTAGACTAACTCCTTTGCTTTTGAATTGTCTTTGCACTTAAGTTGCCTTTGAGTTCTTCACCTGGTTAATAGGGTGTGTGGTTTCTGCGGCTCTAATAATTATGATTCACCTTACGAAAGTGAAAAGGGCTGCAGAAACGTTGCGTGGTACCACTAAATATGGTTTGTTAATAGGTTACATCTTTATTTACTTAAGGGAAACGGGGACTGAAATTCCTGTAAATGAATTCCTACTGAGCTGAAATTTTAACTGTCTTAAAAATACACATTTGTACCAGTGTACAAAAGATTGTTTTTGTAGACTTGTTTTTTGTTGACATATTTTGAAAATTATTCTCAAAATTTGGCAGTATTGAAAATGTATTTTGCGTTATGTAATTGAATATATTTTGACTTTTTTACATTAATATGTAGGGCTGGCTATTTTTATCAATTGTCAGTATTATTTGTAAAATTTATTACAATTGTAGGGAGTAAATAGATTTTTACTTAAAAGTGGCACTTTTCAGCACTTTCAAACATTTAGAAAACTACTAGAAAAATAATATTTTTATTTGAGGGTATAACATAAAGATTATGTAGAAGAAGAATGAAGACAATGCCTTAATATTTGTGACGTATAGAAAGTTTTTGGTACCAGAAATCATAAAGCTAAAAAACGCATTTTTCTTAAAAAAGTAATAATGTATTAACTTAGAATCAGACATATAAATTAAAATTATCCTATAACACATGTTACACCTTCCTTCTTTCCTTTTTTTGGCAGGTTCTTTTTTCAATCTACTGAATTTATAAGCATATTAATAAGAAAAATTAGAATATATATATTTATTCATATTTCGGCAGAAATTTTAGTCCCCGTGACACGTAAGCTGCCAGATATAGAATTTCCCCCACCCCCACGCCATCAAGCTTTTTCCATCAATAGTTGGCATCTGACTCTTAATGCATATTTTAAACATTGATATTTTATTCTGATATAGAATTCCCCTCCCCCCGGCCATCAAGCTTTTTCCATCAGTAGTTGGCATCTGACTCTTAATGCATATTTTAAACATTGATATCTTATTCTTCGTAAATTATAAAGTACGAAATGACATATTTATTAAATTTATACAGGCGGATTGGTGGTTAATTTTCCGTGTATTACAGTTCTATTTCAGTTTCCAAAGATCCTTTAGTTGTAAAATTGACGGTGAGAACAAAATTCTGTTCACGCCAGTTAGAGGCAGAGGAAAGACTCAAATTTGCGAAATCCACGCCGTAAGGGATTAATGACATCCTTGGGAAAGCGTATATGACCGGACGTTAACCCCGTGGAAAGTTAGAAGGACATTTCTTCATCCGCCAGGAAGAACTGACCACAGCGAACCAACATTCAAATGGGTGAGATTAGTCATATGATCTGGCCTGTACCCCGTCGGTAGAGGTACGGACAGCCGACCTCAAGAAAGACGCGAGGCGGTAATAGTGAGTAACGATTGGAGAGAGGAGGCAGTCATTACTGAATCACTGGAGATACGAGGCAGTCGCTGTAGTACCATCGGAGAGAGAGCGGGGAGGGAGAGAGAGAGAGAGAAATTATCAACGAAACTCTTACGACAGACTTCCGTTGATTCAACGCTTAGACGAAAAGATTGGTAACACCATCGAGTACTATTACCCTGCCAGTAATCGTGCTGGAATCTGAGAATGAAGGAAGGAAGAACCGACAGCGAGAGGACTTAAAACATTATCAGGTGTCATTGCCAGTCCACTGAATCACCCAAGAAGGAAAAAAGGAGGAAGCATAAACGTGCCACAAATTCCTGAATGCAAGCCCAGGTGCCTGTGCTGATAAAGGATGCAGCTTCTTGCGAATACGACAAATCGGTTGTGTTGATACCGTTGCATCAAATTTTCTATGAAAAACTATGGCTTCACAATAACACTCTCATATTTATGGCCCTGCAACTGGATTGAACTCGATCATATTCAACCTGAGCTATCCGCGCATTTTAAATGACTCGGAGCTCGTAATTCTTAGTTCTCGAGCATTAAACTAAATATTTTATGTTAATTAATTATTTATCATTTGAAATTTAAAAAATTAATCTCTACGCCCAGTTCACCCATCATGCTCTTTTTATAAACTTTGATCGATATCCAGAGTGGCTATTTAAAGCTCGATTAAAAATCATTGCCACTTTTGTTACCTTTTTCCTTTACAGATAAATTAAAAATTAAACTGATGATATTGTATTAGTTCATTATCAAGTACGTGAATACAATACTAAAAGATACATTCAGTTCATTTTTTGAACATTTCTCGGGCTAACATCGATCCAAGATGGCAATATTCAACGTTCCTAACAGAGTCCAGATGAAAAACTTACTAAATATAGAAGGGTCAAGGTCTTTTATTTTCGTTAACGTATTAGTGAAATATGATTTTAATTTCAATTTAATTTCGTAAGACAGTAAGTTGGTTTTGTCGGTTTCTCTCAATGTGTGGTCATCATTTATAAAAATAACTTGATAATTAAAAATTTACTTTTCTTTTCGTTTTTTTATATTTTCCACGGACAGAGATAGTTTTATTCCATTCTTCGATGTGTTATCGAATGATGCAATAAAATAATGTTCGTTATGGAACGTTACAATATACAACCATTATATAACCTGCATTCTCTTAAATTAGGCAAGGCTCGTGTTCGGTGGTTGATGGATTTTTCGATAGCCAACCTCTATTGTATATCACCTTAGATTTGAAGTTTAAATGCTAGAGCGTTGTTGGGTTATTAGTCTCTGGAGGTATGAATTGTGAAGTAAAATAGTAAATTAATGCATAAAAAGGTAAAGGAAAATATAGATAATGTATTATACGTTCTTTTAATTGCATGTCATTCTTATTTAGTTTTCGAGAAGATGTTAGCGTGACGGGATCTGTCATAGAATGTAATTAAAACTTGGGTAATTAACATTAAGAAACAGAGAAATTTAATTAGTCGTGTAAACTTAACTAGTACTCTACTTTAACGAGTTATTTGTCGGATGAATAAGTTTTAATTTACTGCAAATGATTGCATTAACCTTAATTTAAGTTGAATCCTGGCAGTATACCTTTTATCGTACTTCTTGAATAAAAGTCCGTAACTGCTATAGACCGGAATTTATTTGTAATTTGTTTGACCTAATTTTAATTTCAAAATAAATATAATTATTGCGCAGGGACTTAGTAATAAATTATTTACGTATGGTTAATTGTTAAACAATTTTCTCGTTATGTTAATTTAATATTCATCAACATCGGAAATAATAGAATATTTAGTGAAATACCAGTCTCATCAATAATTCGACTATCCTATAGTAATAAATCTGCAGTAGTCATCAAATCAATACATCACAATAAACAGTAATATTTATTGGACACGCATTAGGAAAACGTGCGTCAGGTATATTCAGTGAAATTCCTACTTTGAATTTTTAAGTTTGAGATTGTTTTTTTAATTATATTTATTTAGAGTCGTATTAACTTCTACGGTCATTAGTGACTAAATATTTACAATTAATAAATTGTTATAATTATCTTAAAAGTTTAAATTTCAGAATAACAGTCTATTACTTTCAAAAATTGCAACAATTCATATTATAAGTTTGGAGAATTCACTATTTCGTAGAATTATTTTTATGCTGTTCGTACTTTGTGCATTCCAAGAGTATGCTGGATTGTGATTTGGAGATTACACTGATTGCAGATTGGTGTAGGTCTCTTTTCTATTAAATGAAGCTGGGTTAGCATGGTGTGGCCAGTCCTAATCCTTGAGATGACGATTTTCTATCTGCAATTTAGATAAGGGTTTGTAGTTAATTTGTAAAAGTTTTCATTTTTCTACTTTAAGTTCCAATGTTTTTTCTATTTCTCTTTAATTATATTCCAGACGTCTTGTAAAATATTGCTTAAACTTGGAGGAAAATTTATTGGATGTTCTATAGAAGCTGATATGACTAATCGATAAGACTGTTGTGTGCCTTGGCGAGAGGCTATCCATGCTACTGTAATTTTTATTCCAGTTTGGATTACTTGATGGTAGAGCTCACGAATCTTGCTATTTATACAGGCTACATGAGAGTAATCCTGAAACAGGAAGCTCCTCTTAATAGCATACGAAGGGCTATGAAAAGGGAGGATGCGGTAGGTAGAGCAAGGTAGCAAGGGTTCACTAGGGCCCCCCAAATATGGTTTAAGGATCCTACCCGGTGTTTCACCTAAAGAGATGCAGGAAAACCCCTAGAAAACCTTCATCAGGTAGGTCGTGCAATGGGTACTATTCTCACAACCCTCCGAATGACGGGAGACGAGTTTGCTATGGGGTTGCAGCATTCTCTTCTCCATGTCTCCACCAGTTAAAGGAGGCAGTTGGCCGACTAATCCTAAGAGATCAGCGGACAACTATTGCCATATGCCCAAGGTCTTCGACACCAGTACATATACCGCCTAAAAGAGGTGAATGAGCCTCGGAATGTGAGAACTTTGATAATAAGAGAGAGTATGAGGCATTCCCGACATAATCAGGTGAGCCGCGCCGTCACTCTGGGGGAAAGTGCCTGCGAAAAACTCTCACAGGAACTTTTTCCCTCAAGAAGATCTTGCTATTAATTTCAGATGTCGAGTTGTTGACTTTAATCTTCTGGATAGCTGTGAGAGAGTCTGTATATATAATATAATTTGTCATTTTTGTCTTTCGTTGCCACTTTTCACTTTGTTTCTTAAGGAGCACCTAATTTTCAGGCACTATATGTCACATTTATATAAGATGAACTTACATATCCTTCTGAGAATAAATTATATTACACAACATTTTATTCTAGTTTCCAAATTTATTGACAGAAGAGTAGTAATATTATTGTTAATCAGATATTCTATTTTCCGATTTAGAGGTATTTTGGTTTATATTTTATATGATAGTCTTTCTTGCTGATTTTCTCTCTGCTGTTTCTACTAATTGGTGATTTTTTCCCTTTCTTTATCAGTGGAATTTACGATTAAAACTTAGAATAAAATTTTTATTACCTGGCGTATCAGTGAAATACTCAGGGCAATGCTAAAGGCTGTGAGTTGTTTTATTCCCTGTATTGTTTTTGTTTGCGCATGAAAACTAATTATTATAAAAATGCTGTACAGAACCTTTATATTATATTTATTCACATGTTTTTTCGTTATATGGTATGATGCAACGAGTTCTCAAAAATATAGAAGTAAATAGTTGGAATATTGCATGTAATTTGTACAGCTCCAAATTATTTTGATACCTCCATTTTAATTTATGCATATTTTCCTGGTGAAAACTTAGAAAGACAAATTTCCGGAAGATTAAACAATTTGACGAGATTATAATGATCATATTATTCCTTAAATAAGTGACCATCAAATTAAAGTTAAGTTAAAAAGCATTATCATAAATTTAAGAATAAGTAAGCATGGGATAGTAAATTAAAGGTATTAACGTAACATTCTCAAAACTCTACGACACTGGATTATATAAACATTAACTTCAGCGCATTGCAGGATATGTAGATATAATGATATGTATAACGATACTAACAAGAAATTTTCGTGTAATATTATTTCTTAATCGTTCAATTAAACAGAGATTCATATGGAAATCATATCCGTGGCACTAGGATTAACTACAATGTTCCAATTATATTGGTATGAATTATTGCAAGCGAATTTCGCCTGATGTATGCCATTTATAAATGTATAAAACGCTAGTATGCAATAGTTTGAATAATTTCTGGGGTGATTGACAACTGTTACACGCATTGATTAAAGATGAAATTGCGTAGCTTAAACATTAAATGATTTGTTTGATAGTAATTAAATTGTACATTCGTTTATGAAGGCAAATAAGGTTCAGGATCAACAATTAGTCTAATAAATGCTACTTTAATCAAAAGAATTATATTTAAGGACAGAAAATAAAGACGAATATATTTTTTACACGGCTTAAACCAAACACAAATCGTACCTCATCGTTGTATTGCGGCCGTATCGATAAAAATGTGGTTGTGACTGCGCAAACAAGAAATCGTTATCACGGCAGTTATTCAGTTACTTACATCAACTTTACTTCACAGAAACGTAAAAAACTCGCTGTCCAGTTGGGATTACGACATGGTGATTAGAAATGGCAGGCAGTACCACAAAACTCGAACTGATTAGAGTCCACCCTGGTTGTCTGTAAATTATGCTGACGTACACGAATTAGCTGAGACATATAAATGAAAGAAGAATAGATAACAGACTTTTTAATTCAGTATTTCTCTCTTGTTTTCCCCATGCCAATGTAATCCATTTCTTCGATGCTCTAAATACGCTAATACCACCGAAATATTGCCTCTAGCCCAACGAATAAATATAAAACTGTGCACTTTCTACGTCTTAAAACATTATATTTTAAACCCAGAGTTATTATAATTTCCACCTGACCTGAGTAATTGTTTCATATATGATATTATAATCTTATTTCGGACAACTCATATTGTTTACTATCTATGCCCGCGACTTCGTTCCCGAGAAGTTAGTACTTTTTATTTTGCCCTAAAAACTAAACTACATGTACAGAATTTCGATAAAGTTGAATTCATTGAATATATAAAAAGAATGGTATCATTTACTTTTGATCGCTTCAGGGCAAACCTTATAAATCGCAGATGCTTTCGAACAGGTTCCGATTTCAAACATTTCGGAGCCAATAAAAATGAGCAATTACTAAATTTTAAAATTTATCTGACGCGATAGATAAAAACAATTCTAGTATGCATCGTATCGAAAATCCAAAGAAGTTTTTTTTATTTTTAGGGTGTTACCTCTATGCTAACAATAAGTTAATTACGGCGCGAATCATACTGCAACAATAGATAGAATAAGAATACTCGTCCTCCATCTCTCATGCTGCCAAAATTACGCTTATAATAAAACAGTAAGTGGTACAGAAAAAAAATCAATTCAATGGATTTATAAATATTTACATTGGTTTTCACCTATTTTGCGATGTATATGTGCTGGGGTCGAAGACCTTGGGCATAAGGCAAGGCTTGTCCGCTGATCCCATTGTATCAGTCGGCCAACTGCCTCCTAAAACTGGTTGAGATACGGAGAAGAGAATCTGCTACCCCACAGAAAACTCGTCTCCCGTCATTCGAAAGAGCATGAGAATAGCACCCAATGCCCGACCTAGCTGATGAAGGTTTTATAGGGGTTTCTCTGCATCTCTTTAGGTGAAACACCGGGTAGGATCCTTAAACTATAGCCCGGGCCGTAGTCAATTTTGGGCTACCCGCATCCCCCTTTTTAATTCCCCACTTATGGTATTAAAGCGGAGTTGCCTGTTTCAAAATCACCCTAATGTAGCCTGTTAACACCAAAATAAAATCATGTAGCCTGTTAACCCAAAACGTCTAGGGTTTTCCCTGCTCTCTTTAGATGAAACACCGGGTAGGATCCTTAAACTATAGCCCGGGCCCTAGTCAATATTTGGCTACCTTTCTCTACCTTCCGCATCCCCCCTTATCAATTCCCTTCTTATACTTTTTAAGGGTAGTTGCCTGATTCACAATCACCCTCATACAGCCTATGTTGTTGTTGTGGTATTCAGTCCTAAGACTGGTTTGATGCAATCCTCCATGCTAACCTATCATGCGCATGTCTTTTCATTTCCTTATAACTAGCACAACGAACATCCTCCCTGCTCTGCTTAGCGTATTCCATCATTGGTCTCTCTCTTCTGTTCTTACCACACACACTTCCCTCTAATGATAATTTTACAAGACCCTCCTTTTTTAATACGTGGCCTATTAACGTATCCCTTCTCCTTGTCAACGTCCTCCATATTGTTCGCTTTTCCCCTATGCTGTTTAGAACTTCCACGTTTGTGATTCTATCCATCCATCTGATTTTCAGCATTCGCCCATAGCACCACTTTTCAAAGGCTCCTATTCTAATCCTTTCCCCAACTCGTATCGTCCACGTTTCCGACCCATATGCCGCCACACTCCATACGAACATTTTTGCAACGATTTCCTATATATACCCGTAATTAAATCCCTCTTTTTCGAGAAAGTCTTCCTTGCCTGTGCTATCCTACACTTTATGTCCACTATACTTCTACCATCACTAGTTATTACGCTTCCCAAGTAGCAGAATTCCTTAACTTCCGTCAAAATATCCCTTCTCAATGTAATAACCTTTGTTATTCCAATGTTTCCACTACACTCCATTACCTTGGGTTCCCCTCTATTAATTCTCATATTGAACTTTCTGCAGAACTAAATTCATGCCATTTATTACAGTTTCCAAGTCTTCTTCTGATTCTTCTAATACTACAATATCGTCGGCAAAGGGTAAGGTTTTTATTTCTTCTCCTTTCAGTATGATTTCTTTTCTATATTCCGTTTTAACTTTCGTTAATAATTTGTAAGCATGGGATACTAAACTAATTGTTCTGTGCTGTACGCATGTATTAGCCCCTACCTAATTATGTTTACTAAAACCTTATGGGATTCTTCCTGCTTCGTATATTTCGAAAATCATCCCGAACAGTCATGGTACTGCTTTTTCGCCTGATGCTCTTATCAACTCTGCTGGAATGTTATCGATTCCCGGCGCTTTACCGTAACTTAGGTCTTTCAGCAGTTATAAACCAAAAATATATATATTCTGAACTCTGCAAGGTATTGAAATGAAACATACAAAAATTTAACTTGAAATTCCAGTTTCAGTCTCTCATATCGATTGTTGAAATTCGTTAAGCTGCTTCGGAGCATAAAAAGATCCAGAGTATAGGTAACCCGTATACACTTGAAGATTTTAATGCGTGATTGAAAAATAAACCATTCCCGAAGAATGTTTCATATTAATATTTATATTATATTAATATCTTCTGCGATGTGTTGAAATTAAACACGAACGAATACTTAAGATAAATTTCCTGTTTATAAACCCTCAAATTTTCATTGAAATCCGTTGAGCCGTTTTGGAACCTATTCGAGACAAACATACGGAGAGGCAGACACTTGAATTTTATTTATTGGTATAGATCGTCTACGTACAGAAATTAATTTGTAAACATTATGAACGCCACTTTTTAATGTTCAATATATGAACATTCTTTGGTGCATGTGACACCATTGTATGCGATAAGTTCTATGATTTATTTCATTTTGTCTGAAAATATTTCTATGAAAGTTATTCGTAAAAATCTCGTTTGAATGTAAGAAAACTAAAAGTAAAATATAATTCTACGTAACTGAAATTAAAGTTCTTATGACTCTTTAGAGAAATTTAGCATCTTGGTAAGTATGACGTTTATCAAAATACAAAAACGGAAACAGAGCACTAAGCTATAACATCACAAGCTAGCACCTCAATTATTCTGACAGACTAATCGGTTATATAATTACTTGTATTACGTTTGATTTTAGTGGACGACGCCTCTCGTGTTAAATCAAAAATTATGTTGCATTTGTGACAAAGGCTGTTCTTATTTTGACGAAACATGACGATCCTTTATGAACAAAGGCGACAGCCATTAGGACGACTCTTTTTTCCTCTATCTTTTAGGTCGGATGAGCCATTAGCGCAGTGAGTCCTGTAGAGCTAAGTGCAAATACTGTAAACACAGCTCTCAACGGGCCATTAGCAACATCTTACACTGACCAGGAAAGGAAAATTACTGGCTCCACTGCATACGCGGTTAATTCGAGCAGCATCTGAAAGCAAAGCGGTAGAACGTTTAAAACATACTGGAAGAAATTTCCCGTGTTGATTGCGAATTTAGCCATTAACAGGGAAACAGAATGAATTTAATTCTGGCTCCGACTAAAGGCAGCGTTTGAGCTCGGTCCCACGAGCATTAGGGGCTCAAAGGCATTTAATGTTTTAATTTTATATGTAATCCTTCCAACAATTCAAAATTAATCATTTAAAGAAGAAATATCAAGATATAATAACTGTAATATCAATTTAACTCCCGATTCGTACAGAAATGACAAAAAAACAATTCTTGTAGCTTATAAATAGCTCATCCTTCTCATCGATGTATTATTTGGAATTGAAACCACTGGCTTCAGTGTGCTTACTGAGATAAGTGTAAGGTCCCTAAAGGAAATCTTTACTCACTAGAGCCATCTCAGCTTGAATCCTGGAAGTAGACTGTTACGAAATGGATAAAAAGTTCTTTATAGAACACGGCAGGAAAATTTTGACTTAACAGTCGGGGAAACTTTATATGGCATGCTTAACAATGTCAGGATGATTCAATCACCCAGGTACTTACCCAATATTGATTCCATGATACAAGTAAAAAAACTGCATAAAATAATACGATAAAGAAACCTGTTTCTGATCGTATTGAGAACGTTTGGCTACTTTTACCTTGAACGTATAGTTCCCCAGATTATCAAGCATAGCGATCGTGGTGTCTCCACCCTCTCCCATACTCAAACTGAATGCAAGACCTCGCTCACTATTCTTAACAGCAGCAACGCATTTTCATTATAATGTACGCCTTATACCAAAATATTGCAAGACTTGTGCTTTAGATTATTTAAATTAGACGCGAACGACGTTAGATTGATAAATTAGTTGTAATAATGTAATGAGATTCATTCCGGCGTACTAACGCCCATAAAATTTAAAAATGTCCCAAATTTGTTCTTCACTATAAATGGGCAAACCTTAACTTTAAAAAAATATATAACTGACCTCAATATCGGTTAGATTTTTAAAGTAAATTAGATATAAGTTGAAATGAATAATTCCAACAGGCTGTAAACGCATTAAAGATTCAAAAAATATTATTCAACATATGGAGGTAATGTACTACGTAATAGTGAAGACATATACATATATATATATATATATGTAATTTAGAATACTTAAATATCCTATAAAACTCTGTAGCACTTTTGAAAATACACCGTGCAATTGTCTCCACCCCTTCACTTGTATTATTTTATAAATAATAATTTCTTGTTCGTACTTACGATTTATCAGATGGCTGTATCATCCGCAAACTCTGCAATATAAGTATTGTTCGTTGTTGGTAGATCCGAGGTAGAGCTAAGGGCCCCAACACACTACCCTGAGGCACCCCTGATTGTACACGTTGGTAATTAGAGTAGCTAGAGTTGAATTTTACTCAGAAGAATCGTTCTGTCAAATATGATCACAGTAGGTGGTAGTATGAATTAGGGAAGGCTTTTTTCATCATGTATAGGAGTCATTTGCGCCAGACCTTATCAAAAACCTGGGCGACATCTTGGAAGACGGCGTTACATAATTTCTTTTCTTCAAGGCTTTCGTTGGTGCTATTTATGATTCTGTATGATTGGTGTATTGTCTAATGTTTTTCACGGAAACCGAATTGGTGATGCGGTATAATTGATAATAGTTCCAATTTATTTTGATTCTTTTTATTAGGAGTCTTTCGAGTTTTTGGACAAGATAGGAAGGAGACTGATTGGTCTATATGAGCTTGTTTCGTTTACTGATTTTCCTGGTTTGGGAATTATGATGATTTGGACACGTTCCCGGCTGGTGGTATAATACGATAATCTCAACTTACTATTATATATGGTTGTTATTAGTACCACTGCTATTCTTGGTAATTCTTTGATTAATTTTCCAGAAATTAGATCATGTCCTGGTGCTTTATGTGGATTTTTTTTATTTCTTCAGTCGTTTCACGGGTTGAGAAAGTTTTTATTGGCAGTGATAGTTGGTAAGGTCCGTTTAGGAAATCCCCGATGTCTTTACCGTTGTTGTTGTTATGGGGTCCAAGAGGTGTAAATACTTGGGCAAGGTGTTCAACAAAAGTTTCCGCCATTTCTATGTCCCTTTTGACCCAGTTTCTGTCAGATTTTATGATAGGGGGAACTGTAATATTTGATCATTTTAGGTTTTATTGTGGCTTTCCATATTGTATGATCGTCTTTAGAGAGTGTGCTCAAATAGAATTCAAATGATGCGGTTTTAGCTTAATAAAGCCTTTTGTGGAGCCTTCGTTTTAGCCTGTTGTATTCTATTTTATATTTATTGTTTCGGGATTTCTGCCATTTGTCTCTTTCTCTTCTCTTTTCAATAACCATTTCTCTGATTTGAAGGGGAATGTTGTTGTGCTTCTGTGTATCCTGTGGCATTTTTGAAGTAGATAACTGAGAAGATTTTTGGATTAGTGTGGTTAAGTAGTTTACATCTTCTTTTAGACGTAGTTTTAAATCGATCTGGTTTCCGATGAGGATTTTGAAACTATGCCAATCTGTTATATTATTTGTTAAGGTAATTTTCTACTTCCAGTTTATGGTTTTCTAAGCCACTGGCATTCCACGTAACTATTCTTAATGTGTGCGTCATTATTGTGTTACCTTATGTATTAGTGCGCTAAGCGTATTTAATATAATTACATTTTGATTAATTAGTTGATTAAACATTACTCTGAATTCATTTAAGAATTATGAGAGTTGTTTCTCTACATTAATAGTATATTATCTTGGACATTTATATGTGGTTCATTTTGTTGATAATTTTTATATAACGGCGGAAATTGGTTAGAATCGTTTATTTGTGATTTGGGATGAGTTGAATGTTTGACAAATTGTCTGGTTGTGTTCCTTTTAGTTTTGCTTTTTGTAGGGTTTGATAGATATTACATCCTTTATAAGCGGGATGATTTCCCTGGCAGAGTGCGCATGCAGCTGGTGTATTCCCTGGTTTCTTGCAGTCTTTTGTATTGTGGGTGTTCCCGCATTTAACGCAAGCATACGCCCTTGTACAATATGTTTTTGTATGTCCATACAATTGACATCTAGTGCATTTGGCTATGGTGTTTCTCTTTCTTGGAGCTTCAACTGAGATTTTCATGTTGCTCAATTATTCAATGTCACAAATACTTATATTGATTTCTCTAGGTTCCATATCGATAAAGAATAATGGTAGGGGTTTACAACTTTCTCAATATCTGATATTTACAAACCTATGCGCTTTCTCTTGTTTGATGTGGTAGGTGTAGTGGATATTTCCGTCTTCCTTTAGTTAGATTTAGATTAATTGTTATTTCCATTAGTCCTCGATTGAGGAAATAGAATACGTCACACATTACAAATAACTAATTTTTTAAAAAAATAAGGTACATAATTAATTACAATTAATCTTTTAATAAATAAATGAAATGAAAGGTATATAGTCTAAAGTAATTAAAAACACTACACGCACACAAGAGAGCACGAATACACACTGACAAACACAAGCACACGCAATGGAGTTTTCACTACTTGGAGCTGGTCGACCAGGAATCTGGCCTTCCATTGTAGCTTCAGTCAATACATGAAACAAACAAAAGTGCAGAAAAAACTGTACAGAATTTAAAGATATGTAGTAGGTGAGTTTTCAAGGCAACACAGTCAAAACTTGCAGGAAGCTTAATTTTAATTATTAGGGGGATGATTAAGAAAATCTTGTACAGAGTAACGCGCACTATTTAATAGAATAGTTTTACTCTGATTCACGAAGCTTTTGTAGTTATTATTCTTAAAATCTGGAGGAAGGCTGTTCTATAAAATTATCCCGGTATTGTGAATACTTTTCTGGTGTAGAGCAAGGCGGTGCTTGTCCGACCTTAGAGCTGAACGATTTTTGGTTGCGTATTCATGAAATTCGCCATTCGTTTGAAACAAATGCATGTTCCGCTTCACAAAAATTAAGATTTCATGAATATATACGCTTGTTAAAGTAGGAATTCGAACTATAAAGTATTCTAATGGCACGCTTTTGCAACTTAAATATTTCATTGCTCCTGGAGCAGTTTCCCCAATTAGAGATGCTGTAGCTCCTCTTGTTTGGTAAGAGTCTGGCGTGATGACGTTAATTTTAATTGCATTATTATTGTGGGATATATTGGTGTCGCTCCAATTCCAAAGTATTATTTAGGTAAGCGAGCATTTGTTTATAGTTATTCACATCATAACCGAATATTGGTTATGTGAATTTACTTGTATGATCAGTTTCTTGATTTTTTATTGCACTGTTGGTTTATTCGGCTTGGTTTTACGTAAAATTGGTGATAATCAGTTGAGTTTGCGTTACGACGGTGTTCTTGGAAATATATCTCTTCCAGGTGTGTTTTCTGATTTTATTGTTATCTGTTGTAACACTGGATTTTGTGGCGTTAATACTTGGCCACATTTCTTGTTGCGTTACTTGCTCTTGTTAATAAGAGTTGCGGGAGAGATCCGCGGCGTAACAATTTGTTCGGTTCTTTTATGACTTATTCTAAGTTCCATACTTGTTCGAAGTTTTCCGCTCTTGAGTCCCTCGAGTTTTTGGTGCACTATGTCACTACACTATACTTGTGTTAAGTCACACGATACACACTTATGGAACTTCACTTTGTGAGATTAAGACGGCCTAAAACAGTCTAAACGGTGTAAGTTCAGTTTCACCTACGTGGTCATCGCGTCTGAACTCGTCAATTGAATGTAAACAAACAAAAACGGAGCTAAGCAAGACACGTCCACACTCGACGAAGGTAAAAGCCAGGCTTATCCAATAAATGAAACATGTTTCCTTCCGGTGCCACTATTCACAGAAAGTGCAGACCTTAGTCTATATTTATCACAAAATTAAAGCTATAACATTTGTAAAACGAGAAAGTGGGACTCAGCAGTCTAAAATTGAAAATCTTAATCTAATGTTTCATATTCCATTTTTATACTTAATTTAAGATGGTTCTTCCCGACTAAATAAAATGAGGAACCCATGGAAGCAGCACGTTCTGTACATTGTACGTTGAACTTTGGTGTAAGGTTTTGTGGGGCATACCGATCCCTGTGACATGACTGGAACGAATGCAGTCAGCCGTGTATAGTGTCGTAAGATCTGAAGCCTGCTACCGGCCCATTATTCGCCGACAAAAAAAGTTTGTTCCTCAGAGAAAATTACATAGCGCTAATCAGGATACATGTTCCTTTCGTCAATGCTGAGGCTGATAGGTTTTTCTTTCCTTCAACAACTACACGACTGGATTTTAATCACCCATTTCTTTGAAGAGCCGCAATGATTTTCTGATCCTGTCCTGAGGAATTTTATTAAATAAAACCAATGGACGATGCTCCAATTACGATGCAAACTTAAAAACATAAAATGTGTGATTCTATCTTCTTAAAAATATATTGATTAATGATTCTTCGCAACGATAAATACAGGTATCGAACAATTAAAATATCACAGAAAAAATCTTAATCTGTTAAGAAACTAAAAGTTCTAACGTATTACTGTGAAGAAATTGATTAAATCGTTGTTTTTTTATTACTCTTCTAGTGATATTAATATCTATTACCAACATGTTCATAAACTACCTTAATAATGCCTGTTAAAATATAAATAATATATTCGTAATTTGTTAAGAACATGTCGTCTAGACTAGAAGTTAATTGAAAGGTTTTATTACATTTAAAATTAATTTATTATCGTGGAAAGTTACCAATAAAGGATTCACAATTTTTTAGTTACATTTATTTACTTAATTGGTAAGTGCAGTATATAAGTGCTCATTTTGGGGGTTTTAGTAACGAAGGAGATGTTATTATGAATTATAACTATGTAAATCTGCTTCAAAAATTATGACAAAGGTTAAATAAAGAAATTTAACAAGAAAGTTGTAAACCTACAATGGGTATCTTTCCATCAAACTATAATACAAGGTTCTGACAATATGAATTCTTAATAAGTTTTTACTTAATAATAAAAATAGTGTAGTATGGTTAAGTTTGGTCTCATAATAATTTTTATTCTAATATAAGGTATGAAATTATGAATGTTTATTTTAATGCAGCTTCTTAAAGTTTAGTTAACCATTTTGTGCCAATTGTGTACAAATTAAATTCTTCCCGAGAGAATTTGATTCAAGTACGAGTCTCGGGTTTCAACACGGGTCAGTTTGTTTCTACAACGTATCGACAGCGAGCTCTGCCATCGTGACGACGAGCGCGGAGTTTTCTTCGAAACGTTGTGTAAACAAACTTTGGCCCGGGCTGAAACCCGAGATTCGTACTTGAAATTTAGTTCTAAGCAGAATATGGAGAATTTATTTTAATTACCCAACCAAACAACAGTTCTTGTTCATGAAATTATGTCACATACAAATTTTGGGTTAATTGTGGGAGTATTACAATCCTCTATTGAGAATAAGTATTTGCAAAACAAACGTATTTACAAAACTTGAAAATCGATCCAGTAAAACATTTATTGCAATAAATTTTATTATTTTACATTTTAGAATTATCATTACTCTATTTTTCAATATTTCTTATTAAAATACATAAATAAGATAAATTTAATTTTAGGTTTACTCATTTCAAGTCCCTTTCTTAATTGCAACGTCCCACGATGTCCCGCAATGCATACCGAGTTTGAACTGACGCCAACAGGCCACAGTCTAAAAGCAAGAACGTCTTCTGTGTTAAACTGTCGGTGACTGTCATTTCTCACTGATCCAGCTTGGGACTAGAACTTCTCACGGGCTGTATAAAAGCACAAATGTCCGCTGGCTTAGGTCAAAATTTATATATTGCGGCTTTGCACCAAACTAAACAAAATACCCAGGCCAATTCCTCTTAGTAATGAGTAGAAAGGATCCTCGTAGGAGTTAAACTTGCTTCACCAAGGGTCAGCTGATCTCCAGCTAATGCTGATAACGGCATAATTACTCGTCTCCTCCAAGACATTAATTAATTCTTCTTAGCTAGATAAAAAAATTGCATCTGTCTCGGTCTGACCTCGTGCATCTATTATTTGTAGCTTCTAATAATTTTGTAATTTCATGTAATGATGTACGTTACTTCCTAGTTATACGGCTAATGGAAACAAGTCATATATATGGGTAAAAGCTCTTTAATTATTGACACAAATTACTCGCTTAACTTGTAATGAAATTTAATAAATGATAGGGTGCAATGAATCAATGATATGACATCTTCAATTATAAATAAACAACCCACCCAAATTGACAGAAGACAATGTTGTTATATATTTAAAACATTTACAACGTGTCGTCCATATTTGTAAATTTCATCAAGTAACTAGACCAAACTTATAAAAAAAATTATAATTTTGACTAGATAATATTTCGTTAAAATATAAAAGGTCTACATTTCAATTAAATAAATAAATCAATTTTACATTTTAAAATGGATAACATATATATGTATATATATATATATTATGGCCGAATGCTATTTAACAGCGTTTCTAAAATTACAACCTAAATTTTGAGATAAATATTGAAGATAAAATGAACTTTCTTGATATACATAATATGATTTACAAAATTATCTGTTTAGATTGTAATATATATATATATATATATATAGGGTAAACTAAGAGAGCCGTAAAAGGCGAATAAAACAACACAAAGAAAACATCAAAAGGTATATTAAAAATACACAGCCGTGTATAATTTGTATTGGAAAAATGTAAAAGTTTTGGATGAAGAAATTAATTTTTTCTGAAGACTGTTAAGCGAAAAACCCAAAGCCACAATAAAAAATGACACAAATAATTGACGCAAAATTTACAATTGACTCTTGGTATAATTATTTAATTTTAACGGTGAACATTACTTACATATTTTTAAATATCATAACAGTCGCTGGACGGTGTCCGAAGAGCGATATTGTCCGTATTTGTGTGTAGGCTTGTACAGCCTGTTTTATTTATTTGAAAGCTATACTTTTATATTTTAACGAAATATTTTGTATTTTTAATTATAATTTATTTTTAAAAATTTTGTCTCGTTACCTGATGAAGCCTACAAATATGAACGATATGTGTATTAAATAAATATATTGCTTACTGTCAAATTGGCTAGATTTTCTCTTTATAATTAAACATTATGAGGTGTTCGGTAATCGAGGATAAAAGACAATTATGTTAAAAATCTAAAAATTATGTGTTAAATCCCATAGTGAATGGTTTTCCGTTAAACCAGTTTTCGTTACATAAAATGATAGTCGGAGTTCAATGTCTATAGTTGCTCTACGCCAAGAAACAGGCTGTATTTTCAAAGCTCACAGCTGCGTAGAATGCTATCGACATGTGAGTCGTATCATCGTTTTGACATTTCCTCCCCTTATCGTAAATACGAGACGTCACCGGGTTATCTGCTGGCGTGCCGACCTGTCTCGCCAACTCAAGCACGCTCCTCTGCTCTCTCTTTTCTTTTTTAAAGAAAGAAATAGAATTGCATTTTTACTCTGCTTCAAATAAGAAGGGATGATATATGAACATTCATATCCATATACTTAGAATATGTAATTTATGAGGCAGCGTAGAGATTAAGTTGCCTCCTACTTGTTCGAAATACTGGAGTCCCACAGTAGGTTATCCAGGATGTTAAGTACCCAAACAAAGTATATTCGGTAGCCACTGCTGTGTGGTTTGAAAAATAATACATATATCAAAGTTTCTTCTGAATAAATTAAATACTTCGTTAATTTCTCATTACAAATTACCGTAATTTATTTACTAATGATTTCAATTTGATTTCAAAAATAAATAATAATTAGTTTTGCTCAATAATTTTCAGTATTTAAGATATTTTCTTATATATATCACAACAAAAAAGATATTTAACAAGAAAATGGTACCGCGTTTAGTTAAACTTTTGTGTTTTACAATGTGATCATAATAAATTTAATGTTTTAAGTATATTGTGTAGTTAAGAACCGCAAATCAATTAAAGCCCATCACTTAAGACTTTTTGTCATCAAATTATACCTTCAGTATAAAAGCAAGAATGTGTTTTTCGTCTATCTTGACTAGCATTTCATAACAATTATTCTAATATAGCAACCCTCCATGCTAACCTATCCTGCGCAAGCCTTTTCAGATACCACATCTCACATCCTCCCTAATCTGCTTAGCGGACTTAGCCTCCCTCTTCTGTTCTTACCCCACACACTTCCCTCTAATCCTACTTTTACAAGACCCTCATGTCTCAAAACATTTCCTATTAATCCATCTCTCCTCTTGATCAAAGTCCATCAAGTTGTTCTCTCTTCCCCTATTCTGCTTAGAACTTCGTGATTAGTTACCCTATCCACCCATCTGATTTTCAGTATTCTCCTGTGTCACCACATTTTGAAAGATTCTTTTTCTGTCTGCAACTCCTATCGTTCACGTTTCGCACCCATGTTCCTCTGTTGAAATTATGGTCGGTGATGGAAAATTAGCAAATAAAAAGAACTTATATTAACGCCATAACAATTTAAACAGGGTCAAAGTTGTAAACATAGATGTAAATAAAGGATTGAGACAAAGGTGCTGTATAGCACCTACGCTTTTTAAAATATATTTGAATGATACACTCAAAAATTGGAGAAAGAAATGACACCATGGGAATACCCATAAATGGTGACACCCTGTATACTTTAAATTTTTCTGATGATCAGGTTATATTCACCGCAGATGAAGATAACGCATACTATATACTAAGAAAATTAAATGAGGAATACATGAAATGGGGCTTACAAATAAATTTTGATAAAACCGAGTATATGGTAGTCGGAAGGACAGGAAGACGGAAGTGTAGTAAAGTGCTGCACCTCATATAAATAATTAAGGGAAAAAATTCTAGTAATGGAGGAAATTAAGCAGAGAATAACGTAGTGTAAAGTTGCAGCAAGATAGTTACACTCAATTATATAGAATAAAAATATAACAAGAAATGTTAAATGAAGAATCTAAAAAATGATAGTGGAGATTATGCACTCTATGGTTCTGAGGTTTGGGAAATAACAAAGGAAAATGTAAGAAAGTTACGAGCGATAGAAATATAGACGCAACGGTGGTGCGAAAATAACAGAAAGGATAATAAATGAATACATTGGGGTAGAAATGGGGATTAGATACAATAGAAGGCAGGATGTTGAATTGGTATGAACATTTGAGACGAATGCCTGAGGAACGGTGGCCGTTAAGAATATTTCACTGGCAACCTCCAAAACGAAAGAAAAAAAGGAAGACCTAAACTTACATGGAATGAAGGAATAGTGCTAGCAATGCAGGACAAATGTATACGAATAAATAAAATAAAAATAAAAGGAGGTGGAAGCTTGGATGTGACAGACGACGTATGGTGTAGTTCTAACTCGCATTTATATATTATACACAATAAAGTTTATTATAAATACAAAAAAATCCTCCCTTTTCAATTCCTTTCCTAAGCTATTAACCTGTTTCAGGATTACCCTCATGTAGCCTATTAACCCCAAAAAAAGAGTAACGAGTGAGAAAAAGCGTTTTTGGTGTTCCTCAGGAGAAAATTGTTAAACTTATGTCATTAAAGTAATGAGCGATGCAATTAAGGTAATGCTCTACAGCGAGGGAACCAAACGAAAATTGGATAATTGACTACTGATGGTGATCGAGGGGTTTTCCTCGATGGCGTGAGCTCTTCTGGTTTTCGTCGTCGCAGTAGACAAGAAATAGTCGTCGGTTAACGTTCAGTGAGAAATCTGTAACGACCACTGATCTGGAGCTGATATCTCCAGGAATTTGAACCAGACAGACGCGGAGAATCATCCACATATTCAATAATAGTTGGTGATGATATCACAACGTTTTATCTAACATTGCTAGCAGACGTTGGATGGCACACACGGGCAAAGACGACACATTTTCACCTGCATTGTAGTGCTACTTGTGATCCCTTTTCTATAGTCAATGTTTGGTGATTTTGGGTGAAAAGTTCATATTTTTTGTGATTGTTGCAAAATGCCATGGCCCCTATTTTATTTTGTCAGTGAAAAGTGAATGTGAGTTAAATGAATACCAATTATATGTTCACAGTTTGTATTATTGGATACCATCTAAAGAAAAGAGGTATGTTAAAGACGATTATGTAAACTGTGTCATCATATTCTCGTGCCATCAAATTTCAAGGTCAATAATTTCGATAGAAAGAAAAATATATATAAATTGCGTGAAGGTATTACAATAAATATTTGTTGATTGCATTGTCTATTGTTTAAATTTTAGAGATTTATGATAATATTGAATTTAAGTGCCAATAATTTATCGATCTCAATTTAATAAATAATAATATTTAATTGAAATTGTTTAAGTATAATCCCCTATTAATAATTAATTTGATTAAACTTGTATTTACAAAACACTTATTAAGGAACCCAATACCCCTGTTATAAGAGTTACAATTGCAAATGTAAATATTTTGATTTTAATAAAGTTACTTATAATATTTGATGACATTGTTATTAATTAAAATTACTAATGAACAATAGGCAATTAATTATTAAAAGAATATTACAATATAAATATATATATATATATAGTGAAATGGGGTTGTAATTTTTATATATATAATCTTATAAATAGTTATATAAGTAATATGTTAAAGTGTGTGCTTTCAAGCATTTACAGGATATGTAGGAACATAGTTCGACAGTTGACCTTCGTAGAAAATGTGAATCTATTCACTGAAATCGAACTTACAGGATCGCGAGTAATCAGTGACGAAGACATTACTGTTGTTTATTTGAAGTTCATGTGTGCATCCCAAGAAGCCAGGTTAACGATTCAAATTAGAGTTTTGTATAATACATAAATGATTATTCCATTTGATCAATATATTGATTTATTTCAGAAGAAAGACAAGAATGGTAAATTGTCGGACGCAGAACTCCAATCCAGGACCTCCCGCTTTCTGGGTGGCAACTCTACCACTGAGTTAGTCCGAATCTACATTCCTAGGACCGATTCAACATCCCTCAAGTTGTTGAACATGTATTGCAATGTTTCTTAGAAGAATGTTTTATAATTTCAATATCTACGAGATCTGAATCAAGGTACATTTTTAATCATAGTTTATTACTTAATTGAATTATAAATGACGTAATGTAAAGATTCGTTTAATCCCTTACTTATACATTATAAAAGGCAAAAACAATTAAAGCATTACCATCGCCTAAAAAGTCGGAATTATTTTCTTTGAGTAGTACCAGCTTCTTGCGTTAGGAATATTTAGTAGACATTCTCACTCCTCAGCTGCTCCTGGTAGCGTTCATCATTACAGAGATTGTCTTCTAAGTCCTACCCGACGCTCTCGGCGATTTTACGATGGCGAACTTTATGGCGCAGCTCACTAGCATCAAATTCTGTTTCGTGTTAAATAAAACAGAGGCAAAAACAGTTTCAATGGTTCGGGAAGCTTATTGGAAAGAAACAGTAAAGGTATGTTTACACAATGCCACTAGCGTGGAATGAGTCTTCTCATTTGCATCGTGAACATAAATTCACTCAGTGCGCAAACTCATCATCCAAAAAAATATAACAATATTCCACTTCACATATAGTGAAAACCAGTCCAAGTATCCTACGTTCCAGAAAAGACTAAAATCTCTGAATCAAAAGTAAACCAAACATTATCCGAAATAGGGGGAAACCGATATTATAATATCCCTCCCTGAAAATTTAGCCCAATCCGAGCTGACGCGACACTGATTAGGTTACCAAATATCATCAAGAAGAAGGATGTGTTAAAAAATTAACCTGGTATGTGAAAGCTATATATATTATTATAAAACTATATACGGACAGCTTAACAAATTTCTACAGTACATGCTACGCTATGTTTTGGGGTTTCACTCCTAAGACTCGTCTAGTAAAACCCTCCAAGCAAAACCTATCTTGCGCAAGTCTTTTCATTTTCGCATTACTAGCACATTCCACTATTCTACTTAAAGTATCCCAACCTTGGCCTCCCTCTTCTGCTTTTACCCCACACACGTCCCTCTAAGGTTAATTTTACGAAACCCTCATATATTATAACGTGACCTATTAATCTACCCCTTCTCTTGTCCAACGTTCTCCATATTGTTTGCTCTCCCCCTATTCCGTTTATAACTTCCTCGTTAGTGATTCGATCCACCCATCTGTTTCTCAGCATTCTCCTATAGCATCACATTTCATAAGGCTTCTATTCTTTTCCTTTCCGCAACTCCTATCGTCCACGTTTCGCACGGCATACTCCATACATATTTAGCTATACATTCCTATTATGCACAGACTTTTATTTCCCACTAAAGTATATTCCTCATCTACACGAAATCACTTCCATCCTACCTGTATATAACCTTCATCCAATAACTCCCCAATAACAATTCATTATACACAATGAAATCCTTTCCCATCTAACACACTTAGCACTGTTTCCCAACATTACCTTGGTTTTGCCTCTATTAATCTTCATATTTAACTCTTTCTCCAGTACTACGTTCATGCCATTTATTATGGTTACCAAGTCTTCTTTTGCACTATGCTACACTAAACAATACAAAATCATTTACGTTCATACAACATCAATTTCATGATAGAACTGCCTCCTGGCCCTAAACCGTATCTCGTATACCTCGTCAAGGAAACATATAGTTTCCACAAATTCATTCTTCTCCATCCAAATGTATCCACTTCATCAAATATTTAACACGACGTTGGTGGCATGTTACCTCGCCAAATTCAGTAAGGATTGACGCGCTTCCACTGCTGATACAGCTTCCAATTAAAATGATATTGGCTTGCGGCATTATCGCATTCCAAAGCTACCACAGTTCCCTACTGATTCGGAAATTCATAATTTGTGGTCCCACTTGCAAACTCGTAGTGCGTGTCAGGAGTCTTTTAAGGGCGTCCCTTCTCCAAGAACGAGAGAGAACATAGGAGCCTCCCTACCTAGAGACAAGATCTTTCTTCCTTTTAGAATCTATCACTAACAGCATTCAGTTCCTTTAGTTTACATTGCGTATGTATTGATTGTTAAATATGGCAATTAGCAATGGTGTGTCAGGATCTGCGTGGAGGGAGGCAGTGTTGCCATACGAGACATACGACTTACAAAGCAATAGAATAAAGCCGCGATTGTTGGGCAACGCTGCTTTCCCACCGTTTATCTCAAGTGTTGTGATTTTGTTGAGTCAATTTCACAACCCTCGCGAGATTTATTAAAATGCGAGTTAGCCATTGCGGACATTGTCGATGATGGATGAAGAATAGACGCCGTTTTGTTCCCAAAACTTAAGTTATAGATTGAGGGGCAGCGGATGTGCAGATTAACAGAATCTTGCTTTTATTCTACGCCGGGAAATCGAGACGAAAATCGGTGATTTAACATGTGAAACTTAAAAACTCGACAATGGAGACAAATTATCGTTGGAAGTGTTTGGCTATAATGTTTTTAGTGCGCTTACATCTTTGAATGATATTGAGTATTTTAGACTACTGTTACTCCGTGGAAGATGATTGTCCAGACTGATAATCCGGGTAAATGAAGAACTATCCGATCCTATAGAAATTACATCCGGTGTACCGCAGGGAAGTTTAATCGAGCCAGTAATGGTCTTGCTTTTGAGATTGACCTATCGACGGGAATAGATTATAAAATTAAATTGTTCGGGGACGAGTGCATACTTTACAAAATTATAGAGGATATAGGTGATGAAATCGATCTTAAATCAGATTTAGATAAGATACATCAATGGACACAAATTAATAACATAAAAATACATTCATCTAAGAGTAAAAAAATTCTTTTTACCAAAAAGAAAATGGTAATCCCCGGGAATATAAAATAGGAAACGAAAACGTGCCGTTTGTTGAAACGTGTAAATATCTATGTGTAACTTTTAATAAGAAATTAAACTGGGGCGAACACGTAAACTTAGTAGCGCGGAAGGGATGGAGGTCGTTACCCTTTATAAACAAGATATTGAAGAAAAGTACAAGACAGGCCA
The DNA here is from genome assembly GCA_034510155.1 of Eucriotettix oculatus. NCBI lineage: Eukaryota > Metazoa > Arthropoda > Insecta > Orthoptera > Tetrigidae > Eucriotettix > Eucriotettix oculatus. Next base: position 164,085,641 of record CM067376.1, read on the forward strand.
AGGTAGCTGCTTACACTTCTCTAGTTAGACCTATCATAGAATACGGGGCAGCAAGTTGAGATCCTTACAGAGCGGAGCACATCAATGCCCTGGATAAAATTCAGAAACGGGCTGGGGTGAAACTAAATGGGAACCACTCGGTGATAGGAGGAAGAAGGCTAGACTTGGGGCACTCAACAAAGTTTACACGGACGAACCGGCCTGGTCAGAAATAAGGGAGCGGCTAAGCACATCTCAATTTTCTCTCTAAAAACGACCATAATTACAAAATAAAAGAAAGGGACCAAAGAACGGATGTTGGCAAATATTTATTCGTAAACAGGGTGATAAGGGACTTAATTCTTTGGGTACTAGAGGCTTTACCGAAAAATACAAATGTTTTCAAAATGAAGTTAGAAACACTGAAAAGTTAGGTACTTATTTTGTAAAAAAAGGTGAAATATTTTTAAAAAGTTATGTTAATTTTTTCTATCATTATTTTCTTTTTTTAGTTTATTAGCAAAATATCTTTGAACTTTAATTTTATCAACAAACTGCCACCGGGAAAATGACCACCTGAAGTAATGACAACTCTTGTGTCTACTGCTCTTCCGTTCAAATAAAACCGTGAAAATTCATTTAAGAACCGACATGAAATTATGAGTTTACCTTTGTTGTTCAAAAGTTGCCAAATTTCACTTGACGGTTAATTTTTTTTGGGTCACTGTTTTCGACGATAAACATACGGGCAGGTGATACGGTTATTAATTTTTGGTTCAGGAAAAAGTCGTGCGAATAAAATAAAACAGTTGTAAGACTTTTCTTCTTGCGGCATTAAAACACTCTAGCGAATACTGTATTCTGTTATCTCAATATACGTTCACGCTATAAAAAAATCTTTACACATTTTTAAACCTGCTTTTATCATTTGTTTGAACTTAGTATATCCTATCACTTCTTTTCTGTGTTGTACACCGGAGGATATTAATAGATAATAATGCTTAAATTTATTAAAGTAAAACAGAGTAAACAAATAGTATTTTTATTTGCTATCTTGTTTTTAAAATTTGAATCGTTGGTTTCAAAATACTTCTTGTTTTTGTCTTAGTTTTGGTATTGTACGTATCTCTCTACCAGACTACATATTGTCCAAGCTAAGAATTCCTTTACAAATTTTGCGTTATCTTACACCTTTTAACTTGAAAACAATCTAGACAAAGGTAAACTTGACAATTATATGTATTAATTATTTCACACTTGTTCCAAATTGCCTATTCCAAACGCGGGAACTGTAGAGCTTGCTAGTAGAAATCTCGTCATTGTGTAGACTTAAGCCAAAGGAAGAATATTTAGTCCTTGCAAGAGGCTTCCTCGGCTCGCGATGCAGACATAAATTTCCCTTTGTCTGGCCGTACGAGTCTCGGATGTGGTTTGTTGCCGCCGATGCTGCTGCAGGTGTCCCGCACGTGCTGCGGCTGCCACCCGCTGATAAACTGCGCTCGCGGCAACCCGTTTGTTTGAACTGTTTACCGGGTTAGCATAATGCTGCGACATTTAGGGGGCAGGGCACTCGTAAACTTTCACAAAGCGCCAATTGGCACAGTAATTAGTTTACATCCTAAACAGCGACGGATCAGGTGTGCTTTAGCAAATCCATTTGATTGAAATCTATCCAAAACACTCCCTGCCGAAGCATTTGGATGCATTCAGAACCTAGAATTTTGTGTTCTTTGAAAAACGATTAATCAACAGTACGAAGTAACGAACAAGTTACGCAATCGTACTTTTTGTGTCACGTATCCTCAAATGTGTATGTAAAAAATATAAACCATTATATTTTTTACCATGTAATTAAAGAAAACTATAATTCAATAAAAATTGATTATGGTTTAAAATTATGTTCTGCAGAAAAGAACAAGCTATTCAAAAACTTGACGTAATACACACCCAATCACTAAGGATCTCCATAGACTATCCTAAAACTAGACCGATTACCTGTAACTTCTTTAAAGCTCAGATACGACAAAAATTACTCCATAAATACAAATCTATTATGAACACTGGAATATAACAACGATTCCTAGTTTCCAACAATGAAACCCACCAACTCTTTCCAAATAATTAGAAATTCAAGAACCTAACCCATAAAGTAAACTTACAATTCCTTGATATGGAGGTTCAACGCAATTGTGAATGTAAACAAATGACATGCCCCAATACAGCAATGTATAGCTTCATTTAGGTAGTGCAATACAAAGGCTGTGGAAGAAACAAAAAACTGAAATCAGGAAAAATGTATAACCATATGAATGTCTTTTAATGTTTGAAAACATACATACAGCTGATTAATAACGAACAAATAATCATCACAATGAATAGAGAATTCTCGTACCTGGCAAGATAACGTCAACAACTCAGTTGGAAAAGAGTATCACGTACCAAGTCAAGGTCTAGGTTCAATTTTAGGTCCTGTAGAGACTTTTCTGCCCATATTCCTTAAATTCTGCAACACGTCCTTCAAGGCTGAGCTACACGTAAAGCTTTTATCTGTTCCCTAATTATAATTACAACCGTGTATACAAAGTTAATTCATACCCACGTCATGATCAAAAGCTCCCCTAAAATATGTTAAGTTGAACTAACTACGAACCACATTATCTAAGACAGTAAAAAATATTAAATAAGAAAAGATGACTGGGAAAAATTGCGCGACGATTTATATAATCGCCAAGGTATTACACAGATATAAAATTCATTTAAGTAATAAATTATTACATTGGCATTCAAAAATAAATTGTTAAACCGCAGATATACTATTACAAAATATTGTAACTAGTCAATATATATATATATATATAAGTGAATCATAAGTACGTGTATATATTTTGAATTTATATAAATTTTATAAAAGTATGTAATTCAAATGAAAGGCAAAAAACACAACGGATCACTGTATACATCCCTAATACAACCACCTATCACACCATAAAAACACCACAATAAACAACCAAACTAAACACTCTACCCTTCATCCACACTACCCACTTAACCACCGTCCTTAAACTCCCTCCCCTAATACTACCCCCTACCAAAAATCCTCCCACCCAAACCCAAAATAAAACTCAATCAAAAATACCCAAAAACATAACCCAAAATATAACAACATTCTTTCCTCCTCCCTAATCACATACATATCATTTCATCTCACTCACTACCAAACTATCAACAACTTACCTTCCCAATAATCATTACATATCAACCCAATATCAAATACTAACCACAATATAATCTACTAATCCCCAATAATTATAAAAACACTTTACACCCCCCACACCACAAAAAACAACCCAACAAACACCCATAAGCTAATTTATTACCCGTCTAGACCACTTACATACATCTATACCCACCAACCCACCAAAAATATCCCCACCTCCACTCCATGAAAGTCTTCTTTCCCATATTATGCTATATAAATAAAATGCCCTGAGAGTTATTGGATAACATAATAAGGATTAAAATCATATATAGATATCCTCACACTACAATTAAGGTATTTTTTTGAGATATAATAAATAATAGAATATTGAGGTCGGCTTTTTTAAAGAGGAAGATTTCGTTTATATATCTCTATTGTTGTAATTGCGCGTACTTTGTTTTTCGGTTAGGAGGCGGGCTGAGCTTATAGGTATATGAGCTTGTGTGAGAGGGATTGTTTGAGTTCTTGAGAGAGTATTAGAGATAGTCGTGTTTGTTGACGGATGGTGCGTTATTTCGGTGTATTAGAGATTGATTGAAGCACCATTAGTGGCTAATCCCCCCTCAAAACCCCCACATCTTGAGAGATGTTTTATGATACACTGTGTGTAATATATCGTGTGAGTAGTAGACCCACCAAACCCTCTATATATGTGTGCCTCAACCCCCCAAGAAGTCTCCTGTGGTGCCACCCCCCCCTCTCACTACCAGTTGGTTTTCCAACACATCCCCACACATTTGCTTCCCCCCCCTCAAAAACATAAAACAACATCCCCAACACTCTCACCAAACACCTAACAATACCACAATCCACACCCCAAACACACCCAACATACATTCAACAACACATCTCTGCACTCTCTAACGCTCTCTCTCTCACACCATTATATGTCCTAGTAGTGTACGCTACTACTTTGGTCGGAGTGGTTGCATATGCGTGGAGCACTCTTGCTGATCATGTGTGTGTGTGTGACCACAAGACCTACAAAAGATATATAGAGCTCACTCGGGATACACAATATGTAGTGTTAGGTGTAGGGTGGGGGTGAAGTTTCCTAGAGGTAGTGGTTGGGGGGATGGGCAGTGGTGGGTGTGCTAGAGTTGTGAGGCTCTAACACTCTCCAGATATGATAGATGATGTTCCTCTAAAAAGATGTGCTCTCACTCACTACCGGCAGGATAACGCGCGATATATGTAGCAACCTCCCCTCACTGACCCCCCAAGATAGACTATTTTTGGCGTCGCAATCTACACTTATTGTGTGTGTGTGTGTGTGTCTGTTGTGTCCCGGCACATATGGGGGGAACCTCCTCCTATAGAGATGATGCGTATCTTGGGCGCTTGTGTTAGGTGAGACTATTGTAGAAGTAGGAAGAGTCAGGGTGTGTCGAGAGCTTCGGGAGAGCGCGCGTCGGTCGTTGCCTGCTTCGCGATATCGCGCTTTTTGATGAGATTCGTCACGACTCTAGTAGTTGGTTCTGTTAAGCGTAGTAGTGGAGAGTATAGTGGCTGTGGACGAAAATTACCTCCAAATATACGCACTCTCGTCCGAGAGAGGAGGTTAGTGCAGAGATTTATGAAGGTGAGTCACACACTCTCTCTCTCTCGTCTCTCTCACCATGTCGGGAAGTTAGTTGATGAGATGAGAGAGAGGATGAGAGTGTGATGATGTTTCGGTTGTAGTGGTTTGAGCCGAGTTACTACTCAGAGAGAGATTGTTATGCCACTCAGATGTATTTTGTCTAACAAACCATAGGTCCGTCACCCCCTCCAAAGCTACGATAACTCCCGAACAACTCTAGAGAGGTAGATCAAAGCTGGGGAGAATCTAAAGCGACTCCTTCCTCCACACTTATCGATTTACATCGTGTGTAGGAGCGCTATTCAAATGTTCCCTGCGCCCCCCTCCGCTCCCCTCTCCCCCCAATCGCCTCCCACCCCCCCCCCTCCCCAGCCGCCACCCTCTGTTGTAGTTAATCATTGACCCCGTGAACCGCACCCACCCAGCTCCCTAAGAACCTTAATTAAGTAACCTCGGCATCCAACAATAGTCTCTCTACCCGCCCCCCCATCCACCCCCTTTTCTCACTAGCTCAACCTCCCGTCAGAGTAATGACCTCCCTCCTCGCTATCCATGTCCTCGCCCCCACTCCCTTGTGTACCCTCCCGTGGCTCGTCCACTCTTGGTGTCCCCTCTATTGATTTACTCAATCTAGTACACACAGGGTACTTGTTCGCCATACATTTATGTGTTACGTTCAAGATTGTGTATTTTCTTAATGTGCTATTTAACTATGTATATTTTTTGGCTTGTTTTTTCTTCAATGGAGGATTAATAAAACCAATAAATACATCATATCTACAAATCATTGAAGTAAATTCAGTTCCATCTTATTTCCACTCTTGCAGCGCAAACAAACATGTCAATTCTCAGATAAAATTCCAGAATTTATAACATCTTTTAACGAACAATTTCTGCTCTCATTTTAATATATTGGCAGAGATATGTCTGTTTTCGTTTCTAAAGGTAATGTCTTCACAATGACCCTTCCAATTTATTAAACGTCTGAATACCAGGTGCTCCTAAAGACACACACTTTCTGTTAAAATTACTCATTTCAGTTAAGTTTTCCTGTAAGCGGGAAGTCCCCATTGCAAGTCTCGACTGAGGTTCAATTGGAAGTAACTTTTCTGTCTGTTTAGCTGTGGTGAAATTCACCTTAACTCTTTCAAAGCATAAATTATTTTATCGTTTCCAAGTTTTCATTTTCCGAAAAGTAATTTTCTTAGCTTCATCACAACTTGGACTTTGACAGTAAATATGTCTAATCGTTTAAAGGTACTCGCAAGGGTAAATAATGTGAAACACGTTGTTCATTATCTGGAAGAAAAGACACCTTCACGTAGCATAATGTTTTTAACGCCAGGGGTCAAATACGTTTTACGTAAATAGATAACGTTATCCTTTTAGTCAATATATCATTGCTTTAGACAAATAAATAACGATAGTACTGACGAATTTATTTAGCAAATGTGATTACTAAAACATAACTTGTTCCATAAATGTTACATAAAAGTACACCCCACACGTCAATCAGTTATCTGGTATTCGTTAGTGAACCAAGTTGAGATTAGTGATAATGAGTTTCGATCCCGATTACTCATCACTCGCCTCTTCATCTATTCATTTTAATAAATAAACTGCAGAACTCGTAATTCCAATAATTGGAATATACATTTACCGTAAATTATAAATACTAATTTGATTATGCATCTCATTTTTACCGGAATGCTAAATGTCGGAATCAGACTCAGTGATATCTACAATCTCAGTTGATTATTTGCTATTGCATTTCAACCCCATACATATGGTTTCGGCGATTGTGTTCGAATTTTAAAAAACTTTGAGAGAAACCTAATCAATCTCACTGAACCCAAAAACGATCTATACTACGAAAATATCGACAGTTTTTGAATATTTTAAAATGTCCACCCCGCCCCTAGGACTCCTAGTAACGATTTACTCCCACAATATTTGTTTCCAGGTTGCAGTCAACATGTGTACATATATTTTTGACGACGCGTTATACACTGTATGCAAAATAAATTTTCACCCCACTCCTTGGGAGTAAACTACAATTTAACCGGCATGTTAAATGCCAGGTATAAATTCAGTAACTTCTAAAACCCCGAATTCGACATCAGTCTCAAATTTTTTCGCAGTATTTTTATGAAACGTCCCTCCAACTTAACCCATGATTATGTATACTCCCGTCCCATGCCTAATGGGATTGAATGTATCAATTATAAACATTACAATCAAAGTAAATGACTCCAAAAAATATTTATTCTACCAAAATATCGGCAGTTTATGTATCTTTTTTTAAAACTAACGCCCCCCTCCCCCGCACACACACACACCTCACAACAACCCGGAGAGGTGGAATTCGTGTCTTGTCGCAGTGTTTGGCTCGGCGTTTCAAGAAACAGAAACACAAAAATTGGTCAAACTTAAAGTCTAAACATCCGTTTAGGATTGTGAAAATTAAACGGCTCGTTGGTTGCCATAATTAAACTCAGCGACACCAATCCCGATTGTTTTTTGTTATTTTTATATAAAGCCCCTTCACTCCACCCTTGTTGACTCCCCTCCCAGGCTGAATGAACTTAAAATTATACACAAATAATATCTGAGGAAACATGATCAGTGTAATTAACCACTAAAATTATTTATTCCATTGAAATTTCATCTGTTTTAGCAGCTTCACCTCCACCCCACTGCGGTGTTGTTTGTGGATCGCAAGGAACGCGTGTAAAAAATTATGGTTGAAATTGCTCTATGCGATTAAATTTTCATAAATAATTTCAATCAAACATACATATTTATTTTATACATATTTTTAATTTATTTTTATAGTCATATATTAGATAATCAATTTTAGCTTATATATTTACTTTATTTTATAATATAATAAATAATTACAAGGAAAAAAACGTGAACCCCAAAAAGTCCCAAACAGTTACAACCAGGTTTTGGAAAAAAATGTATTGTTTATTTATACTTTGAATTGAAATAGTTTTAATTCTGTCCTTAAAATCCTGTCTTTAATGTTAAGGGCAATCAAATCTACACTGACCCATTGAAGATTGATGTGTCAGTGTATGCCTTCTTTATTAAAATAAATTGAACAGAATAAAATTAACGAACAATACACAAATAAAAATTCAAAAATTATCTGTGAATTAGTCTTTAATTTAATTCCGTTGACGTATAATAATATAGAAAAGGCCGAACAAAGATGTGTAGAGATCAGCGAAATCGTGTTGGATTGTAATAAACGACACAGCCAATATAGATTATGGCATGAAGAATTGATGGAATTAAAAGAGAATTCTGAAGATAATTTTAAAACACGTGAATATGCCAATTTTCAGAACTATTAAAATAAACAGTATTATGAAAATTCATGAACCAAAGAATTGGAATTAATTTTTTGAAAACTATATTATAAATAAATATCAGTCATTAAAATAAATATAATACATATTAATGTATTTTATGATAGGTAATGGATTTCCATTACATATTAAAATTGATAGCACGTAAATGACTACAGCTACACAAATATAGTTCTGTAAACTTGGAAAGGTTTTCATTCTCAAGGCCAAGAAACCTGTCTTGTTGCGAAATTAATAACAGAAACTGTTTTTCAGATATATGTTCATGATAAGGAATTAAATGGTTTATGTTATCCATTACTCCAAATTATTTGAAAATATCTATTAATTCTTACATAAAAAAATGAAATAGCTAATATATTTGATAATATAATTTGGAACTATGTACACCATAAAATTAATATTTTATGTGTTTTTTGGCAATACTCTTATTTCTATTTCTGATGACTTACATAACTTTAATATACGTATTGTTGAATTGGACTGTTAATATAATCTCGTATAAAATGACAACCAATATAGTTTCCGTATAAATGTTATTATACTTTATAACTACATAATCTATTTATACAAAAATATACTTTTTATACAAATTTCCGAAACATATATAACATTATTCTAAATAACATGCCTTCAACTTTTTTTATGTTTAATATTGATGTGCAACCTTTCATATATAGACAATATACAACGTAAAAACATATGTTACAATACTATTTATCTTATTTACAAACTTATAAATGCTCAAATAAGTAGTTGTACAGAAATGAAGAATCAGGAAGGAAATATCAGGACCTGTCGAATCTTCCTTTCATATTTCGTTATTTTTAACGTAAACATATTTCAAACATATCTATTATCTATTCCTTGATGTCTAATTATTTTAAGAAAACATTAAAATTAATTTTCTTTATATTTTACTCATTTCAGAGATTATAACTCAGATGTTCCAGCACTGCAACTTTGATGAATGTCTCGTTTTAATACGAAGCAATTTGTCTATAAATTAAATTATTCAGCAAAAAATTATTCCAGTTGTTTAAACTTTTGGCAATGTTATTGTGTTTGTAAGTGTTACGTAAATGAGGCCATTTTGATGATCGTAGGAATATTAATATTTCAACGTGCTATATTTCATTTAAATATGTGCAAAGAACTTCAGTGTCTGACGCGCGGTGTGGCAGTTCTTTTACCACAACAATGACTCTAAGTTTTTAGTAGTAGTAGTCTCAGATAAGATGGATATGTGTAACATTGTACAAAATGCGCGAGAGTTAAATAAAACGTTGTAGATATTATTGTGCGTAATTAATCACATAGCAATAAATATAGAAAAAATCAATTTAAAAGTAAAACAATTCAATGCAAGAATTTTTATCATCCTTTATCTTACTTTATGAAATGAAGCAAAGTAATACTCTTGAAGTATAAGAATCTGAGGTTCTGAAATTTTGTCATTATCAGTAAATATTTTAAAAACTACTCATAAATAATAAAACAGAACGTTTGGGGTCAAACATTCTTTCGTTTTAATCACAAATGAGAATGATTTAATATATTTAAATCACTTATCTTGATAAAATATATACCTCCATTTAACTGACAATTTCCAAATATAAAACTCAGTTATATACATCATTAACTCTATTTTACTATGACTTCTAACTTCTTTCCTCGACGCTTTTCAGTTTTATTGAACACATTTTTACAAACAGAGATGGCACATAGGTTAAATGAGCATTAATAATTAAAATAATACTCGCTGAACTCTATACCGTTTAATGTGAACGTCTTGTACAAATATATACAATCAGCCACAACGTAAAAAATTAAGGATATCTTAATCTGTTATCATCTGTGAGATAAATTACACTCCCGTAGAAGTATAGGAAAATAAATTTCCCAATAAGTTTATGATAAATCGTAGCGATAAGTGTGTCAGTACGTGTAATATTAATATCCTTCCCGTTTAGCTTTACAAACTGTCGGCAACAGCTGTTGTACATAACCTATAGCACTACTTTGTAATAAAAATGTAACGTTTATGAGAAACGTTACGTATAACAAGTACTTATTTACTAACAGAAATATTCGGTACACTCTGTACCTTTTATACTGGAGAACAAACCTTAGCACGAAACTGTTATTCGTTTGTGAATAGAGTATTTTCTAATTGCATTTACGTAAGTAAAACAAAATTGAAGTACTGTGAAACTGACAATTCGTTTTTGACTTTATTAATGTTAAAACTGTGATATGCGATCATGATCAGACTGTTCGTTACCTCTCTTGAATGTTTTAAGTATAACAATATCCTAAAAAGTACCTCGAGTAAAGTGAGAGGGGTTGGTATAACAAACACTATATATTTTTTTTTGTATATTTCGCGGCTGTATGGAAATTTTAAAGCACCCATGAGTTTTACGCTAACGCGGATCTGCATCGTATAGTAACGTCCAAAAGAGCTTAGCGTTGTTACAGTTACTTACTTATCAATGGCCAGAGTTGCAATACCTCCGCCATTGCGGAAAAATGAACGCAGATTAAAGTTTTCAGCGGAAAGGGCTATTTACCGTATAATTAAATCGTAAATTATGTAGGATTCAACAACGTATCATACTCGTACCATAAAATCATTACTGTGCTCAATTTTGCAAAATATAAATTAAGTCTTTCAGTATCCCAACAGACAATTTAATATCCTTCAACTTAACGGTTCAGTACTATATAATTATTTCCTACTGCAGGGGGAATGGCATATTAAGGAATATAGTCATATTCATGTAGAATTTATTTCAATACAACATGTAATTGATCGTTTGCTGAGACGTTGTTTAACTGAGATAGTAATATACAAAAAAAAATAGGAAAACGCTACATTAATTTCCGATAGCAGTTGTATTCATTAGTATCATTAAAAGAAAAAATTGAAAATTAACAAATTATAAATAACAAATAAAATTATGCTCCGCTAACCTGTTCTACTACATTTTCTTTCAACTAGCTATATACAATTAAACACTAACTAATGTAAATTTGTTTGGCATTGATTATAATCCTAAATAAAAAATCATTGAGCATGTTAGTAAACAATTAATCCGCTATGTATGAGAGAATATTTAGATTTCCAGAAATTCTAATTTATTTATCTGGAGAGTGTAAAAGGATACTTTAAAAAATAAGTATTATGTTTTTCAATTTATGTTTCAATAATCCGAAAATGGGATTTCCAGATTCTGAGGCATTGAACTTTATTTTACTCCTTTAAGTATTTAGAACATAGCATAGCCGAATAAGTTTTTCAGGTCAAACATTTAAATAATCTGAGCGGATTTTCTCCGTCCATATACTCGGAAGCGTTGGTTAAATTGTATATCTGAAAAATGTATCAACTTCACAACGCCGTTCCACTGTATAAACAATATCATTGAGTAAAACAACATGGCTACGTTCACAGGTATAGGTGGTCTATATGAAAGTATTGCGAAACGTGGAATAAAAGACTTGTCGGTTCGAGTTTCCATTATCAAAGGAAAGTAATTGGTTTTTTGTTATTAAGTGTTTGTGTTAACGTCGGTGAATCAGACAACAACGTCAAGGTGCTATTATTTCAAATCACTAAAGGCACCAAAATAAACATTTCCAGCAATAAATTAACATTGAAAGTAAAAATGGAACCAGTGCGGCGTTTGGCGTTAGAAAAATTTTTGATCTCCAAGGGGGTAGAAAATAATTTCTCGTATATTATAAAGTTATCTATGCATCCATTTTTTATTTCCTACGTCAATTTTTTGTGTACTTGTAGGGGAAGTCGGGGCGGAACTGGCCAATTACTTTTTTTAATTTTTGGAAATTTATGGCAAAAGAAAACTCATTTCATAAAAGTATACAACATTAATCTTTTATATTACTTACTTAATCCAATATTAATATAACTCAAATCAGGAAATTTAGATTTAGATCAGAACGGGATAGGTTGTTTTGTATTTACTATTAGTGCAATAAATTTAACTTTAATTTAAGCAAAATTACAACACCTTTTGTGTTTTCTTTCTTATACTTATTTCGCATATGGTTTATCGCTTTTTCAATTTTTCCATCTGCACAATCTTTGCTAGCATTTTTCCCTTTCATCCTTTCCTTTTCTTTCTTAATGTGTTCCATTTTGGTACAGCATCCTGTAACTCATTTTTATAAAAGGAATTTGCCAGTTTTTCCTTTTTTCTTAAGGAATACATTACATTTTTCCTTATACAGTAATATCCCGTTCCGCCACATACGCTCTTCACGGTTTAAGGGTTTTAACCGAACCTTAATACAAGCAGATTTCAATCTTATACGTATCATATGTGCAACTAAAGACGTCTAGATTACGAATATATATCATTAATGAGTTGAAAGCGAGGAGTTTTGTAATTTACTTTTTGTCGAAGTGCTGCAAAAATTATAAATTCACAGATGTAAGATGCGAAAACAATAGCTCATTCACAAGGTGCAGTCATGTCGGCTGCCAGGACTTCTGCCATGACCAGATGTTCCACCCCTATTTAATAACCTCCAGCACTATCAAGTAAAAACAAATAGAGCATCCCGTTCAACCCCTGACTTACCCTATATTGCAGAGTTCTCTATTAATTTCTGCCAATATGATAATAAACTTTCGGTTCATTAAATGCCATTAAATGCCTTAAATATTTTTATAACCGTAACCTGTTACTTTGTTGATTAAAAAACCTTAGCCGTATGCAAATTATAGCGAGCATCTCGTTTCTATGAATCGAACCATTTTCTCAATATATTATTAATTTTTTACTTTGTTCTGAATTTTCCCAATTTAAAACACGTTAGAGGTCTGTAATTTAAAAGTAAGTTCAATGCTTCCCTCCAATCAACAAGGGCCCCCATTTCGGAAATGAATTTCCAAAAAGACGTATCATGTTCCTAATCACGACTTCCATCTTATTCTTAGCATTTCCTCCGTGATTTTATCAGATCCAACAGACCTATTGTAATCCAGTTCCTTGAACTTTTACCTTATATTTCCTCAGAAAAGTGTAGCAAAACATTCCGCAAACATGACCACTTAATTTGTCTCCTCATATTAGATTATTTTCCTTGACCTTCAAGGCCGGTGTGATTACACTGTTTCCACGCAACTTATTTGTAGAACTTACTCCATGTACTTATGTAACTGTCAAGTTCCCTTTCATTTTGGTAACCTGACCTTGCGTTTTAGTCTCAAACATATTTTCAGTATATGTTTGAAAAATCCTTCGGACAATATATGTATATTAATTTGACTGCATTTTATATTCCATTACAATTCTGTTGCATGCCCTAAAATGGTCCTTGTGAACCGTTATATACACAAAAATACTGTTTACTCTTTTCATAATTTCCTTGTTTCTTCCTCAACTAATCTTCATGGCCACGGCAAGGTGGTCACTGATCCAGTTTGATACCTCAGAAATGATTAATAGTTCCAAGAACTTTACCAGGAAAACTGCTAGTAAGCAATTTAACCTGGTCTTCCGTGTTTGTAAGAGCCCCATTAATATATAGCTGAGCTGAGCATTTTTCTGTATCGATCCCGTTCTAATTAGCTTCTGTACAATGCTTATACGAACCATATCTACCAGTTCAACATTCGGTCTACAACGTCTACACGTACTGTATCGTCGGGTCTTTTTGACTCATCTCACTTCTTTGACGCAGTCGTTTTCAACACTTTTATTGGCCATTTTAAAAACAATAAAGTGCAACTATTATGATGATAATTTTTATCTGTCACTTCAATAAACCAAAAATATATTTCAATTTTGATTTCAAAACTTTATTTGGAAGAAGCTTTCGACAATTGCCATATTTATCTACAAAATAATTTTTTTTGAAACATTACGATTTTTCATAAATATGGAAAATTGTTTAAAGGTATGATACAAAACATTTTTTTCGATGATATTGGACACATAGGAACTAACTCGAACACTAGAATATATAACCATAAAAATAATGCTAAGAGCAACACCAAAACAAATACAGCCTTCTCACTACACCATTTAAACCTAAAACATAAAATAGATTATGATAATGTAAAAATTAAACATAAATAAATTAATATCATTAAAAGAAAGATTTTAGAATCCATTTACATCTTTAAAAACAATAATGGTATGAATTTCAGAAAGGGAAGTGAAGAAATATCCAAACACTACCCCAAAGTTTTAGAGTAAAAACAGAATATTATTTAAAAAACAAGATTCGATAAGTCGATTTGAATATTACCCTTATTATTAACGTTTTGACATTTAAATATTGACGTGGCTAAATTTTAGGACTCATTGAAATTCTTTTTCAATGTAAATTTTTCGATGATTCATGCATGTGTGTTGCCGTTTGTGCTTGGTGAGCACATGAGCATGAACTTCTGGAACTCCGAAGTTGAAAAATGCTCTGTGTGGACCAGCACAGTCTGGAATCGCATACTAATCCATTGAAGAAAATTAGAAATTTTATATGCTTACTAAATACATGAAGGTATGTATAATATTTTTAAACATTATATCATTGGAAAAAAACATGATTTATATCATACTTTTTTAAAAAATTCCATAGTTAAAGATAAATTTGTAATGGTTCAAACAAAATTGCAATTTTTTTTGTAGATGAATTGAAATATAGTTTTGGTTTATTTAAGTGACTGATAAAAATAAGGTAAAAAATTATCATCATAATAAATTAATTATTAGTCTTTTAACAAAAATTGTAATAAATTCCTTGAATAAATTATTTAAAGTGCATATTTTTCAAAGTGCTTCAATTAAAATACACTAGTTGGGCCTGTTCTTGGCACTATCGGGTGATTATGACTCGCACGTCGTAGTCCGATAGATAATTGGGTAAGAATAAATAATAAGAAAGTTAAAAATTTTATAATATATGTAACAAAAGAACAAATAATCTGCTCTTAAAAAATATGCATTTTTGAAAATAAATTTACAATTACAATTAAATAATAACAAATCAAACTGTTTTTTTAAGAGGCGATAGGGGGCACAAATACCTTATATTTATTATTTCAAACACTAATTGTTGGTTGCTTTGAGGGAATTACAGTTCGTTCGTACGTTAGCATCCATGACATCGGAAACTCGTAAGTAGATGTTCAATGGAAACTTTGTGGTGATTGAAGCGGCGACGGTTCTGGAAGTCGTTGGCCGCCTTTGAAGTCTAGCTAAACACCTCATCTCGGCTACAACCAGGTTTCCCGCGTCCCATCAACACTTTAACTAACTTTCTTAATTCTTATTACAAACTGCCCTGTCTGAATTCTTCATCCCAATTACAACAAATGCTATCTTAATCCATGAGAAGGCCATTCAATGGATGTTGTGATGCCAGGTTTCCGTTACGACCCCTTGAATATTTAGTTTAACAAAAATATTCAATAAAACTGAATAATTTAATAAACAACGTCATCGCTCCGGAATAAAAAAATAATGATTAAAAATTAACAGTTGTGAAAAGTTAACTCATAATTTTTTAGTTTGAAATATCCTTTTTATTTCAGATTAAATCTGTGGGTAAATTTTCGTGGCACTTTCACCACACAAAACATAAAATGAACTGACAAAAATTATCGATTTATAAAGTACTAAATTGGACAGTAAATATAAGTGAAATTTTTGCTCTTTCTTTTATAATGAAAAGCTTTATAAGGTATTTAATTACTGTTATCAAAATGGTAATAGGAGGATGGCGAACAACTGCAGGAAATCCATAGTTTCATATGTAACTAACTTATGTAATATTGAGAATTGCCTAATAAACAACTTGTCTGACCTTCTGTGCTTGATGTTGCAGTCAAGATATGGTTATTTTTACCAATATAAACTCTCAGCCGTTCCAACTATACAGTTCTCTGAAAGGAAAACAGTGAATTATTATTTGCTAAAATATGCTTAAGCTCCATTTTCTAAAAATACGAAATTATAAACATGCAAGTTTAGAAATATTCTTTTTTTATTTATTTACAGTCTAGTGCCTATTATAATATAAAAAAGTATAATGCATAAATGGCATTCCCACAATCAATGCAATGACGTAAGTAGTTAGTTTTACTGTTTAATAGGTATTATTAAAAAAATCTGCCTCTCCTATTCAGTTAGCAGCTCTCATGACTCCACTTATAGGTGAAATTACCTTGATGTTCTCCTTTCACGAGAATTCATTTTAATGATGTTATATTTCATACATAAAGGCAAACAAGTGTATTTAATAAAAAAATAATTTTGTTAAACCTCGGACACAGCCTGTTTTTTCATTTCAACATTAACCCAACCTTATTTTTAAAAAATATTAAGAAGCCTTAGATGGCCACTGCAATATTTCGGTTCTAAATACACATTTCTGGCAGAGATGTGGGCTGTTTCGTAGAGTCGACGTCGCCCCAAAGATGCCACTTTTCAGCTATAAAATTTCTGCAGTTATTAGAGAACAGACCCTAAAAAATCGTTTCTAATGGAAACATTAGGCGTAGATTACGAAAATAAGGAAAACAGACAAACATCATCCCATTAATCATGGGCCCTGAAAGTTTTGGAAAAAATTTCGCCTAATTTATATTAATGGAGACAATATACTTTGGTGAATTTGCCGCTGCAAACGTCAAAATGAAAAGCGCCAAAAGATAGTATTTTTTAGAGGGATAAATGTTCATATGATCATCTAGTTAACAAAGAGCAGAACTTTATGTAATATAAACTCATGTCTGATTTTGGTGTCTTGACGCATAAAGCCTAAACTTTTGGGTGTAAGTAGTGCGCTTTCGACAAATATCATCTTATCGTTTTAACTGGCACAAATCACTCGAAAAACGCGTTTTTAAATGCTATTTCACTTTATTAGGTGCTTGACTTATATTTAAACTGAAAATAATCTTTTAAGCAATTACCTATTTATTATTATTTCCATGGTGTTACCAAAGGCCCAAGTATTTCTTCCCACAGGCATGATTTTATTTTTCAGTGATGTAACATGTCCTCTAGGATACTTTAATGGCTACCATTTTTCCCTGATCCCTTGAGGATTTTCATTTCGTTACTATTATTATTAACCCGACATTTTTTACTCACCCAAAATTAACCGAGAACAGTAAAATTTTCTCTGTCCCCGTGAGGTAGGTATCGAGTGCATATCACGTGCACCCTTAAATTGAGGGTAAAAGTCCTCTTAATAAAACTGTCATTACTTTATGCTGTCGCGACCATCATGTTCAAAGTCAACTTTTCGACGCTCGCAACTAGTTCTGATGCAAGTCTTTTCACTTTATATTCTGTTGGCGACCGTTCGTCACACAAACTGAATTTATTTGCAAAATAGTTGCCCGCCAACGTCTATATAGGTGAAACCAATCTCTTAATTATCAGTCCAGGATGCATTACTTACAGAAAAATCGAGAAATTTCGACTTTGGTGCCATATTCATTCCACAATCAACGTCATATAATTTCAAGCAACGTATACCATTAATATCGAATAAATTCTGATTACTATATAACGCATCAAGCACACATTACAAACAATAACGTATTTTATCGCTCAATTAAAACACTCTTCTGCGTACAATTCAGTACTGAGATTATTCACTGTCTTCTTACATCGAAGCGTATAGCATTTTGTGTCAATCCGAATACGTACGATTCCTTTTATCTTATTGTTTCAATCTGTTTCAGGTTGATTTCAGAATATATATTACTACAAAGTCGAAAGCTGATGCTTAATATATTTAATTTTAATTACTAGTAAATCCTGGGCTTAATAAGATGTTTACACTTCCCTAGCTCATCGATTTACATCAGCCTAATTCACAATTCACCGTGCAAAGATCTCTGAAGATTTTAAAGAGCACGCCAATTTTATATAGATAAACTTAATTGTATTCTGAATAACCTACATCACGTATCTCCTAATCCGAAATGTGTCATGTAAGATGAAAGTCCGGGCTGCAGAGCCACTGAGGAAAAAGAACATCACGTATATTGTGCATTTGGCAGATGGCATTGCTGTATACCGTGGAACTGCAAACGTAACAAATTCTCCATTGATATTTTAAGTGAGTAGAAGGCATAACATTAGAAAATATGCCTAAATAAGTATTTCAAATGTATTAATATATTTCGGAGGAACATTATTGCAGAGAGCTTAGAAAGGAATAAAGTATTATTACAGTGGATAAGAGAGATAGGGAGAGACGTCGTTTTATCCACTGTTTTAAAACGGCACCTGCTGTAATCCTGATAGTAATTAGTCAAAATAATACAAAACTTTCCAAATATACGTTGAAAATTACGAATAGGAGGAGTTCTTGTATTACTTTATATTGGGCACTAACTTATAGATTTTCGTTCGCTTCTATTTATTATTAATTCTAGTCGTTTAGGAAGTACTCAAATCTATATATAAATTATAAAATATATATAAAATCTGCAGAATTTATTTTCGTGTTGCTTATGAAAGGAGCCCAATTATTAATCTCAGGAATAGGTTGCGTATTTTTACAGCTATTGAATGAGATTAATTTTAAGTACACCGCTCGTGCGTCCCTAATTTCGCTCGTGTAGCAGCCACAACAACCTCCTTTGTTCGTAACTAGGACGTCGTTTGGCGGCTGCATGTAAACTAAGTTCTATTGAAGAGACTCCTTCGGGCATAGTCAAGGATAACCAAGTTTATAAATACACTGTCTGCCGCTCCTTTCCTCATTGTAGTCGAGATACGTAAAGTGAGCATAAATCTGAGCCCACTTCATGAAGCAAATTACTTGCTGGATATTACACCGTCAACATCTGAGTGAATCACTGTACAGCTAAAATACAATAATTTTTAATAATAATATCTGTTTATATTGTTAATAACATCTCATTATTTTACAATAATTTCCTTCCGGGACTTTATGCTGCTGCCTTTTTCAGCTGCAATTTTTAATTTCATGAGTCCTATTGTCATTAAATATCAGGCATTTTATTATTCACTGTATTAAAATAAAAATCACTATATTTCGATAAAAAAAAACTGTTTCAGGAGGACCTAGTTGTAAGAAAACACATTTTCCGTCTGAATCTTAGAACAGTTTTTAACGAATTATAGTGATATTAATTTTTGTTAAACGAACTAAAAGAAAAGACAGTCAATCATCCCCAATGTAAAAAAATTTCATGTGTTTTTATTTTTTGCCTGAAACAGGCAACTCCCCTTTACTAGCACATAGGAAGGGAATTGAAAAAGGGGGGATGCGGAAGGTAGTGCAAGATAGCCAAGGGTTGACTAGGACCCTCGGGCTATAGTTTAAGGATCGTACCCGGTCTTTCACCTAAAGAGATGGATATGTACATATATATACAGTAGTAATATGTATGTAGTGAGTTAGGGTGATTTCCAAGTCAACACCTGAGAATTAATGAACGCTTTTGGTTCAATTTAGCTTCTAATTAAAGTAGAATATGTAGCCACGCAAAAAGCGTAAATCTTATACTTACTACCATTGAGTAAAATATTTTTAAACGAATAATGACAGGGCAGCCTCTAGAAGCATAAAGAAACAGGAACAAATAATAGCTATCTGCCTGAGTATGACACTTCTGACTAAGAAATGTAAACAATAGCAACCTGCACTTGGGCGCGAATTTAAAACTCTAAAATAATAATCCCTGCGACACAATAAGGAGGAAGAGGACCAGCGTAACGAAATATATTGGGGATAAAAACTGTGTTGTGGAAGGGTCCGTTTCAAATGATCGAAGTTTTAACACAACATGCAGACGAAAGGTAAACAATGAATAGGCCAAGCACGTGAAGAAACGGAAACTACCGTTTTCAAGCCCTACGCTTGTTGGATATTATTTGTCCGGTATGGTCCCAAGCTGGACAGTTGACATGTCACATTTATCAGTATTATGAAGCATTAATTGACAGTTTAATGTCACATGCCTGTAAAAATATATTTTGTAAAATATTGTAAATTAGATAACTGTTTCTTATACTACGTTTAGAAGTGATTACAAATATGTAATTAATTTTCACAACATATTATATTTTGGGAGAATATAACCCAATTCAAAATATTTAGAAAAATTATATATGCATAGTTGTCATTCTCTTCCTACTCAAATGCATATATTTTGAATGTTGCGTATTGTTTTTCTGGAAACTTAATTCTTTGATCGTCTGTGAACATGTCATGGATTGCCTCTTTTCAACATCCAGCATTGAACCAATCAAAGAAAACTAATTATAACTTTCAAATAGGCCGACGTTTCGATGCGAGGATAACATATTTCACAAATATCTCTTAAACAGAATTAGTTCACTCTATTATTAGCGTGTGTTTGTTAAATAAGTTCGTGTCTCTTGATACGGTGGCATGGTAATTAAACCTAGTTTATCCCTGACGGGCTAAACCGTGGTAGACGGGTTTTAGTTTATTAAATATTATATAGGAAAAACATAAACCAGGTGCAGAAGTATTTCGGACTATGATGAGGAATATTTTTTTGAGAACAGCCAAACTATAGTTGTTTAGGATAATACAGTTTATTTTTCTGCAACAATAGTGTTTTTCAATAAGGGTTGGTCGGTATTGAAATGGAATAAAACAAGTTGTGTGTGAGACATTAAGGAAATTCTTTTTATCTGAAAGGGCCTTCTAAATAAAAGAATAATTTTGTTAATACCTCACGCACAGCTTGTTATAATCTATTTCTACATTGCAACATCTACCCGCCCTTACTGAAAGTTGTAAATTTTTTAATTTTACGCGGGTCACGTATAAAAACATTAAAATAATAACATAAATATATGACAGACACAATTTATAGCTTTATTAACGAAATGAGTAAATTGACAACTGTATACATAAAAACAACTAAATATGGAAACAGTATACAAAAAGAAGCAAACGATAATAACTATGAAAAAGATTTTAAACAGGTACTGGTGAGACGTTTGGCAGATATATGCGACGCAGCAAATTCGCACGAGGTTTTCAAGATGGATTGGATGTCGGTTTTAATTATTTGTGTTGCACCCAAATATAAGAAGTTCCAAAAAGTCTCATTATTTGAATTTCAAGCGTTAATAATTGCGAAATATTTTCGTATGCATTCTGAAATGTTCCCTCTATTCACAATTGCCCATTGACTCATTGCAGCGCAGTCATATTTCTTTTCCTATTGTTAGTTGAATGATATATTTGTTCTACAATCCAAATGTGTAATGTTTACTTTGTAATTTAAAGAGTTTATTTTAAATCAGATAAGGATCACGTAGGGTTTATATTTACATGGTCCATATGAAAGCACAGACCAGCGGTAGGCATCCCCCGGCCGGCGGATCACATCCGGTCCTTATATAAAATTTGTCCGACCTGTCGCTAAAATTCTCTGTTTCATTTCAATACGTCCCTCCGTGTCGCGCCGATGCCATGTTTACAAAGATACATGTCAAGTCTAATTAATTTTATATTTATGTCTATCTTTGGCAGTACTTATTGTTAATTACGGATAATAATTTGGAGAGCTCCTTGTATGTAGCAACATTACTTGCACCAAATATTGAACTTCTTGCAAAAGGAAAGCAAGCCCTAGCTCCCCATTAGAGTCGTATCACTATTATTTTATTATGTTATTCCAAAACTATGAACACATATATTTGTACTTTCTCTTATTAAATAACTACTACTGTTATCAATAGTTTTTGTTCTGCGCACGGCCCACAATACTTTTTTTTTGGACGGCCTCCTACAAAACATTTGCCCACCCGTAGCATAGACAACAATGTACTGAGCCCGCGGGCCGCAGATTAAACAATCCTGAATTAATATCATTACAAAAGCTTCAGATATTCCGGAGAGTCGTAATTAATGCCGTCTGAAAACACAGAAATGATTTAATATAAAGTATTGTCCGAAATACAAAAGGGACTGATTACGTTTTATATTTTATACTGTAATGAACCGGTATCACCAATTCAATTATTTGACAAATTTATTTCTACGTTTTTGTTAAAATTAATTCTATTATGCAAGTTCCGGTGTAAATTCATTGTATGGTAGAATACAAAATATTTACCTAGAATTAACTTTATTTTTGAATTGTGTTAATAATGTAAAATTTTGTAATTGTGAAACATTCAACTTATAATCCTTTATATACCAATTTTTCGAGACTGTACGTGTTCTATCAGTGCTTGCAACAGTTGACATCGAAGTATAATTCATTGTACAAGGATGTTATTCATATTATAAAATGATGCCATGGTCTCCGTTTCAATAAATTCATAATTTTTTTATAATTAATTACATATATATGACTTCAATTCCATATTTCTTTTATGTAGGACTTTATTACATATAAGTTTGTAATGTATCTAATTAAACCAAAGCCTAAAGATTTCAATATTGAAATAAAGGAGTTGATGAAATCAACCTGTTTATTTCCTTCAATCTAATGAAAAGATTGTATATTTAAAAACGATTAAGCAATATTATTTTCTTCCCTAGGAACTCAGTCTATTTTTCTGTACCCACCAACCGTGAATTTTATTTGAAAATGTAATTATTGTAAGATCTTTTTTCCTTGAAACTAAACACACAATTTATTTATTCTACAAGGGTTTGTTTTCTGTAATGTCGATACCACTTAACAGATTTCATTGTAGAGCTCCAACGTGCGTACTCAATTTTTACTCCTGTGGATTATTGCAGTGGCCCGATCGTTAGCCTTTACACTTCTCCCACAAGCTACAAGTGATTTACCCTTGCAACACGCGTAGTGCATTAGGGAACATTGCTTCGTGAACTGGGAGATACCTAGGGGATCCGAAGGTCTTAGTCTATAATGAGACTCGGAAACAGACTCTATGGTAGACAACGCTACTTTCCGAAGTTCGCAGCCAATTTCTTTCGGAAAAGATTCCAAATTTACGTCAGGTTTATCGTTGTAAAATACAACCCTGATATTGTGATAAAATTTACTTCGTTGATCGAATCCATATATACCAAAATTTAAAAATGACCCTTAAATTAGCCATTTTATGCGTTTAAAGTGAGGGTTTCATTTACCTTTGAATGTCTCCCAATAAAATTGCAGAAAAGATAAGCTGACGGAATTAAAATTCATCATAATCAGTGGAATAACTCACACTCCTAATGCAGTCAAGAAATCTAATGGACCTTCAATATGCACTTTAACTTGGAATTTTCTAAGTGAAGCGAAAATTTTACGGATTTTTTAAGAGTAAAATAAAGCCCATGTACCTCGAGGGAAAGAAAACTAACGTTCACAATACAACCCTAGTAGGGTCTTTCAGTTTATTTAATAAAAACCCAATTGTCCCTGGAGAAAATCGTTTTATTTTCAAAACTATGCATGTTTATTTATTTTTTATATTTTACATATGTGATTATTGTATACAGTGTATGCTGTATATTTTATATAATATGTAAACTAAACAGCAAAAAATAGAAAAAACCTATAAGTCAGAAACAAATAATGCAAACTTTATTAGAATTACTTTGTACACTAATTTTCGTTCCCAAATTTGTAAACTTGTCTGGTGTAATTTAAAATCTAAAAACCCAAAAGAAAAGTTTACAATAAAATATGCATAATAAAATTATCTTAAAAAAGGAAATTTGCTTACGGAATCAAGAAATTTAGAAGGACAGTTAAAACAATAGTTCATAATCTTGTTCTTAGTGTTTATGACTAAAAATGTTCGTTTAGAGTGGGCGATATATGGGGTTATATGGAGTAAGTAGAAAATGCCATATATAACACAAATTCCAAGATCAATACTGTAGCACATACTATAAAATGATTAGAGCTTTCAAATCCAAGGGACAAAATTAAATTTACCTCAGAAGCCCCACCAGTTCATATATAAGCAGTGAAGCATTTAACATTCCAACAGACATCTGACAAGAGAGAAAAACGGTAGTAGTTGCAAAGAGGAAAGGAATAGATGGTTTTGAAATTTGTTGATATTGAAGAATGCTGAAAATCAGATGGATGGATATAGTTACTAACCAGGAATTTCTAAGCAGATTAACATAGGAGAGAACAGTATGGAGGACGTTGTCCAACAGAAGGGATGATTAATACGACACGTTTTGAGACATAAAGGTCTTGTAGCATTAGAGGGAAGTGTGTGGGGTAATAACAGAAGAGTGAGGCGAATGATGGAATCTGCTGAGCAAATTAGGTAGGTTGTGGGATGTGGTAGTTATGCGGAAATGAAAAGGTTTGCACGCATAGGTTAGCATGGAGAGTGCATCATACCAGTCTAAGGACTGAAAACGACAACAATAACATGTTGTAAGTAGTTATTTAACGTAGACTTTCCCGGTGAAATAATTCGGATGAAATCTTCAAGGTTAAGCATCGGGGTCAGGATTTTAAAAACAGACAGCGTTTCTGCGGCCATTTTTTTCCGCCGTTATCAGTGCCAGAATATGGCCACAGAAACGTTGTGTGTTTTTAAAAGCCTGACCCGGTTGGTTAGCCGTGAAGATTTCATCCGAATGTTGTACGCACTTACAGTTAAAATATTACAAAATGTCATGTTACTGCTGCAACGTTCGTGGCCTAAGTGAAAACAATAGTACGTAAATATTTCTCAAAGCTCAGATGGTTGTAACTGAATACTTTTATTATTACATATTTTTATATTAATATTTTTTAAACAATGTGAGCTTTTCTCTTGGTTACAACAATGTGACTTTTGGCCCTATTTTGTATTTTATTTATGAATGATAACAATAGATGAAGAGCATTCCAATCTTTTGAGCAGAATATGAAAAGTATCTTGAGGGTGAGACATTTTTCAGCTTTAAAGAAGAAAAGGAAGGAACCCAAATCTTCAAAAGATCGTTAATCTTTCTCTGGGGTGAGCTCTACAATTCACCAAAATGTCAACGCAATCGAATTAATGAAACGCATAAATTATAGATTAAGTAGTAAATAAATTATTTATGGCAGATATGAATCATCGGCACATAAAAGCTACCGAACCAGGGCGTGCCTTTGACAATATGACAAGGGTTTATCAGTTTAAGAGGCACCGACATGAACGAAAATAGTGTTTGCCGACTCTCAGAGTAAGTAGTAAATGCCGTCTATAACACAAATCCCAAGATCAATACTGTGGCACATACAATAAAATGATTAGTGCTTTCAAATCCAAGGGACCAAACTAAATTTGCCTCAGAAACCGCACCGGTTGATATCTAAGCATTGAAGCATTTAGCATTCCAACAGACTTCTGACAACAGAAAATCAGTTTAAATCCGAAATTAAAATAACTGGGACAAAAGAATACTTTGCTTTTGGAGGTTCACATTTAAAATCTGAGTTTAAAAAATTGTGGTGAAATAAGTTTACAATTTGGGTTTTCGAGCCTGAAATAAGAGTAACATAGAAATTCGTAGGCAGTTCGATAAAAAACGATTGAACAAGCGAGCAGAAATCGAGACGGATTGCCTCTCACCAGAGTCCAACCCAAATCCGAAGATCCTAATATAATGAAAATCAGATAACCGTTAACTGTCAACACATTTGCCATTCGACCCTAATGTAGGGAAGGAAGAATTTTTTGTAATTTCTTGTATATTATTATATTTATGAGTAGTAAAATTCCTTGGCACTTTAACCTAAACATAATAATACTTTATAAATTATTTTTTAAATATTTGTATTAAATTATCTATTTGTATATGCATTATCTCCATTTTTATTTTTAATTAAATTTATTATATTGGCAGACACGTTTTTGTCGGAATCGTAACCGTGTAGTGTAAATTAATAGAATTTTAGGATTTGATGAGAAAATTATTTTATCGCGATAAGTTTGATTTCGATGCAGGGATAGACTAGCTCGCAGGAAAGATATGGACCTCTAATTTTCAAGTGAAACTATAGAGTTATTCCAGGAGGAGAAGTAGAATACAGTTTCTGACACGTTTTTTTCTTGGAAGTGTTCGCAGCATGGGAAGAAAAGGAAAAATGTAATTTGGACTATAGCAAATAAGAAAAACTTTGTAAAAAGGAGATTTTAATATTATCTAGCAACCTGAGTTTATAATTACATTTTTCAACAGACTTCAAGAGGTTTCTTCTTGATTTGGAAAAACATCAAGGTCTCCAGTTTTCATCAACGCAGTCAACGAAACATAAACCACAAGATGTCATGATAGTGCTTTAATCCTTGTGAGTCAGAGGGCGTAAATAACAACAATATAATGTAGTGTGCAATATCCCATTTATAAAATTATCTTTTTAAATGTTTGGCAAGACAGCGTATGCTGGGGATTTGAGAGGTGTGAGTGGCAACAGCGGCCTGGTCAGGTAGCCAAATATTGCAAAAAAAGGCGACTAAATAAATACGCGAAGACGCGAGGGTTTGGGGCAGTCCTTGGAGAGAGATGGCGGCGACACGTTGGGTTATAGGACGTCCCAAAAGGGAGACGAATTGAAATTATTTTGAAATTCCTATGAGTGTAAGTGGAGAGACGCTGATCTTCATCGAGATCACCACTGGCACGTGACCGACGTCGACGCTCTCATTGCTGGCCGCGCGGAATCTCTGAGTGACGTTAAAAATTGGGGCACTGGTGAGATCCACCTATTGTTAAAATAATTCTCCCATGCATTGTCGGACCCAATGTTTAATTAAGTGTTCTCTGCTACTTGACCCAAAATCCCCTAAAAGGAGTTTCATTTGTAAGCGGAAAGTGAAATGTCTTAATAAAATTTAATGTTTTTTATCTGGAAATTGGATTTGTTTATTTAATTAATCACACCGATTTAATTAAAAATTAAATTAATATTAAAACTTATATTATGAAAGCCTTTTCATTGCAATAAGTATAACATCATGCCAGCTTAAATAAATAGTATTTTCTTGTTGCGTACATTACATCATCTATATATTATATATATGAAGATGCACTTATTTGTTGATAGGAATCTCATTCTTTTCTAATCGTCTATAAGCTATAAGGGTGATTCAAGGAAATAATGTCTCCTCTTTTTTTCTCCTTAAATAAATTAGTTTTGCGACAGTTTTGAATTTGGCGCAATTTCTCAAACATTCTTCTACAATCCACTGCAGTAACAACGTCCTAAGTTAACAGGTGGCATCATTGCACCCTCTTGCAAATGGCTGACTTTAACATTCTTTGATTGAATTCTTAAATACAGAAGATGAAACGACCTTTCATGACATTCATGACAGGCTGAAAAAATGTATATGGTGATGCAACAGCGGATGACAGCACTGTTCCACGATGGATTCGTCGCTGTAACGAAGCTGAAGGGTAAACACCATAAGCTGATGAAAAGCGAAGCGGCAAGCCGGTTACTGCAGTAACTCCACGTAACATTCAACGAGTCGATGAGCTCATAAGCCGGGTAACAATTGTCTCCGTCTCTCCAATCGTAAAGGTAGTGTGATGATGATTGTTCAACAACTGGAATAGTTTATAGTTTGTGTAAGGTGGGTACCAAGAATACTAACCGTCCAGAATAAAAAGAAAATATATAATAATAGCGACTAAACTCTTGCAGCGTTTCAATTTGGAGGGATAGATTTTTTTAATATTGTGATTTGGGTTCATTACGTATATGAAACAAAGAGGCAGTCATTAGAAAGACATCACACAACCTCACCGAAGAAGAAAAAATTCAAAACTGTGCAATCTACTGGAAAAGTTATGGTGACAGTATTATGGAACACAGATTTTTTTAAGAAGAGACGCTAAAAGTAATTCTGTGCAATACGTCTGCACCCTCAGAAAACTTACAGCACGTCATCACTGAGTTAGCTCAACAGTATAAATGGGATGAAAATGCAAAACCACGCACTAGCCGTTACACCACTGAATAGATTGTGAAAATTGGATGGGATGTCTGCCTCATCCACCATACGGCCGTGGCCTAGCACCATCAGACTTCCACCTGTTCGGGCCACTAAACGAAGCTCATCGTGGGACTCGCTTTGAATATCAGGAGGACCTGGAAACGTCCTTGCGTCGATGACTTATGAAACAAAACCTCCCTTTCTATCGCAATGTAATAATACATGTCCTTGTTAAAAGGAGTACAGGACGGAGATTATATTGAAAAGTGAATATTTAATGTTGTGAGTTTATGTTGTGTAAATTACATTTGTCTTGACAAATAAAGACAAATATAATAAGGGCATTACTTATTGAACCACCCTTGTATTAATCTCGTTTTATTATGTTTCGTTATGTTGAAATCAAGTATAATAACTATTTAATATCAAATATAGCAACATAAGTCTACATATTGACACCATATAAAAATACGCCATCAGATTGGTAATGTATCTCAGTTTTATATTGAACTGCAATGCGGTGAAATTTTATAAGCAGCTGTATTCACCTACATTTTCACGTTTCCTGCTCTGACATTCAAAATCCGATTACGCTTTTCTAAACACCGTCGGTTTCAGCGAATGATGAACTTTTCATCTTTCCTTTAATAAATAAATGGTCATCACAAAATACAGTGTCTCCCGTGGAATCACTACTACTATATGGTGATATAAAACCCAGGTACTCCTATTCAGCTTCGTTAATTAAGCTGCTAAAATTATAGTTCAAGGTTTTTATTAATTGAATGCTCGTTTTGAATCAAAATTAGATTTATTATTAGAAAATTATTGGGTCATTAGATTTATTTCATAAGTGGTGTGTTATAGTTTTAAGTTAAATACTGTTATTAGTTTGCCAAATGGATGTTCCCAATTGCAGAAAGACAGGTTTGACATTATTCGGGTCACGCGAGGCGCAAAACTGGAGATATATTGAATCTTGCTTTCGAACCTAATATATAAGTCAAAGTTAGTCAGAGTTATTTTAGAAGATTTTTAGGTTTCTTAGTGGTAGTGATTCAACGGGAAACACTACAAAGCCATCGTCCACTGGAGTTGCAGTGTTTACTTTGACATGAATCTTTATTACAGCACCTTGTGTTCTTAATGCATTGACGCAAGAAATCTTGTCTTCAGTTTAAGATATGGCATCTGTAAAAGAAAAGAATTGATGAGCTCAGGGACGGGTAAAAGGATCTTGGTGCTGTCTGTACATCACGTTCGTGAGAAACTAATTTTCAAGAATGGTAGGGGTAGCGTTTCGTCAGCTTACAATGGGCGTCAATACCCCCTCCCTTTCATGTTTTCCCTTCTCCTACAGTTCATCTCATACAACATGCAAACCCTCGATCTACACGGTTTCGTTATACTTGAAAGAAAATTGAAAGGGTAGAGTCCGGATATTGTCTTCACAAAAACAACTTAAGGAGTATCAAATTAATTGATTTAGGTACTAATTTAGAAGTACTATATTTGTTGAATGGAACAGCATTAAGGTTTCCAGTAAAACAAAACATTAACAAAATCATGTCCATGCGTTCATTTTATAAGTGAATTTCAATATTTTATAAACTTTTAAATTTCAATAATTTTCAAAAGTTGGTAAAAATTACAGGAGCATTATTTCATACAATTAATTTCCTGCTACTAAGAAGCAAAATAACTCATTCCAAGCGCCACCTTAAATATGAAATTATAATAGCATAAACATGCCATTTTATCAATAAATGATGTCATGGTTACAATTATTTGTAATCACGCCAATACACGTTACGTTTGATCGGCAGTCGTTCGTTTACATTCGTAAAAATCGAAATGATCAACACTATTGTTCCATTGTGCCATTGTTATTTGTAGTAATTTGGCTGCAACAGGACGTGCTGTCGAGCAACAATGCCTACAAATGGGATGGACTTTATTAACTGTCATAAATTGTGGAATCCCCTCCTCGAACAATGGCCCGCGTTGTGAGAGCGTTTACTGCAATTTCCGCGGAGTCGGCGATTCGTTCCCTTGTACATCATAAATTGTGTATACAAAAAGTTCTCTGAACCTTCGCTAAACGAACTGTGTTCCTAAACAAAGACAGCACCAAAAACAATGAAACCGTTTTCGAATAGCGAACAGGATAGAATGTTCTGGAAAGAGAAGTCACAAATATACAACTGTTTTCCATCGAAATAATCATGTCTACGAGAATATTTAAGACGCCTCTATATTTTATATTATTATAGATTTTGAATAGACATTATTATAATGTCCTAGTCTAATTAACAAAACACGCCGATGTTACTATAACATCTCAGGTCACAAGTATAGCCATTAATTATTATTATTATTATTACTTGGCCCTGTTTACAGTCGTATAAACCAACAGGGTTATGAGAAACTCCTCCTACTATCTATTTATAGTACATTACATAAACCAGTTTTTTTTCTGAATTCCAGCAGCTCCCTAATGGCGTTCTGGGATGAGAAGTAATCAATAATTGAGAAGCCGGCTATTGTGAACTCTTTTTCCTTCTTAAAGATAGGACATTCTAGGGTGATGTGGAGGATCGATAGGACGATATTGCATAGGGCACAGTTTGGCTGTGACGATCTGTTAAATCTAAGAGAATGCATTAGATTAAAGTGCAATGATCTCATCGTAGATGAATTCTAGCAAATTCTTTAGAACGGAGATGTAGCGCGATAGTTGATATTTCATAATTCCTTAATATAAAGATAGCGAGGATTGGGAACTGAATTGGCGGCAGAATGTCGAGACCTACGACGTCTCTAATCCCCAGGGATGACATTTCGGCACGTAGGGATATGACCTGTGGAATTTCCGTAACCACTCTCGCGTGGGAATCGAGAACCAGGAGAACACCGAAGTATTTAAATTCCACGTAATTTCCTCCACCAATGGCGTTTCGTCGTTTAGAAAGATCGATGTTAAAGGTCGATCTTTCGATGCTTCAGACGGCGCCGATTCTATAGGGATTGTCATTCTGCTTTTAGAAGTTGAAGGGTACGTAAGGGAGCCACCATTTGGTTGGCGGTCGTTGAAGGAGATCAACCTGTCGACGCCGAGGAGAGCGTCTTACAGAGACAATAGCAGAGAAGCGACGCTAAGGTACACTGTCAAGTTTCTTAATTTTTGATGCCTAGGGAGGGTATCGTCCACGCTTTAATCCAGAGATTATTAAGAGAGCAAATAGTTTCACGATAACTCCAAAATTTATCTATATTTTAATAGTTTTTAAAATAAATTCCCCGTTTATTGCATTAATTACTATTTATTCCTATTCACCCCTCCCTTCAGTAAATATCATAACTACCTTGGTATAGATGAATTCTACAAGTATGCATATCTAAAAAATTAATTAAACAGTTTTTATGAGAATAAGATATTGTAAAAATATTTATATAACACAACGATGTGAATATAAAAAAGGATACCATTTATATCTGTAATTATGATAAATAATTTATCTTTGAAGAGAAATTTCAAAAACTCGGTTAGACCGTTTATTAAAGATCCCGTTAATGTCAGCAAAATTGGAGTGTGCGTCTGCACCCACAAGTAAAAGAAAAACCCATCACACCGAATATAAAAGATTAATATTGTTTTTATTTAATTATAATTGTATGTAAAGCCAACGGCTGAGCATTAATGAAAGAGATTGGTCAATTTTAACTTCTAATTAAAATAGAATATGTAGCCAGACAAAATGCGAAATTCTTACACATAGTACCATTGGTTCAAGATTTTGAGGAGAAGACTGACAAGACATCATGTAGAGACCTAAATAACACGACAAACGCTAGCTGTCTGTTTCTGACACTTCTGAATAGAAATTGTAAACAATAGATAACTGAATGTGGACGCTTTTTCAGACCAGTAACGAAATACATTGTGGCAGAAAGGCCAGGAATAGAAAGGTCCTTGTCAGATTTCCGTAGTTTTAACACTTCACGTGCAGTCGAAAATTAAACAATGTGTCGTGCACTAACAGTGACATCCACCATTTTCACGTCCTAAAATCTCTGGAATATTATTGTCCACAAAGGTCGCAAGCTGGACAGTTGACATGTCAAAATGTTTTGACGCATAAGTGCTTGGGTTGGCGTGGATAAAATTAGAAAGATCGCGGAAAAATACGCGAAGAAACACTCGCCAAGCTGAAAGGACGCCTTTAACCTACACCAGTAAATTGAGGCGGATCCAGAAGTAATAAAATACTTAACTGCTGAGAGGAAGAGACCATTTGCCATTATACATTTTTCAAGAGTATCAATTATGCATTATTACAGGTTTTGTGGAAAATGTCTCAAAATGATGAGAGAGTACTTAGTACCTTTGAGAGAAATATCCTGAGAAGAATTTTTGCAGCAGTTAACAAAAAACAGTCTATGGCGTAGAAGATATAACTTTGACCTATACCAACTGTATAACGATCCAGATATTGTGAAATTCATCAAAGTACAGAGAATTAGATGGGCTGGAAACATTTTCAGAATGCAGGATTATGAACACACCAAACGGTCCACTATGCCAAACCCGGAAGGTAGAAGAAACAGAGGACGACCGCGTACAAGATGGCTTGATGAGGTGGAATGGGACCTAAAGATCCTAGGGGTTCGAAGATGGAGAGAGGTCGCGAGGACCAGGCAGGAAAGGTGACTTCTATGCGTGCAGGCCAAGATCCACAGAGGATTGTCACACAATTATGATGATGACTAGTTTTGTAGACGGAGCATTGGTAGAGATTAGACTTTTCGAAATTTCAGCCATCCTTGCTGATTATTACCCATTGATTAGGAGGATTACTCCACTTGCAAATGGCCGAGTCTGAGTGTTCGAGACGACTGCAGCTGATGCGAGAGTCCACGAGCTGCAACAACATCCTGGAGCATACTGATCTGCAAGCTGAACGATGATGTACAATGATTCATGTTTCTCGCCCCCAGCTAACTTAATCAAAATTCGATGACAACTTTTATTTATGTCCACTAATACCCTATATAATAATTCTTGCTCTCCGTTGACCTGAGATGTAGCCGGCCCAGTTTGTAAATAAATGAATGAATTTTTTTAATTTAAACTTTTTCGTTAATAAATCATTGATTACTAATGATTAATGTTATTGAAATACCAACCCACTTCACAAATATATACAAAATATTTTTCACGTGCAAAAAAACAATGATTTCGAAACAGTTATGATGTGTTCTTCTGAATCAAATGTTACAATTTCAATTCAGTCTCGTATATTAAGCAACCCCTTTTCAAACTCATTGACCGAAACGTTCTAATAAAGGCAATACCGTGATATAATGCAGTAATTAGTAAAAGTATTCCAATATCCACCGGCATAAATATTACCGTTACTAAGTTCTAATGAATATTTGCACGCGCATTTCAACCAAAAAATTAATTACTTGTTATTAATGTCGTAGTTGGCGAGATATCTTATACTGGAACGTTTTAATGGGATTTGGGATATACTTTAAATTAAATGAGCAAGTGAACAAATGATAAAAAAATTTTCAACTTTAAAATTAATCGCAAAGTCAATATAGCTTCTCTTGTCCCTATATTCTTCCTAAAACCAAACTGATCTTCTCCTAACTCGCATTCTATCTGACGTTCCATTCTCCTATATACTATTTTCGTTAATATTTTGCATGCATAGGATACTAAACTAATTGTTCTGCGTTGTTCGCATTTATCAGCCCCAGCCTTCTTCAGTATGGGTATAATTATGTTTTTACTAAAATCTTCTCGTATTCTTCCTGTTTCGTATATTTCGCAAATCATCCCGAACAGCCATGATATTGCTTCTTCGCCCGATGCTCTTATCAACTCTGCTGGAATGTTATCAATTCCTGGCGCTTTACAGTAACTCAGGTCTTTCAGCGCCCTATCAAACTCTGACCTTAAAATTTTGTACCCCAACTCTTCTTGTTCTTCTATTACAGACTGATCTAGATTTCCACCGTGATACAACATGTCTAGATATTCCTTCCACCTTTCTGCTTTTTCTTCTTTATCCAGAATTGGCTTCCCATCCGCTCTCCTGATGTTCTTGCTAATATTTTTCCCTTTCACCATGAAATCTTCAACTGCTTTGCATTTTTCTTGTAGCCAAGCCTCTTTGTCTGATTTTCACTTCCTATCTATCTCATTCTTCAAGCGTCTGTACTGCTCTTTAACATTTTCATCTCTAGCGTTTTTATATTTACGCCTCTCATCAATCATTTTTATTATTTCTTGTGTTATCCATGCTTTCTTATTGGTCTGAGCTATTCTTCCTATATTTTCTTCTGCTGCTCTAGTCATTTCTTCCTTTAAGAGTGCCCACTTCTCGCAGTTTTTCTATTTCCCATCTTTTTGTTCTCATTCCTTTCTCGAGTTTCTTCATTTTCAGCCTGCATTTCATAACCAGCAGATTATGGTCAGAGTTTATGTCTGCTCCTGAGTATGTCTTGCAGTTTAGCACCTGATTCCTATACTCTGTCTAACCATTATACGACCTAATGGGTACCTACCCGTGTCCCCCTGCTTCTTCCATTTGTATAGTCTTCTTTCATGATTCCTAAACCAGGTATTGTGATAAATGCAAAATTCTACTAGCCAATCTCCCCTTTTATTCCTTTCCCCAAGTCTATAGTCCTCAACTACGTCACTTTCCTTCCCTTTTCTATAACTGCGTTTCAGTCACCCATTACTATCAAATTCTCGTTTCTCTTGACATACTTAATTATTTCTTCGATTTATTCGTAGATTTTCTCAATTTCTTCTTCCTCCTTCTTCCTCTGCGGCACTTGTGGGCATATAATTACTACATATTACATATAATTATTACAGATTATTACTATCCGAAGCATTTAAAAGTTTTTCTGGCCAGCTGACTCTTAATCCTTCAAAGGATATTTCTGATGACAAGAAGGCCAGATCTTTGTGTCGCTTACCTCGATATTCGCATTTCAGACAAATTAAGTTAGCAAAATTTTATGCAATCAAAATGAAAAATAACTTTTTTAATAATTTGGTATGTAGGTTTACACTTCTATACACGTAAAAGAAATATCTCTAAGCGATTATTCCGTCAGGTGTTTAGGTGTTACTATGGAAAATCATCACCTGGTAATGGAGACAAACCGACAAATTGTGCAGGTAAATGCCATGAAGACGACTAACATAGGCGTAAAATTATTTTCAGACTGTTTCTTCTACTAGATATATCAATCCGTATAAAAATTACTAGCGCACAGAATTGTAGGTGTAGATGGAATTAAAACACAACAGCAACTCGTTACTAACAATGTGAACCTGTGTGAATTCGGATGCCGCGATGCGTAAAATTTTCAGCCGTCTTCTGCGGGTAAGGCATGCATTAAAATATTTTACATGCTGGCCTTGCATTGAATATCACATGGTACCTTTCAGGTAGGTATATTATGTAAACACGGAGGAAGAAGCTGCATAATATTCCGCTGGCATAATAAAGATGATGCCACCAGGGATGGCAACGAGAGGCTCGAGTCGCGATGTTTATTAATGAGCAAAGATAAAGCTCGCTAGAGACGTGTATCGCAAACAAGCCCGTGGCGCAGATTTGGGAACGTAAATACGAAGTTATTTAATAAAAAGAATGCTGCCAATAATAATTTAAACATAACTGTCCAGTAAGCAAAATTAAGGGTTCGACATGTGATACTTGATCAATAGCGGCTACGTAAACACACGATGTGACGACAGATTACGAGAAAATAATTTTAAGTTTATCAGAATTGACCTGATGCATGAGCACTGATTGTGTCTCAAAGATGATAGCAAAATTCTAGAGGGAAAAATGAAATTTTAGCCACTATGGACAAATAGTTGACAGTCGCAAAGGGATGAAGTAGAGAGTAGTTGTAGTGGGGGAGAGTCAGTGGGAGATGGAAGTTATTTAATCTATAGTCTGTTTCAAATAAGAATAGCTTTGACCTTGAACAAACAGACCACAACGCTTGAAAAAAAGACTTCGTCAAGAACCGTTACCTTTCAATCGCTTTGTTATTCCACTGTTTTCTGTGAGCTGTATAATCTATTGTTTCGTATGGTAACATTAATAACTTGAATAACAACCAAGAAATAAAAGAAAGTTCAAAGAATAACGAAGTAAATGGTATTGATAAACCAAAAGTAGAAAACACGAACTGGAAGTATAAACGAGACAAATTAGGTTATTTTGAGAGAAAGTGACAGTAGCAAAGTAGTAAATTGTCAAGAAGAAACCAGACTATAATATGTGTAGTCAAATGTAAAACTAGGGATTACTGCATTGATTTGACAGAAAAGAAACAATGGTACGCAATCACGGGATGAAGAGGTAGTGGAGATAGAGTGGAGTAGCTACGGTGAATGTTTTGACATGATTTACCGTTTACTTCTTACTAATTACAAACGGTTTGAGCGATAAACGAAATAGCGTTAAACGGAATCATCTTAACACGTAAAGATTAAGGAAACGTAAAACAACAACAAATAAAAAATCATATTTATGTTTTATTTTGTAATTTTATATTAGTTATAGGTTTATTTATTGTTATGATACACTGCTATTAAGTCGGACAAATGCGTTGAGTGGCTTGGATCTTTATCCATCAAAGGTAAAGCTTTCGGTTTTCAGTTTTTAAAATTCGCAAAACTAGCGTTCAACGGATAGGCAAAAATGTTCAGTGAAATAAATTTGGGAATTTATTAGACTTAAATTAGTAGTAAAGATGATTATGAAATTCTCTTTACTGCTGTTGGGTGTTTGGAATGATAAAAAAGCATCGGTTCTAATTTAAAGTCACCATTTGCGTTAACATGCAATGTTAGTACTGAACTATCTTTATCTGATTTAAATGCTTGCTCTCCTGCACCGGATTAAAATGCACATTTTGGTCTTCTCTTCCAAGAATGAACATTTAAAACTAACTCGGGAAGAAAATTCCCAGCCTCCTTGCTTACGGTACTCCAGTAATCTGTACGTTATGTACAACGTTTCTGTTTATAAATCGATGTACCCAACCTCGACTTTCTATTAAATTTAAAATTGTTTAATTTTTCATTATTAATTTGGTTAAAAAGTGTTCTCGCCATTTATATTGTAGTTGCTTGATTAATTGGCATATTCCGTTCAACTTCGTCGGCATTTCAGACGTAAAGTAATTTTTCATATTTTATTCACATCGCATAAGTTGTGAGTTTAGTTCCTGACACGCTTTTTATTTTTTTTAAATTATCTGTATCTAATCAGGAAGCAACATGGCGGGAGAGTACGCTGAGACACGATACCTCATTTAAATCGTTTTCTTTTTTAATACAAGACTTTTACAAAAGTATAATAGTGCTTCTTTTTATAATTTTTACATTTTATAAATTTGAATTATACACATTTTTATATCTTTTTTAAATGTAATAATTAATTAATTACATTTTATAAATTAAAATGTTAACATTTGTCTAACAGAAACTATTTCTCAGATATATCATTGAATATTACTATTGCAGAAATGAATTTTAGTAAGGTTATGATGGTGTCTTTATTTGTTGCTACTTCGTTTGTGTAAATTATCCCAGAAAATTATCTCTGTATGTTTTCAAAATTTAAATTAATTTATTACGTGTGGAATAGTAATGTCGACATTACAATTATTTCATACTGGTCATCGAAATCGTTGAATATTAAAAATTCCACCCAAAACAAAGTGCGTTAAGTGTTTTTGTTTTGGGGAGGGGGAGGGTGATCCTGAAACAGGCAACTCCCCCTTTAATAGCATAAGAAGGGAATTGAATGGAGGGAGGGTGAGGAAGGTAGAGCAAGGTAGCCAAAGGTTGACTAGGGCCCCTGGGCTGTAGTTAAGGATCCAGCCGGTGTTTCACCTAAAGAGATGCAGGGAAACCCTAGAAAACCTTCATGACGTCTTACTGTTCTTAAATAGGATGTGACTTGTTTGTATGTCTGTAAGAATGAATATAAATATTAGTATGCGATTCGTTTAAAGTTCTAGTACAGTCGGATGAGTTAAGAATTCCATTAAATGGAAACAACCCTCATTGTTTTGTACTAAGTGTGCGAATACTTTCACATTTACAAACATCGCAATGTTTGGTAATTTAAGTGCGGATATATTGTGCTGATTAGCCACGTGTTGCGCTGTCGAGTCCGAAGTGACACACTATCTTCGGAGGAAAATTCTCATTTTCAAATATTCACTATCAGCGGTCTACATTTACATGTATCGGCCAACACGCAAAGCGATAAAATAAGTGAGAAAGTAGTTTCTGTCAACATTCTTGCAACAAATATATCGCATCATTCTCCATCCTCTTTCCCCCTCCGTTACCACAAATACTTTCCTGGACGTTTAATCTAGATGCGAAAAAAAAACGATGTACCCCCCAATCCTATATCTAACCAAATTTCAAGCAGGTATATAATGTATTAATATAAAAGGATTTACAGTTAAAATCTCCTGATGTCGAGACTTCAAAATTTTGATAGGGAATCGGAAGCCGAAGGAGTCAATTACTTTTTACAGACGTATGAAAAATAATAAAAGCACTTTTCCTTTATCATATTTCAGTAATGTTTTGAGAATCAAAATATTTTAAAACGTCCTGAGTTCTTGGCTCGGATAAGTACTTCAGTTTCAAGGGTTCTTGATTACTTTTAAACCTCTGACGTGTCATTTAAGTGTAACACAGTGTGGCTGAAATCATTGCTGCATCCTAGTTATAAAAATTTTAATAAATCAGTTTTAACATTATGGGTCCTTAAATTTCAAAATTATATTTATAGTTTTCCTAGTAATGTAACCAGCATAGCATGAAAATCAGCCAGAGCGGGCGGGAACTTTCCCTGTATAAATGATAAATAAAACATTTTCGGAACCAACAAGGTTCAACATTTATCTAAACACGTTCCAATCAATGGCGTGCTCTGGCATCGACGTCAAGTGTAGTGCTGTTCACGAACCGAAGAGCAGTTTTAATATCTTGATGAGTACATATATGGATTCTGTATTGTCTGATTTGATCAATAAACGACATGATAAACGTGTTCATCAATATGTAAATACAGATCCTTGCTCTGGAACTGCACTAAACCTGACTATAGTGGCAGAGTATGTCATTGAAATGTTTTTAGCCCACCTAGCATAACTAGGGAAAGATTTGATAAATAACTGGGAACTATTTACGTGGTAGTGCTACCATGAATTGAAAGGAACAAATTCAATCCAAAGTAAAATTTGACAACTCCACATTTATTCAAAGACAAAATATATATAAAATAAAAATACTACCGACTGCTCCAACAGGAGATTCTACCCCCAGGTTACCGTGTTTCGGTTTAGAAACTCAAAAGGAAATTTTGATGAAAAGAGTCGCAAAAACTCCAGGAATGAAATTTCCGAAGGCCAAAGAGCTGGTTCAATTCGGCTACGTGGACATCCATCTGCTCCTCTCTTCGTCTTCACATCCTTGCTTCGACAGTTCTAACCTCTGGCCTCGTTGTTTTCCCCTCTCCCTTTTTCGTACAGTACACCTAATTGGTGGAAACTGTTCTTTGTACCACCATCCAAATCATTTATCAATTTCCTCATTTGTTGTTGGAGAAATTTTCCCTCTCTGGCAGCTTCTGGGAAATCGTTAGCTATTATTTTCTGACAGATAATTCCTGGAATTCCTTACCTGTGCTTTTCAATAGATACATAATAGAAGTTTATTTAACGCGGTAATTTACGTTCAATGTAAAATTAAAATAATAATTAAATACATTACAAGTGCGCTATATGTTGTATTTTAATAAACTCTAAACTAAAGTGGAAAACCCAGTATATTTAATTCATTAACTCTTCTTATTATCTGATTTATGCTATAAAATTCCTGAGTCTCTTAAACACTGCTTGTAGTTCTTCTTCTTCTTGCTTGGGTCAGCAACCCATTAAGGGTCTTAGCCTACCGGATCGACTGCGGACCGTCTCCTTACATGACACATTCAGAATTTGCTGTGTTACGTGATCAGCGTATCGATTCTCCAGCAGTCTTAATCCCAGTCTCCGTGACCAAACTTGTAGTTACGATACAGAATATTTCTATGCTTTGAACCTACATTTCACAAACTGCATTATATTTTGTAATTCAATTCATGAACAGGGAAAGCTATATTCTATCTCTCTGAACCAACAATTATTTTTTTTATGAATAAATAATAACTCAACCTAAAAGTCAGAACAAATTAGTATAAACTTCGTCAACATTCGATACTACACGACGTTTCGTTCCCAAATTTGGAATTTGGAATCTGTTGAATTTTAAAGTATCAAAAAATTTAGTATGATAAAAATTAAGAATAGGTAGAAATTTAATGCACCTAAATTTATTGATTCTTAAAAATTCACCAGGATGAGATTGCAAATTTGGGAACGAAACGTCGTGTAATAACTAATGTTAATAAAGTTTATAATTAATTTGTTATGGCATATAGGTTGATTTAATATTTATTTATATCAAACAGCCAGGTCACATAACAAATTAATTTTTATTTCGTATTTCCAATTATAGTGCATTACGTTAAATGAAGGTGGATGTGAAAGGAAGAAAAAACACTTTGACGTACAACATGCTGCTTGATGGCAGCGGAGTGTCAGTTATAGAGTTGCTTCCAATCGCCTGTTGTATACGCACGAGATCTTTACACAGCACAGCGTCACGAACGCTTTGGCCATTTCAACGGCGGGAATTAGTTCTCTTTTATCTCTAACGAAGTGCAAACACGTGCTGACCCTCCGTTACGCGCTCGGAGGGTGAGCCGTCAAGCGGCGATGACAGATTACTCTCGTGGAAAGGCTCACTGCAATCAAATCAAATAGACCATCAAATTCAAATAGCCATAATTTTAGGCAGCTTTTGTGTGTGAAGCATAATTACGAAACCTCGAGCGTCGGAATGATTTGTGCTGTCCAACCCAATTTTCCCTTTCGACGAAATGCGTTAATTACTTGTATTAGTTTCATTCATAAATTGCAAGAGAAAAGTTAAAATGGTCTCCAACGATAACTTTTATGAAACGATATCGTTTTTCATCATCGTTACAATTACCAACAGTAAGTAAATTCTTGAGTTACAGCAATACATACAAACTTCCTGACTGAGTAGACTTACGAGGTTTCATTTGAATAAGGATTTGAAAATGAACGTTACAACTGTTCATCCACCATTGGGGAACCACAATGTGCGCACAAATTATTTCCTTGATTACAAAAATTTATTCAAGTAAGTAATTTTTGACTACAATATATTTTAAGCCACTTCACAGCTTTGTTCTCTTGTAACTTCTAGTCCAATAGATGGCGCAACTGAATAAATAAATAGTGAATGAAATTGATATTGTTTTCTGAATGTGGTCGATGAAGGAAAAGGTAAAATTCGTTCTGTAGTGTCGTGATAGTAAATCTCTCGTTTGTGTATGAGTGAAATTCGATTTCGTATTGGACGACATCCCACCAACGAGAAGACAAGTAATGGTTTGAAAAGTTAAATAAAATGGTAGCATACTGTAAGGCAAATGTGGACATCATTCGTTGTTGATTCGGCTGTAAAAATTAATTCGACGTGTATCACATGTACTGTGAGAATGTCACAGCCAAAACTGGTCTGAATACTTCATAAAAATTATATACACCATGCCTACACATGTTCAGGCCGTGTAATTTACTGATATTCAGATACGTGAACAGTTATTCTCAACGATTACTTTTTTATTTGGATTAACAGGCTACAATAGCGTGATCCTGAAACAGGCAACTCCCCATTATTAGCATAGGAAGGGAATTGAAAAGGGGCGATGCGGAAGGTAGAGTAAGGTAGCCAAGGGTTGACTTGGGCCCCCAGGCTATGGTTTAAGGATCCTACGCGGTGTTCCACCTAAAGAGATGCGGGGAAAACCCAAGAAAACCTGCATCAGGTAGGTCGGGCTTTGGGTACTATTCTCATGCCCTTCCGAATGACGGGAGACGAGTTACAATTACTTAAATCGAGATTATTT
This sequence comes from Eucriotettix oculatus, assembly GCA_034510155.1. Lineage (NCBI taxonomy): Eukaryota > Metazoa > Arthropoda > Insecta > Orthoptera > Tetrigidae > Eucriotettix > Eucriotettix oculatus. Next base: position 164,127,868 of record CM067376.1, read on the forward strand.
TTCAGATGAAGAAACTTTTTCATTTTAACTGCAAGATAATAAGCGTATTTGACAATCCGAGAATCCACACGTTTAATGAAGTCTTAAAGAGTAGCAAGGTAATCGAACCTTTCCTCTTCACGGGGAAAATAAAGAATTTCAATTGACGGCTACGTAGACGTCCTCGAATTGTTCATACCACTTCAGCTAAAAGAATTGTAGAACCTAACATTACATATTTCTTCAAAATATTGGTCAAGCGATCCTTTTAACGTTCAATAATTGATTCCTATGTAATAATAAGATGTGACGTCAAACGTGAACTATATTTATTTATTTCCATCACGTCAGGATTTCAAAATTGTGTAAGAAATCGAACGGTTGTGAAAATATGACATTTCAAGGCATACTCGTAAACGTTTCTCGGGACAATTTATTAATTTTTTGACTAATATCCATATTTTCAGTTTCATTTCACTTCCAAAGTCAACAAGGAAAACAGTATTTATAAAATTTGATGGAATACGACAGAAATAACAATCAGCTGTAAATAAAAGTTTATTCATAGTAGAAAACAGACATTTAAAACTATTTTAACCTCATGTTTTCACATTCCGGAGGAACAATAGATTTTTTATAGTCTCACCAACATCAAGGGTCATCAGAGACTTTCTATTTGGATAACTGATTCGCTGTTTAGTCAAGTCTGCTCTGTCGGGGAACAGGAAAACACACAACACAAATACCCAGGTCCTGGCGAACAAAATAATTAACTAGATTATAAATATTACAATTAAAAGATATTTAAATTAATTTCAAAACTGTAAACATTGAAAGAAATCATTTGCTAAATTTGAAATATTTGGATGATAAAGTCTTCAAAATTTATTTCAATGTTGTATAGGTAAATCTTTAACTAAATTTCAAATATTTGTATTATAAAGTATTTAAATTATTTTCATAGTTTTATAGAACTACACTGCAAACGTTTGAATGATAAAATATTAAACTTAATTTCATAACTGCATTAGTAATGAATTTTTTTAATAAATTACAAATATTATAATAATAAATTATTATGAGAATATATTATTATTATGAGGAATTAAAGAAAATAATTTACTAAATTTGAAATATTTGATTGATAAGATATTTAATATAATTTCAAATCTGTATATAATGAAGAAAAATATTTACTAAATTACAAATATTTCAATGATAAAATATTTAAATTTATTTAAATGATGTGTAGAATAACGAAAGCTCTGTTACTCAATTAGAAATGTTATGATAATATATTCGCGGCAAATGGAGCTATTAATATTTGCGACGTCATCGTTAGTAATGTGCGGGGCTTGTTCAGGGCGGGTATTGGCCGGGTAGTGACGTATATATTTGTGGCGTGGTATTCCCCTTTAATCAACAACTTTCCCTGCTTGAAAATATCAATAATATCTTCAAATGCAACAAAAACGAAAACCAGCGTTTACTCTTCATAAACTTAAATCACTCAAGTAAAAACGATAGTTTCAAAATAATAATAAAAAATTGGCATATACTCTCCGAGCAATTTAGATTCATCAGAAACTAATTATTTTTAATATTTTTTAAGAATACCAACATCTTTTAAACTTACTATTTCTAAACACAAGTCTTGGGGAATATAAACATTTCTCACTTACTTGTATTTATTTACTTCTAAACTGAGTTTCCTTATGGTAGCGCCAGTTGATGTCTCCTCACACGGTTCCAGAACAAACGCAATGGGAAAGGCATGTACGGCGATTCAGACGTTTTACTAATAATTTTCTGTAATCTTTCACTGGAACCTAAATAGATTTTCAACGTTTACAAATTCTGTTACCATCAGCACTTTTCGTTACCTTAGAAGCGACTGCTTCTCCCATATGACTGGTCTGTGAATAATCAGACGTAATTCCATTACACAAAGATATGACATCAACTGCAATCTCTGACTTGTCAGATATATTTTAAGTATCACTAGCTTGCGATAAATAAACAAAAGGAGCCGAATTTTACTTCATGTATATTTTATAACTAAGGTTTGAAATATGTTTATTATATTACGTGCCAAAAGAAATTCAGGGCACCATTTTTTACTGTAATATCTGCATTTGAGAGAGTTGTTGTCTATATTTGACGTGTCAACGAAAATCGTGGAGAGGTGTGATCTGAACTATCAGAAATAATTTAGCTCTGAACGAAGGTAAAAACTAATCTTCCGAAAATATATCCAATATTCGAAACGCAACTGTGTAGCAAAACGACGGGATTGAAGGACCTGTTTCACCTTTCTGACTTTGTGGTTTATTTAAAAATGGGGACCAGCCCCGCCCCGCTGGTCCCTAGCATGGCGGCCAACCAGATCTACCACCGCCTCTGCAGGACGACTACAACAAGACCGTCGGGCTAGCCCCAGCGTCTTGCATTAACCCCAGATGGTGGTAAAGCCAAAGTCCTGTTATTGCCCCTGGTCCAGAGCTAGTAAAGGCATGACAGCCTTCACCAGCTCAGGAGCCTGAAGCCCAAGACCTCGACCTCATCCACCTAAGGAATGGGTGTCGAGCCCTGGACTGGTCCCCTTATATACCCACTAAAACAATACATGACCCGACTCCGTCTCCGCGGTTTCCAAGTACACGTCACAAGCAGACGACAGCTGCGTCAAAGATAATAATTACAGGTAAACATATTGATACTCTGAAAAAATTGAATAAAATCAAACGTGTTATTTTACGTCAGCATACCAATGTAAAATGTTGTCCATTAAAGTAACGGATTTTAAAACCAGATACATTATTAAATAAATTATTTATCGCGGCCAAATCTGTCAGCGTCGACATAAATGAGAGAATTTCGTTTTACTAGACTTAGTATTGGATTTGTATGATTTTTGTTAAGAATAGTGCATTACGAATCGAAAATGGTATACTTTTATAGTCTGGAATATATATATAGTAATATTTTTTAATACTTAATAACTACGAGTGGAATTTTAATTAAAATGGTGTGATAAATTCAATAATTAATACAAATTTACTAATATAAAAACGTTAAAAAATTATTATTAATACTCAATCCACAATCCACTGAAAAAAGATATTAAAAATAAATTCAATTTCGTCCTATAATATTTTCATTGAAGTCTCGAGATATACTCTTTTTCGGGTAATTTAGGCCAAACAGCACTTTTAAAAGAAAATCTACTAAGTCCGACAATGAAAATAGTTTTGATAAAATAGGGGGATCTTGTCCAATTTTTAATTGTCAGTCAAGGAGTCCAAACATCCAGCAATGGGAAGGGAGACTAGCCGCCAGAGAGGATGATGGAGGGAATCTCGATGAAGGTGTGATACACAATCACTTTGGACCACAGATAAATTTCATTTAAAACAAAACTTGAACCCCGTAATCCGCTGGCGTATCACGTTTAAATGGACATGCATGCTCTGTCTATTCACTCAGCCCGTCGGCGTCTCTCTACTGCCACTCATAAAATTTTCTAACTATTTTAAATCCGTCGACTTTTGCGACGTCCTATAGCTAACAATTCATCACATATCTCTCTCTCTCTCTCTCTCTCTCTCTCTCTCTCTCTCTCTCTCTCTCATCTGTCCCAAAACTGCGGTAACATTGGCTGTTTATTAAAATGCATTCGCAAGCTTTTTTCTTTGTAGGGATGCTTAGCTACCTCCCCTTTTCTCAAAGAAGTATCAATCCCCGTTTGACACGAACTATCTCTTCCTTCTCCTACGCCTCCACTCCTTTTACTCCTGGCTCGCCGACCCACTGATAATCGCGTCATTATTGTTCGCCTTAAGGGTGTCAAAAAGTAAGCGAACGCCCTAGGAAACGCTGTCTTAGCGTTGCGATACATTCGCATTAATTGCTTTTCATGCCTAATTTAACAACTCCCGAAAATTAGCTAGTCCCCATAACAAAATCCAGTGTTCGTGTATTGTCATATTCTATTCTTTTTTTATTGGGTCGAATGACATTTTAATAGCAAATAAATGAAAAAGTAATAAATAAATAAATTTATTTAAAATTAACTTTCAAAGAGAGATTAATATTTTCCAACCGAAGCACAGCCATAAGGCCTTTGTTTGAAATTCGATTAGGAGCTAGTCCTCTCGCTTTGAAAATAAATCATGCACCTTTTTCAATTTATACAATGTCCATGTTGCTCTGACTTCCTAGAATAAGGTTGTGGCCAGTGTAATTTATAAATTGAGATTTAAGTATACAAGAGTGAAGGAATCTCGCTTCCGGTCCTGGAGTTGTGATATCATCCTCCCAGTAAGAGGTATGTCTTGAGTTCGATGCCCGGGTCAGGCCGAGGTTTTCCCATTCTGATTTAATAAAAAACTGACATGACTTTGACCTTAAATTTTCAAGGTTATAAATTATTACAGACAGCATGATATTCGGCTGTGCGACTGTGGGACAAGCTGGCTTGCATGGATGTAGACTGTTGTTGAGAGAATCCAGCTGGTGAACGCCGGACATGCTGCAATTAGTTTCCTTTACCGCACACCTCGATATACGAAGTGAAAATCTTTCCCGCAACCAATGAAGATTACAGCCTCTCTTAACTGCGACGGCAATCATCAAAACTGAAACTAAGCATCCAAGGAGAACTGCTCGTTTCCTTCAACGAATACTCTATGGATCCCTATAGACCTCGTCTTATTCCCTTCCTCGCTAGTGGTTGTCAGAGGAATGTGGGTTAGGCGAACATAAAAACAAAAACAAAAAAGTTATTTTTCCCACTGGAACTCATTCTTAGCCAGTGTTTGCAATGCGAGAAAGACAACCAGTATCCCCAGTCAAATTAGCATGACCATAAAGATGTTTCCATCCCCCAAAAAAGGTCAGAACATCCTTGTCCCTAGCCTCCTCAGTTCACCCACACAAATTTGGAGCTGCATTGCAATGCATCACATACAAGCATTAGTGTATGTATGAGTGTCTGTTCCGCGTACAAATCTTAACGTCTAAAGAAAATTGGACCAAATATTGTTCACGTTTTCTTTACGATACAAGACCTGCTGATATTTTTGTTGAATAAATATACCTCTGGGTTAATTACTTTGGTGGTGTTTCCACCGACATTGTGTGTTTAAAGTTTCAACCGCATTCGGCTTCAGAGGGAGGAGGAGCGTAAGATATAAATTTCAAGAAAACATTGAGATTGGTGCCTATGCCGATATTAGCGAGCCACCGAGTTTAATTCTAACAGTCAACGAGACTTAAGTTGCAATGGGGGGTAGAAGGGGGGTAAAACGAAGTTCCACACATGACCTTAAATGGGTTGAGAAATATCGATCTATTCTGTACACATGACGTTCGCGATACAAAAACAATCACTGTTAAAATATGCTTAAACTTACGATATTTGCGTCAAATGAATACCTCTCCGGTTATCAGTGAATTACTTCTAATTTTTGTTTATAATTTCAACCCTATTTGGAAGAGAAGTGAATTATCCGCAGTGGAGAGCATTTCATAAAAACACCTAATAAAATGCTGAAACTTATGTCGAATTTGGGGTTTATAAAAATCTCTAAATTTAATTATGACATTCAACATTCTGTTTAAGTTGTAGTTAAGAAACGGTGGTGGAAAGGGTATAACAATGTTATGCGCACAATGAACAACGCGTCGAGAAATTTTCCAGCGATTTATATTCACATTTAGCTTGTGACAGATATTGTGGGGGTAAGTGGTTAGTGGTGAACGGGATGGATTTAAAAACAGACTGCACTTGCGCCTAATGAATCTTATTTGGGCTACATGTAATTGTAAATGTTTCTCCAAATGTTTATTGTGTATACTCTTAGTCCATTTTGGCATGGATTGAGAGGAGCCATAGGAGCGGATAGGAGAGGTATTTCATAAAAATAACGCGAAAGCAACCGTTAGTGGTGTTTTCATCGGGATTACAACAATTTCAGAATTTAATTCTGACCTTTAACATGCCATAATAGCCTTACTTCTGCACCATAGTGTGAAATGTGTATAATTCTGGGTTGTTTAAATTACTGATCTTAATTCTTACATACCGGTAAGTTGTGGTTTAGCTTTCAGTATTGGGGGTGACTATAACTTTTGTTTACTATGGGAACATTTTCTCTCAAAAATTCTACACGTGTTACTTCCGATCCAGATCTATGGGTGAAACATCACTAACACTTACATGGATGGGGCCAGCATCTTTCTCAATTTTAGAGTACCGGGAAAAAATTTTACTCCCGTAAGATACGTAGAGTAATTTTCCACTTTTCAGGACACTTAAATATTTCTGTGAATAATTATGGGGTCCTTAAGGTACCTCTTATTATTTTTATTTAAATTACTTGTGGCAAATATTTACTCTTATTAGGATATCGGGGTTATTTTAGACTCGTATAGTACCGGTAGTATATTTTTTCTCTTCGTAAGGTTTCGATAATATTTTCGTCTCTTTTAACTGACAAGATAATTAATATATACCAACGTATTGAACTCTTTTCAGTTACTTTGATAAATTAAGATACCAGTAGATTTCTTGACTCAATTGGTTACTGACAGTCATCGTGCCGGGTGTGATTAAATTAATGTTTCGTGGTAGCTGACATGAAAAGGTAAATTCATCAATTTAACGCTCTCGTCAACGATTTAATCACGTGTTGTACATTAGAATATTGCCGTTTTTGCAAATAAGAACTCGTTCAGTTTTGTGTACCCAGCTAAAAAATGAATAAATTATAAGTAAAAAACGTTTCAAGTAGAGTTTAAAGATTCATGTTTCCGCAATTTATCAACATTTTAAATATCGATTTGCATATAGTTCTGACGTGATGAAAAAAATAAAGACCTTTCGGAATCAGTGATATAAAATACATTGGAATCAATTAGCACAATTTCACCAAAGTAACGCAAGCATGTGTTAACGCCCTCACAGGAGTTCCGTATAGCGTCAGTTCCTGTACGAAAAAGTTCCTTGCAGATTGGCTGTCACCATGGTATCAGCGATGTTCTTATATTGTACCTCTAGATTGTTTTCGTATTTACATCCAAGACGGAGTCTTTACCACACCAGTGAATGGTATTGAAACACGGAATCTTTTGTGCTGAGTTTAGTTATAAAATGAAAATGACGGGTAATATAAGTGTGAATATTTTTAAGTCGTTGCTAAAAAATGTTGCGTGGCGTTATATGAGTGCGAAACGTGGACGATAGGAGTTGCGGAATGGAAAAGAATAGAAGACTTTGAAATGTGGTGCAATAGGCGAATGCTTAAAATCAGATGGGTGGATAGTATCACTAACGGAGAAGTTCTAAACAGAACTGAGGAAGAGCGAACAATATGGAGGACGTTACCAAGAGAAAGGGTATATTAAAACATGTACGTCTTGAAAATTAGCGTTAGAAGAAGTGTGTGTGTTAAGAATAGAAGAGGGAAGGAATACGCAAAGCAAATTAGGGAGGATGTGGGATGTGGTAGTTGAGGGGAAATGATTAGGCTTGCGGAACGAAGGTTAGCATGGAGGGTTGCATCAGACCAGTCTTAGGAATGAATACCACAACAACAAAAACATTGATATTACCTAAATTACAAATTAAGATCGCGATGAAATGTAGTGACATGAATTGTTTCTAAAAAAACCTACAACATAACGAACATATACGGCCATATATCTATTTACAATAAGTTTTCCACATTTCAATATGGAGTCTGTAAAAATAAAATAATCTTTATAGCTTACATACTCATAATCCAAGTAATTTGTATCAGGGGTTCCGTAACCGATGACATATTAATTGTCTGTAAAGATAACTTGGTTCGGTTGGAACGTGCCGAACCGATTTCAATGAATATCAGCTTGCCATACGAACATGGAAAAATTTGATCATCTGAACGAGTAAGTAAATTTAAGGTCATCTTAAATAAATCATCTACTATTTTAAAAGTTAAAATTGTTGATATAAATATTTTATAGGTATTTAGTCTTTAATTAGTCAATGATATTACATGATTGGTACAATGTTGCAATAGAAACCAGAGAAGTGTTACTTTAGCTAATCCTGCCGTATAACAATATACAAATTTTGAAAAAGTCTCAGAAAGTAAAACACAAAAATTATTTAGTTTTAAGATGAATAATATAAAATCTTACACGAGGTGTAAAATGCTCATCGTGTGGACAGAAATTAATAACTAGTTGCAAAACACTATACACAAACATTCCTCTTTCGTCTGGACGAAGTGTAATAATCTACAATCAATCCGAAGAGTATTGAAACAGAATATTATGACAAAGAAATTTTAGGATTCGAAATCAATCACCCACAAAATGTAAATCGCTTCTTTAAAAACAGCAATATCACGCTGAAAGTTTAATAATCACGTGAAACTATAAATACAGAAAACTAATTGTGGAGCAAACAATAAAATTTCAACAATTTTCATTCCGCTAAACAAGTGTGACCCGAGATAAAGTTTTGAGGATCCAGTCAAGCTTCGTATTATGAACCAAGTTTCCATTTTGATAATATTATTCCAATGTTGTTTCCTAACTTACCGAGGCGCATCACAATGCTGCAGATCATCAGGAAGTAAGATTGTTGGTAATAAAATTCTTTGAAGACGCTGCAAAATTCTTCTGGGACATTTCTCCTGCTGATGTTAACCTACACTGACTTCCACTGAACTTGGTCGGAACTCTTGGTGGATGACATTTGTTGTTTTTATTATTGCTTAAACTTAATACTTAATCCAATTAAACTGCATTGCTGGCGATATCGTGGTAACTGGAAATGTTGAAAAAATTGTCCAGCGTCATGTTGGCCTTGCGCCAAGCGTGATGGAGTTGAGCGTCAATAGTTATGATTCACGAGCTCAGCTGCTGGATATTAAGGTCCCAGTGAGGTCGTTGTGGTTCCAGAAATTATGCACTTCTTTGAGCGCACATGGTGCCAGTAATATTCAAGTTTACAGCTTCTGAGGTCTATTCAATCCACAGTCGTGCAAACTGTTGTACTTTTGTTATTGTTGTTTGTGATATTACCTTTAGAAAAACTAGTTAACACTCATGGTGAATTGTACACAAACAGCCACTCCCACACATTTCAGATCTTAGAACTCATCTATTCTGAATATTGGCCATTGTAACTGAGCAAGGTAGTGTAAAGGAAAAGTACGATATGACAAGAGAGTTAAAAATACCTACGAGGATACCAAAATATATGTAATAGGTACCGCATAGCGGCGAGAGAACAACGGGAGAAGAGTTAGTCAAGGAAGTGAGGCCTTAGAATGGTTTGCAGAATGTCATTGCCTTGGAGCCTCAGTAAATAATTAGTAGAAAATGGATCTGGATAGACGTGGCTTTCACTGCAATCATTCTCCAGAAAGGCCTAAATAGAAACATCACAAGATAGTCGTTCGCATGATTCAGTTCTGTAGTGAATGACACAAGGAATGGATATTGCCTTACGACCATTACTTGTTCTAAGTGAAGTTGAATAATTAAATAAGTGGTATTCACACACACACAAATGTATAAACTTTTTAACGGTTTTCGTTAAATTCACCCTTAACCTTAACGTATCTTTCCTTACTGTACCATCCTTTTCAAGTTGATACCTTAAGGCGCTCGGCAGGCATACAGAAGGCAGCAGGTTTTACACGACGGTCATAGACCATTTGCGATCCGGAACAAGAACGAGGGAGAAGCACTTTTCTTTTTTTCTTTTTTTTGGGGGGGGGGGATAACAGGCTACATGAGGGTGATTATGAAACAGGCAACTCCCCTTCAATAGAATAGGAAGGGAATTGAAAAGGGGGGATGCGGAAGGTAGACCAAGGTAGCCAAGGATTGAATAGGGCCCCCGGGCTGTGGTTTAAGAATCCTACCCGGTGTTTCACCTAAAGAGATGCAGGGAAAACCCATGAAAACCTGCATCAGATAGGTCGGGAATTAGGTACTATTCTCACGCCCTTCCGAATGACGGGAACGAGTTTGCTGTGGTGTCGCCTTCTCCGTGTCTCCACCAGTTTTAGGAGGCAGTTAGCCGACTGATCCAATGGGCATTTCCGACGTAATCAGGTGAGCCCCGCAGTCACTCTGGGGGGAAATAAATGCCTGCGAGAGAAATTCCGACAGGACCCAAGAGATTTTAAAATTCCAAGTCAAGTAAATATTCAGGAATTCTTTCACCTTCCATGAGAAAGCTGGAGTCGCCTCAGGTCCGGACTGAAGCTTAGCTCGGCGGTAGTTCCCGGGTTGAGGATCGCAATCAAGATTCCAGGCAGGATGACAGGGTGTCGAAGCAACCCTGAGGTTCACGATGCAGGTTCAAGGCAGCGCGCAGTCGTGGTCGCGTGGAATTCACGTAGAACCTGGTCCGTCTAGGTTAGTCGATTAGCTAGGCCGCAGTCGTGTTCGCACGATGTTATAAATTTTCGGTCCGAAACTTAGACGACTTCTAGCAGACTTCTGGAGCGAAAAGATATGCGAGTAGCCTATTTGGCACTTCAAGGTGCTATACCGACCGAAGAATAAGCTCCTGAGGTGAAAAGGGGGGTGGATAAAAGGTAATGGGGAATCAAGATCAATAGGTATCGATTATAAATGTTTAAAAACGCAAGTAACAAGAAAATTGAAAGGATTCGTTGATAATGAATTATACAGTAAAGTAAAGAATAGTTTTCTACATCGATTGGTATATAAAAAAGTAGATAGATAATTAAAATAATTTTGGAACAAATGTAACTTAAAAGCTCTGCAGTCGAAAATGAGCAGAGCTTGTGATAGAACACTCTGCGGACATGTTAATAATTGAAGATCAACTGCGTATAAAATTAATTGTAATTCATTACTGCTATAGAAAAATCGACACTGCGGAAAATATAAAGATGCTATCGATCAAGTTATTTATAACATGCGACAATCAGACGTAATCAAAAAGATAATTACAATAAAAAATAGGAGTCATATTCAAGATAAAAATGCGATAAACGTGAAAATATCTAAGAAGAAATATTAAAAATAGAGGGCGAATACTGAAAATTAGAGATAGAATTCAATCATTAGAGAAGAAATTTCTGTTCTTAAGTCATGAAAAATGATGGGAAGAATTACTAAAAAATATGTGACTCAAAGGTGATATATAAATTTATATATATGTAACACCAATATATATTGGTTTATATATTTATATTTTTTATATATTGTAATGAAGTGCACGTGTTAATGAGTGTTCTGGACTTGAGCAACAGCATCTTAAAACTGTCAGGCCCTGAATGATGCGAGGGTCTGTTGTAGGATCCGCTGTCAGGGGTGAGCTCAGTAGCGAACCCATAATTTACGACGGTCATTGTCGCGGATGAAACAAAAGCGCGTCAGTGATTGGTTGGAATGCTGCTGAGCAGTTTTATTTTAAGAAATCCGATTGGTTTAAGAGAGTACTTGCGGGGTAGGAATATCTAAAAAAGCCAAGAAGAACGGACACTAAGAACGATACAACAAAAGGGATAAGACGTGCCAGCGGTTTTGCTGCTCAACCAACTGGAGCTGCGACGACGCCACGGCTGCGACCATCACCATCACCATCGCCATCACACATCGCCACGGCCGTGCATCAACCAGCGAAACGTCCACAGTAAGACACGACATGCATGTAAAGTGATTCCAACACCTTTTTAAATATTACAATTGATCAAATTTTTACTGTAAAAAAATTCTCCCCATCTGAACTCCCTGATGAGAAGAACCCTCATGAAAGCCGTGGAAATTAGCTGTAAATAAACTTATTTAATTTGTTTTATAATAGTTCTTTTATTTCAAAAGTCCCCGTCTATCAATTCATATTATTAAGAATAGAGTATTACAATATATACATAAATTTATATATATATATATATATATTGTAAGAAACTTTTTAGGGTATAAAACATTAATTAATCAATAGAACAAATTATAATCAATTTTAAAATTTTTCATTTATTAATTTAAAGTGATTACACGGGCTTAATCTCAGGGGATTTTGGGTCTCTCGAGAGATGGAGTATGCAGTAGCTGAAAATAGAAAAAAAATCATTAAATATTATTTAACCAGAGCAATGAGCAAGTTTCACAGTTTTTTCTTAAAACTTACCCACAATTACTGGGCCTACAAACATCCACCTCTCGAATGTTTCCGCGTCTCTCTGGCGTCTTGCAGGATTTTTATCGATGAAGGTAGAAGGAACCAGATCCGCAACTCATCTGCTTCCTCGAAACATCTAACGTCTCTGCCCACCTCTCACAGCATCTGCTCTCGTCCGTCCTCTCCTCAACTCGTCTGACTTCTGCTCATCTGCTCGGACCACGTCTTTCCTCTCCTCAACTCGTCTCACTTCTCATCACGTCCGTCCTCTCCTCCACTCATCTGCCTTCTGACCACGAGCCACCCATCGGCTCCCCTTTTAAATCCTCCGACGGGAATTCCCCTTCATAGGTCTATTTCACAAAATTTCGGGGTTCCCCGCCCTCATTTTTTACACACGTTCGGCGGGGGTCTCCCGCGGGGGTTCACCATCGTTTTTTTAACACACGCTCGGCGGGATTCTCCCGCGGGGAATCGCCATCTTTCAGCCGACTAGACATTGTTGTTGGACGAACTGCGCCTCATAACACCACAATACCACAAAATCCGCGTTTTTTAACACAATATATTGCAGTCCATCCTACGCATTCGTGGATTTCTTAATTCCTTTAGGACGCCAGGTAGTTTTTAATTCCAATCACAGCATGAGAAAAAATTATATCTGCAGGGCGTGGTCATTCGTCGTCCCGCCGACACAACCTGCTCCTTCCATTACCCCATGACGACTCCACGTCTCGCCAGACCACATTGTTGGGCGTCAGTTCCTCAACAATTGCAGCTCGCAAGCTGGCCTGCATTGTTAAGTGCAACTTTTCACGTTACAATATATATAAATTTATATGACACCTCTGAGTCTGAGAGAGAGAGAGAGATTTCTATGTTCTTAAAGACTGTTTATTATTTTCATTATTCTAAAAAAGCTGTATTATTTAAATAGACTTAACTTTCATTAAATTTTACAGTTTCATAAGATAATACTAATTTTGTATTTCAAGTTAAAATGATAGTCGACAACACGAACGATATGATTTAATTTCCATAGAAAACCATAGTAACACGTTATTTAAATTTTGTGGAATTAGTGACTGACTGCAGTTTTGTAATTGCAAGCTACTATGGAATCGGATATATTAATTAATTACACTTTCGATTAAAATTTTAGTTAAGTGTTTACATTTACCTTGAATATTATTGATTTAAATTAAAACCATTCTTCTTCCAGTGCTGTGGTTGGTACTAAGGATCTGCATAACAATCACAGCCCACATACTCCTTAATCTGCTTAGCATATACATTCTTTGCCTTCCCACACACTTCTCTCTATTGCTAATTTTACGATACTCACGTGTCTCTTGGTCAACGTTCTCCATATTTTTCCCCTATTCTGCTTAGAACTTCCTCGTTCGTTATTCTATCCACCCAGCTGACTTTCAGCATTCTCCTATAGCCCTACATTTCAAAGGCTTCTATTCCTCTCCTTTCTGCGACTCCTACCTTCCACGTTTTGCTTCCTATAACGCCACACTCCATTCGAAAATTTTGGCAATGATTTCCTAATATTTACACTTATATTGTCCGTAAGTAAATTACTAACGATCTAATACTATTAAATAATTATATGTTCAAACTTTGGAAATATATATATACCCCTGAATCCTCAATATTGCTCATTTCAGAAGAAACGTGCGTGAAGAACCGTTAGAATTTAATAAATAACTCCACACCCAACTCACACTGGTCCTTCGCCTTAAATTTCCTTGCTTGTGTGGACAACACAGTCTTATGCATCCGAATCTATTTAGCCTTTGACCTCAAATAAATCAATATATTTGAGAAGACCTAATCATTATAATGAACAGCCAGAAAATTGCTTACTTTCGAGCGAAGGAAGCAGGACGTTGGCAGACAGCGACCAACATAGTTAAACAAAGGTTTCCAAAGTTTGAGTCTTACTGCTGACTGAGGAAGGTTATCCCCACTTTTATGCGAACAGTGGAGTGCGTTTGATGTTTTACCAGATACATTTAAGGGAAACTCACTATCCTAAAACCAGAGCATCGATTACTTGTTCGTCAGACATATTTAAATAATTTTTGTTTGTTTACCGTGTTCAATTACATTAACTTGCTAATGCTGTTAATTTAATACATTCTGAATATCACAATGATAACAGTTCAATTCCAGGAAATAAATATCCATTTATTCATTCATTTCATAATTAGATTATTAATTTACGACTGGTATGTAACAATTTATATTCCTCAAAAAAACCACGATTTATCTCGTCAGATATTAGCGTGCAATTCACTGGCATTTATAACATATTTGTCATTTTTCAGCAAGGCTATAATTTTATAACATGTGCCTAACGAGTTCAATGACTACTTTTAAGTTTCAAGCATTTCCGTTCATAAAATATTATCAAACAAGTATTGATAACTCATCCACCACATTTTTATATTTATATATAACACTAGCTAACCCCCGTAATAGTTCTTTTTATTTTGCCCTAAAATTGAAATAACAGGTTCAGCATTTTATTATGTTGAATTCATTGAATATTGTATCGTATATTTATGAGCGCTTCTGCCGTCATTCGGAAGGGCGTGAGAATAGTACCCAATGCCCGACCTACCTGATTTAGGTTTTCTAGGGTTTCTCTGCATCTCCTTTTTGCGAAATACCAGGTAGCATCGTAAAACTATAGCCCGGGTACCCTAGTCAACCCTTGGCTACCTTGTTCTCACTTTCACATCCCGCCTTTTCAATTCCCTTCCAATGTTATTGTCTGTTTTAGGATCACCATCATGTAGCCTGTTAATCAAATATTAAATATTAAAACGTACCTGATACTACAAATAAACCCAATTACAGAATACATCTTCTCGAAAATACAAAAGAGTTTATTATTTCTCAGAGATTTAGCTCTCTGCCAACAATAGGTAAATAACGGCGCGAATCCTACTTCAACAATAGATTGAGTGCTTCAGTGCATAAACAGATCAAGAGTATATGCCCGCATTCATTAAGCTTTAAATGCCCGTATAACAAATATTTCTATAAGTATGTTTACATATATATATATATATTGTGATAAAAAAGGCGGATTTTGTGAGGTTGTGGCGTTATGAGGCGCAGTTCGGCCAACAACAATGGCTATCGGCTGAAAGATGGTGGTTCCCCACGGGAGAGTCCCGCCGAGCGTGTATAAAAAAAGACGATGGTGAACCCCCGCGGGAAAACCCCGCCGAACGAGTGTAAAAAATGAGGGCGGGGAACCCCGAAATTTTGTGAAATAGGGGAATTCCCGTCGGAAGATTTAAAAGGGAAGCCGATGGGTGGCTCGCCCCCAGAAGGCAGGCGAGTGGAGCAGAGGACAGACTTGGTCCGAGCAGATATCCAGAAGTGAGACGAGTGGAGGAAAGGACAGACTTGGTCCGAGCAGCCAGAAGCCAGATGAGAGGACGGACGTGAGCAGACGTGTCCAGACGTGATCAAATCCTGCAAGACGCCAGAAAGACGCACAAACATTCGAGAGGTGGATGTTTGTTGGCCCAGTAATTGTGGGTAAGCTATAAAAAATTTGTGAAACTTGCTCATTGCTCTGGATAAATAATATTTAATGATTTTTCTTTCTATTTTCAGCTACTGCATACTCCATCTCTTGAGAGACCCAAAATCCCCTGAGATTAAGCCCGTGTATTCACTTTAAATTAATAAATGAAAAATTTTAAAATTGATCATAATTTGTTCTGTTAATTAATAAATGTTTTATACCCAAAAAAGTATATTACATTTTGGCGCCCAACCGTGTGAGCTTACGATCTCTCTCGAGGGTGAAGTACTGCAGAAGCTATTTTTGTAAAAGGTAATCTTTCCAAAATTTAGAGTTATAGTTTTTTTTGTTTTGCTTTCTTTCGTGTTCCTCTCGGTTAAAATTTAAATTCTGTGTTTTACAATTTTTACTGTGCAATTTCCACAAGTACGCAATCTTCGTGCTTATAAAAATTAATACTTTTTTTAAATTAATATTTTGGGGTTATATTTTGTGATATTGTTTTATATATGCTTCTTAGAAGTAAAAAACGTGTGATTAATATGGAAAATTCGCAGGAACTAGAATTTCAGTTTGCACAGGTTGAGAATTTGGAATCCGAGGAAGGGATTGGGTTAATCGAAATGTTTTATGAAAGTGAAGAAGGGCAAGAACTAGTGATAGAAAATGGTCTTGTCAGAAATTGTGATAATATGAATACGATAGGGGAAAAGAGTGATAAGCAAAGAAGAGACAGTACTAGCGTGGATATTGAGATGCTGATTAAATATTTGAGTAATAAAATGGATAATATGGATGAAAATTTTAATAAAAGTTTGGCTGAAATAAAAGAAAATAATAATAAAATGGATAATATGGGAGAAAAATTTAATAAGAAATTGGATGAGATGAAATTAGAAAATAATAATAAATTGGATGAGATGAAATTAGAAAATAATAAGTTGGGAGAAAAATTTGATGAGAGTATGGCTTCCATGGGAAAAAAATTGATAAGAGTATGGCAGAAATGAGAATAGAGTGTAAGGAAAATGTAGAGAAAATGGCTGAGAAGATGGAGAATAATTGGAAACAATTTAGTGTACAATTTAAAGGGGAAGTAAATAAAAAATCAAGGTAATAAAGAAGGAAACGAATAAGATAAATGATAAACTAAATAAACTGGAAAAGAAACATGATAGAGATGTGGAAGAGATAAGGAAAACCACGAAAGATAGTATGGGGAAACAAAAAGGGGAACTATTGAATAGAATTGATTTGGAGAAAAATAAGTTAGAAAAGAAGATGGAGGCTGAGAAAGGGGTGATTGTGAAAAGGATAGATACAAAGGTAAAAGAGGTATAAAAGGGGATGGAAAATCATATCAAGGAAGTAGAGGGTTCAATAAATAAAAAAATGGAAGAAAGAATTAGGGAAACAGAGGGTAACGCCGAAGAAAAGTTTAAATTTCTACAAGAAAATATAGAAGACGTCAAAGAAAACAGCGAAAGAATTAGTATGTGCAGTAGAGGGGCTAGTAACCAGATATGTAGTGTCGAAATTCCGTTACCATGCTTTAAAGAGCATAGTAACATTAATCCAAAAAGATTCATCATCGATTTGGAAAAATATTTTAGGATAAAAGGGGTACCAAATCAACTAAAATTAATGGTTTTACTACAGGCGGTAGATGGGGGAACTGTACAGTGGATAGAGAGTAGTATGACGATTAGAGACTCATACGAAGAAGCGAAAAGTATCCTTTTAAGGAAGTATTAGAATGAGATGCGACAGGCGAGGGTAATGAGAAGCATTTATGAAGATAGATATAGACCAGGAATGGGAATAAGAATGGCACAGTATTTCTCTGAGTATGTGACAAGGAATGGGTACTTAGATACACCGTTATCAGAACAAGTCTTGGTAAGGGTAATGGGCCATCACTTTGGGCCGGAGATTACAAAGATTTTCTTAGGAGTAGGGATTGAAACAATACAGAAAGCAGTGGAGTTTTTAGAGGGGTGTGATGAAGTGAACGGAGAAATGCGTAGAAGTATGGGAATAAGAGGCAATGAAGGAGATATTATGGCGAATATGTGAGGGAGAATGATGGATAGGAGACCCATGTTTGAAGATAGGAGGGAAGGAGGAGTAGATACAATTGGAAATAACTGGAGAAGGTCAGAACAAGGCAGGGGAAGGGGACGTGATGATAGATATGATCAAGGAAGGTTAAGGGAAAATAATGGGAGAATGATAAACAATAGGTATGAAAGGAATGGAGATAAAAAAGGTGAAATCCCGAAACAAGAGATAGCAGGGAATTCTAAGAATTTAAACTAATAAAGGTTGCATGTAATGCTCCGGTACATGTAACAGGGCATGGGAGGAATATTATTGGGGCATTGATTATTGATGACATTTTGGCCTGCGAGAGTGATCTGTTTGAGGAGAAAAAAGAAGAAAGTAGAATCAGGGATAGGGGAAATTCACAAGCAAAGATTATGCTGAGGGTGGGGGAGGTAGATATCGAAACGTGGGTGGATACAGGAGCCATGTACTCAGTAATGAAGTATAGCACGTATGAACTATTACAAGAAAATGGGTGCATTAATGAGTCATTACCAGTAAGTAATTTGAAATTGTATGGGGCTCTGGGAAGAAGAGGCGAAAAGGTTGTAAAGCAGGTCATGTTGGAAATTAAATATGGGAGGGAGACTTTAAAGGTTAATTGTATGGTATTAAAAAGTTTGTTTACAGAACTAATTTTGGGGGTAGATTTTCTAAGAAAGGTAAAAGCGAAGGTTAATTTTGAAAATGGAAGCTTAGAAGGGATAGCAATAAACTCTACGGGAGAGGAAGTGAAAGTAAA
The DNA here is from genome assembly GCA_034510155.1 of Eucriotettix oculatus. NCBI lineage: Eukaryota > Metazoa > Arthropoda > Insecta > Orthoptera > Tetrigidae > Eucriotettix > Eucriotettix oculatus. Next base: position 164,146,408 of record CM067376.1, read on the forward strand.
GTGGAAATTATTAGAGATTAATGATTTAGAACAAAAGGGTTATATAGCTTATATGGGTGAAACTTCGAGTGTGGATCAAGAGCAGAGGGAAAGGATAGGGAAGATGAAAGAGCTGTATGATAGGATACATGCAATACAAGGAATTAGTGAGGGAATGAGAAGGGAATTAGAAAATGTTGTTGAAAAGAATGAGGTTATTTTTAATAAGGAACCAGGTTTGCTTAATGAGGTAGATTATCATATTGAAGTTGAAAAACATGATTACTTCCAAGGACATAGCTATCCCATACCCTATGCCTTGAAAGGACAAGTGCAGGAGGCAATAGATAGATTGATATCAGGAGGGATTATTGAAAGGTGTGAGAGTCCTTACGTAAATCCACTGTGTGTGGTTAAAAAGAAGGATGGGACAGTGAGGCTTTGTTTAGATGCAAGACGAGTGAATAAGGTCATTAGGAATATATGTGAAAAACCCATAACTGTTGATGAGGCGTTGAGAAGGTTTAGGGGAAGAAAATGGTTAAGCAGTGTAGATTTGAGTAAGGGTTTTTATCAAGTGAGATTAGATCACGAATCCAGACAGATTACGGCATTCCTAGTTGATGGGAAGCAATATCAGTTTGTAAGGATGCCATTTGGGTTAAAGATTAGTTGCCAAGCATTTATACAGAGCCTGGATAAGGTATTTACGCCTGAAATGAGAGAGTTCGTGACATCTTATGTAGATGACCTGGTGATAGCCAGCCACACGTTGGAAGAACATGTGGAGCACTTAGGGATGGTCCTTAACATACTAAAAGAAAAGGGCATAACTATCAACCCTGAAAAGGTTTTGCTGTGCAAGCAAAAAATAGAGTTCCTGGGGCATATAATTACTGCGAAGGGGATATATCCATGTCCTGACAAATTGGATAGAATTCAGAACATAAAAAGGGCTAGAAATCCACGGGAAACAAGGGGATTATTAGGATATTTGAACTTCTACAGAAAATTTATACCAAAAATTGCAATTATTTTAGGACCTATTTATGATCTGTTAAAAAAGGGGAATAAGTTTAGATGGGGGCAACAGCAGGACAAGGCTTTAGAAGAAGTCAAATTAGCTTTTAAAAAATATGTAGTGTTGGAACATCCAGATTTCACTAAACCATTTATCATTAGGTGTGATGCATGTGGATATGGGATTGGAGCAATTTTGGGACAAGTTGATGATCAAGGAAGAGAAGGGATTATAAGCTTGGCAAGCAGGGGCCTAAAAGAGTATGAAAAAAATTATTTTACTACAGAGATAGAACTCCTTTCAGTAGTATATGCAGTTGAAAAGTTTAGACAATATATCCTAGGACAGACAGTGTATCTGTATTCAGACCACCAGGCTTTAACCTATATGCGTGAATGTAAACATAGTAATGCACGAATTAGGAGATGGGCATTAGCTTTAGAGGGTTACAACCTGATCATTAAACATGTAAAGGGGACTGAAAATGCACCAGCGGATTATTTAAGTAGGAATAAAGATCTGTTTGAGGAAAGTGAGGAAAAAGACAATGTAGCGATAATTGCAAATTTAGGAACTAGAGAAAGGGACATTAAGAGGAAATTAATAGAAGCAACTAAGGAAGATGAAAGGATATCAGAAATAATAAGAAAGATCAGAAATTTATATGGGGAAGATTTAAATGCCGTTGTGGGAGAGGACTGTAGATACAAAATAGAACAAGGGTTAGTTTTTAGGTACAACAAAAAATCAAGAAAAGGGTGGATAATGGAAATTCCAAAGGCATGTATAACAATAGTATTAGAATTCTTCCATGATCGGCAGGGACATCCGGGGTTTACAAAAACGATTAAAATGTTAAGAAATACTGTACACTGGAGAGGGATGAGTGGAAACACGAAAGATTACATAAGATCTTGCCATTTATGCCAAATGAGCAAGCATAGGAACATCACTTTAACAGTGGTACCTGAAAGTAAGGGAGAATTGGTTTATTTGGATATATTGGGGCCTCTAACAAAAGGTTACAATGGGTTCTGCTTTATTCTGGTTATCCTGGACGCATTTTCAAAGTTCGTCAGGCTATTTGGTTTAAAGGTAGCAAATACGGTCACGTGTTTAAAGGCAGTAAAAACATACTGTCAGGAGGAAAATAAACCAAGTAGAATAATTTCAGACCATGGGAAACAGTTTGATAACCATAGGTGGAAACAGGAACTAAAGGGAATGAGTATAAAAGTAGGGTTCACCTCAATTAGGCATCCACAGAGTAATCCATCTGAGAGATATATGAGAACAATTGCAGTCATGTTAAGAATTTTATGTATAAATAAGCATCAGAATTGGGGAAGATATTTGAAATTAGTTGAAAATTACATTAATCAAGGATATAGCACAGCGACAGGACAGATACCCGAAGAAATTCAAAAAGGGGAACAGATACGGGTACCTATTGAACAGTTAATAGACTATCCTATCGGTGATATAGATTGGGACTATGATATAATGAAGACAAAGGTAAAAGAAAATTTGGAAAAAGGAGGAGAAAGAAGGAGAGAGAATCAAAAGTGTAGAACAATGGATTTTGAGGTGGGGGACCTGGTACTAGTAAAGTGTTTGAGAGTACCATGTTCAGCTAAAAAAATCACAGCAAAATTGTTGCTAATATATCAGGGTCCGTATGTAATTATTAAAAAAGGGGGAAGTAATTACTATGACATTCAAGATGAAAAAGGAGGACCTATTAGAACGTTTAATTTGTATAATTTAGTGCCCTATTTCAAACGAAGGGAATAGTGCAGTATGGATGAGATCCAATCTCCTAGGAGAATTATCGGTCTGTGATAATTTCATGATTTGCAACCATGGGAACTCCGAGCTAATAGGACAGTGTTCTATTTCTTCATAACTATCTCCGTTTTCAGTTGAATAAATAAGAACCTTTGTGAGGTCATGGACACTATGTGTTGTTTTACTTGGTATTGTTTGTTATTTTGATTAATTGTATTGCTGGGTAATTAAATATGGTATGGGGGCTATCAAGCTATTTTAGTTTTAGTGTTGGATGAGTAGCAGTATTATTTTAGCTTCTGAAAATTCTACATTTGGGGTTTGATAAATGTCACAGGAAGGAAAACATGGAGCCACATTGAGGATTGTTTTTGTTTGAGGGATGATGTTAGAGGGCAGTTCAGCCATATAATGTTGTTGTAAACATATTTGATGGCATGTGAATACTGAACTGTGATGCCAAGTTTCTCAATCCTGGCAAGCTGAGAGTTTCGTTCCTGTGAGCGGGTAAATTTAAATAATATATAATTCATAATAGGGTTTTATTTTATCAATGGGGGGCACCAGGCAAACATGTGTAAGTTTATGTAAACCACGTGTGAACTTGAATATCTATTCAATTTTAGCTAATAAATATTTTAAGTATAAATCAATAGGAAAGATTATTTTAATATGAAGTTGAAAAGGGTGCTCAATCAATTTGATTAATTTATTATTTCTCCGAGCACAAAATGATTGTAAAGAATGAGCAAGGGGTGTTAAAGATAAAATATGGAGATAAATTTCTCAAAATTTTTTGTAAAATTTTATTAAAATTGATCGGGGGCAATGTGATAAAAAAGGCGGAATTTGTGAGGTTGTGGCGTTATGAGGCGCAGTTCGGCCAACAACAATGGCTATCGGCTGAAAGATGGTGGTTCCCCGCGGGAGAGTCCTGCCGAGCGGGTATAAAAAAAGACGATGGTGAACCCCCGCGGGAAAACCCCGCCGAACGAGTGTAAAAAATGAGGGCGGGGAACCCCGAAATTTTGTGAAATAGGGGAATTCCCGTCGGAAGATTTAAAAGGGAAGCCGATGGGTGGCTCGCCCCCAGAAGGCAGGCGAGTGGAGCAGAGGACAGACTTGGTCCGAGCAGATATCCAGAAGTGAGACGAGTGGAGGAAAGGACAGACTTGGTCCGAGCAGCCAGAAGCCAGATGAGAGGACGGACGTGAGCAGACGTGTCCAGACGTGATCAAATCCTGCAAGACGCCAGAAAGACGCACAAACATTCGAGAGGTGGATGTTTGTTGGCCCAGTAATTGTGGGTAAGCTATAAAAAATTTGTGAAACTTGCTCATTGCTCTGGATAAATAATATTTAATGATTTTTCTTTCTATTTTCAGCTACTGCATACTCCATCTCTTGAGAGACCCAAAATCCCCTGAGATTAAGCCCGTGTATTCACTTTAAATTAATAAATGAAAAATTTTTAAAGTGATCATAATTTGTTCTGTTAATTAATAAATGTTTTATACCCAAAAAAGTATATCACAATATATATATATATATATATATATATATATATATATATATATATTGTAACCGTGTAACAGTGCCCCACTTTGTTGTAGGTAACAAATGTAAATAGTTTTATTCCAATTTCGTTTGTAAAGCTTCCAGACGCATTGTAGCGCTCGCGTCTGCGGCAAGAATACGTCCTTATGAGAAGACGATTGTTGTATTGTTGACGTTGTTGTTTTTGCTCACTCTGCGCCTGGGAGGGTTAGGAGAAGCAACTAGCTACCGCTGCTGCTGCGAAGGAATTATCCCGCCAGCTTCCAAATCGTCATCTTGAGGCAGTCAACATCTAAAGCGAGTGACACCCGACTGATAACGTGTGAAATTCTCTTCAATTGGATACTTTCCTCCCTGGCGTAACAAACAGACTCTATGGCAAATTAATTACCGAAATTTGTATTTTAACTGTAAATTATGTCATTGAATCCTCTTCAAGGATAAGCCGGCATTAACACGGAGCTCCCTATATGTAAATAGTTTTAAGCTTAGATATATATAACTTTTGTTTTCCAAGACTGATCAAGTAAAGCTGCCGTGGTTATACTTACATTCACTTGTATTTGTGTTATTTAATTCAATAATCTGTATGATTCGGGAACAGGTGACGTCACTCCCCTGATCCATGCTCTCAGTCCTGAACCCGAGTGTGTTCCCATAATAAAATTTGTCCTACGTAAAGCGTAGGTGGTGCCCATATACAATTCCGGTAGGATTCTACATACCACGCCAACAAAAGCGTCACAAATATAATTGTTTTTCCATAATATCTATTATTTATAAATTCATCAGGTGTTGTTTATCATATCTTATAATTTCTACTTTTGGTACATATCCTCCATGTCAGGTACGTCGTGGAAACATTATCGACTTAGCATTTTCATGCAAACGTCCAACCTTGCTTCAGTCCTTGCGGTGTGCCATTTACATTTCAGCTCGACATAAGCTCTATCTCCCAAAACCTTATGTTCCGTACTCTCTATTACTGCATCACATTATATTTACTCAACGGGAAAACAATTATCTGTTGACTTTGCACAACGTGGTTTCACCAACAACGAGCAGGACGTGATTTGGTAAAAGTGTCGGCACTGACAGCTCTCTGAGCGTCTTCCCCGCGTGTCGTCTCTCGGCTTCTGAAAATTTATCCAATTGCAATCTTCCTCTCTGTTGAGGAGTCCAAAATTATTCCAATTCACTGTGTCCGTTACTAGAAACGCAATGATTTAGCCGTTGCCCTAAGTCAACAATGATATATATGTATATACTTCAGTCGTAGGCCAGTCGATCACTGGAAATGTCTTCCTAACTTTCTGATGAAGGGGATAGTGCGTCCGAAAATTTTAAGATCTCTAAACCTCACAAGGTGCCTACCATCTACGAACCTCAGGTAAGTCACCTACTTTCTGCCTCTGTTTCCTTTCCTTATTAATTATATATATATTATTAACCGATATTTTAGAGTCCATCAAACAATAACACTACTTAACTTAAAATATAGTAAAGTATTAAAATCTAAAATAATTTAAATATGCGGTACCTGTTCATTACAGTATATTATTCCTAAATATATAAATTAAGTAATTAAATTAATCTGATTCAAAGACACAAATAATGGCCAAAAGTAAGAAATGGAATAATTTAATTTTAAAAAGTTTCTCCCAACTTTCGGGGTCTCCTCAGTACTTCCTACAAAAATGTTTATAATTAAATATGCATAATTGAATATAAATAAATAAACTTGGTATGTCGTATACAGTACTTACTAACTTTTGACCATACTTTGTGCTTTATTACTAAATTTATTACCTGACTATTTCCTCTGGTGTTACATTCATTACAGTAAAACCAATATTCTGCAGAAGAACTCTTACTAAACATTATGTCAACACATCTTTCTAGTGTATGAATTCATAAAATGAAAAAAATATGTAAAAACTTCCAAGAAGAATTGAGGAAATCTAGAAATTACATTAGTCATACATCACTTATTAACGGACGTTTCCTATTCGCGAATTTAACAAATTGTATAATATGAAATATTTTCTTGTTCAGGTAATTCCGAAATCCATAACCGTATTTATAATTTGAACTTTTTTTTACTTATGAATATTTTCATATGGTTGAAGTATTATATATCTTCATTTTCAACAAAATAATATTGACTGCCAACTATTTTCTTTATTTTGGCGGGTAACAGGCTACATGAGGGTGATCCTGAAGCAGGCAATTCCCCTTTAATAGCATAGGAAAGGACTTGAAAAGGCATCCATGCCTCGATCAGTATTGAGACGCAGTTGGCCGACTGTTCCAATGGGATCAGAGAACAACTCTCACCGTATTCCAACGGCCTTTGACCCCCGTACATACACCTCTCAAACTGCTCAATGTCGTCTCAGCCTGCAGGAGTCGTAAATTAATTACCTTGGCCATGGACCAAGGGATGGGGGGAGAGAAGTCAACTCCGACGGCCTTACCAAAATTCGACCTGGCTTTCATTCATTTCCTATCAGGATATCCTGATCCATGACTGCGAACTGTTTTTTTTGGGGGGGGAGGGGTTAACAGGCTACATTAAGGTGATCCTGAAACAGGCAACTCCCCTTTAATAACATAGGAAGGGAATTGAAAAGGGGGGATGTGGCGTAGTGAGTGCGTCGCACTCGAGAGACAAACATTTTTGTATATTTTTTAAGTATTAAAATATTTTCTTACTTAAATAAGACATTCATTAAATTTACTAGTTATTTCGCGGAAACAGACCAAATAGATAGAAAAACCTACTGTATTATTATAAATAATAAATAAATAAATACATATATATGTTCCACATACAAATCTAAACGCGTGGGGAAATTTCAACGAAGTTTTGCACACAGCTTTGCGATTCGGAAATCAGCACTGCTGAAGTAAGACTAGGCTAACGCCTATAGGGGCGGGGGTGGTGGTTACGATACTTCAGTCAAATATATATTTTTCGGGGTCAATTAGTTTTACGATGTTTCTACTATAACGACATACTTTACAACCTTACATGGGTGCGGCGGCGGCAAAGACGACGTTCATAAGTTAAATAAAATGTGTGTTACCTTAAAAAATTAATTTCCCAGCTAGTATACAAATATTATACAAGACGCATTCCTAATTCATATTTGTATGTTATTATGACATAAATTAATTGTTCAGTTTCATGTAATTAATTTATGTATATGACATGAATTTCGTTGGCAGAGAACAACTGAAGAAACTGTTCAAATATTTAATATAAAATTTAAAACTAAAACCCAAATTATATGTCAACTTATGGTTAAATAATTAGGAAATAAAAAATGTTTACATATCTGGCATTGGGTCCAATGATCAACTACACAAATTGTCAAATACTTAACTTGTTGTCGGTACTAGTGCTTTATTTGAATCTACTTTCGAGTGTAAATGAAAACGATTGCATCGTAACAAGAAATACCTGTTTTTGTGTATTCAGCGATAGTAACGCCTTGACGAAATCTACCATATTTTGCTATAGCTATTGTTTTGGTAGTACGTAAACAGATTTTACTCATTCAAATTGTTGCTTATACGAAAATAAAAGATAATAAAAATACCGAGTTATCAAAAGTTTCTCTAAACAGGTTGTTACATAGTGTGGTGTGCGACCACGTGGCTGGTTGTAGTTTTGGCCACGTTGGTCCAGACCACGTTGTTATAGGGGACTGCATAGACGAATTTAGGGCTTTCCTGGTGCCGTTAACCGCCAATAAGAACTCAAGTTTGGGAGATAAGAGGAAGTGACGCATGGTGTTGCAGGGATGGGGACATCGGAGGAATAGGCGGGAGAAGACAGAGATCACGGCTCAGTCTTAATCTGAATTTGGTGAAGGAAAGAGAAAATTTTCGTGTGTTTGTGACGGAAGGCCATTGTGAATTAACAACGGAGAGTACCAGGAAGCTGCTGCGAGGCGCAGTCGGTTCTCTGAGAATGCATGTCCCCACTCTTTCCCAGAGAAATTGAGAATTGTTAATACATGTAAAATTAAGTCTCAATAAAAGCTCATATTTTGTCACATGAAAGCTGCAAAATCTCAATTATAATCCAAGACTACTACAATAGTATTAATCGACAATACAGTGCGAAAATATGCTTCATATATTTGACCCTATGGAAAAGTATATAGATTACTGCAACTTCAATTTCATTGCCTTCTTTTTATCAGAAAGATACCAATAACTCTAATATTTTCTCCAAAATCAAGAGACACTAATGGGATTGTCAGTTATAGTGGATATTTATATATTTTTCACACACTTAACTTGCCTAATTTGTTTTGGCCTCGCCAGGAAAAAAGGACTTCTTACACTATTGACTAAAATTCTACTTGTTTCGTAGATTTCGAAAACTATCCTGAACAGCCATTATATTTCTTCTTCGTCCGATGATTTTATCACCTTCGCTGGAATGTTATCAATTCCTGGGGCTTTAAAATTGCTCAGATCTGTCAGCGCCCTATCAAACTCCGATATTAAAATTTTGTGCCCCAACTCTTCATCCTATACCTCCTCTTCTTCTTCTATTGCTGACTGATCGAAATTTACACAGCGTTGGAGCTCTTCTAGATATTCCTTCCACCTTCTGCCTTTTCTTCTTTATTCAGAATTAGCTTCTCATCCGCTCTTCTGATGTTCTTACTAATATTTCCTCTTTCCGAATGTTTATTTGATTTTCCTATAAGCTGCGTCTATTTTTTATTTTAACATGAAATCTTCAACCGCTTTACATTTCTCTTGGAGTCAAGCCTCGTTGGTTGCTTTGCACTTCCTATCTAACCCATGCTTCTAGCATAAGTACTGCTCTTTACTATTTTCATCTCTCACGTTTTTGTATTTACGCCTTTGATCAATCATTTTTATTATTTCTTGTGTTATCCATGATTTCCTATTGGTCTGAATTATTCATCCTTTGTTTTCGTCGGCAGCTCCAGTCATTTCTTTCGTCAGGAGTGCCTGTTTCTCTTCTATATTGCTTCTTTCCTCTTTCTCTATCAATCTAGTTTTGATGTCTTCTTTAAAATCCTGTTGTTTCAGTTTTTCTAATTCCCATCTCTTTGTTTTAATTCTTTTTTTGAGTTTATTCATTTTCAGCCTCAATTTCATAACCAGCAGATTATGCAAACTATAATTAAATGAGTAATTCTCTCAATTGAAACTGAACTAAACTAAATTAAAACTTTAATCAGCATACTAGCACTCAACTTGCTGACAACTATTTCAAACACTTGAACAACTAATTAGACCCATACTTTCTAATCAAAGGCTGATTATGGTGACCAAAGCGTTGAAATTTTATTTTAAATGACACACGTGGTTCTGAGAACCACAATCTTGGCAAGTCAGTTAGTAAAATGGAATTAAAATAGTTTTACGATAAATGAAAGAAGAGTGTCCTTTCGCTGATGTCGTTTTGCATCTTCTGAGATGGCAGGTAAAACGAGATCCTGTGCGAATAACACCACTTTTTATTTACGTAATGGATAGCTCTTAGTCATTGTGTCTTGAGAAACAATCTCTTTTATTGCAAAACAGTATTAATTCCTAATGTTCTAAAAGTACAATAATATAAGAAAAATACTCATTAAAATGGCGGAACGTTAGTCTCAATTTTAATTAATGATAATACAATACTGCATATTTCTCAATTTTTTTACAAAATCCTTTTATATTTCAGTCCTTTATTGAGCAATTAATTCCACGTCCCTATGTTCTTTTCAGGGATTTAATACTATACGGTGTTACTCAAGTAAATACAAACACATAAAGAGTGGAAAAATGAAGGCGGCTGAGGCCAATAGAAACATTTTCCCCTCTTGGCATTCTTGTCAGAAAGTCTTTGTAACCACGCAATTTGGGAAAGTAGGTTGAGAAAAAGGATTCTAAAAGCGCGCCTCTGATTATCCTCGCCGGACACAATTCTGTAAATGGTTTCTCCTGCAAAAGGTGAACAATTCCGAATTCGGAGCTTGATTTTTTCTTACGAAACCACACTTTTAATTGAGATGCTGTTCAATATTTACAACCAGAAATTCTGAGCTTTTGAAAATTCACGTGTCACACACACTCACAACTGTCAACAGACATTTTCTGCTAACTCGTGGTCCTCGTACTGACGGAGATGTTTTAGTTACGCTATTCTTCTTTCTTGTATTTACTTCCATTATCTCTACTTTAAGTTTGTGCATTTATTTATGTTGCACCCTACATAACCAGTTCTGGACAAAATCTTTACTTACACAATATTCTATTTCCCTACGACTCGATTCGCCTTTGTACAGCGAACGTTGCGTAAAGCATTAAGGAATACTATAGAACAATATTATGGAGGTTGTGAGGCTATAACGGTACATAAATGTTTTAAGAAAAACGTTTGAGTATATTTATTTAGACGTTACATAAATTAAGGAAAATATTTACAAAAGAATAATGAATTAGGGAATAGCTGTAGGTAGCCTAAGAAATAATCAGATCTCTAGATTTCAGGTTCAACCGTGGACGAGATGATGTCCTTGGGCGCGTCAACGATTGAGAAAATCACCAGCGTACCTCTCGCTGCTGGATCGTCACGCTGCATGGGTGGATCACCGCTTGAAGTCCGTATGAAGAAGAATGTATCAATTTTATCGACCTTTCTGTTGATTCACCTGGACCACGAAATGACATAAGTAGAGACAAGATTTTAAACTTTTCTAACCATCTAGTTCCCACGGATCCGCAAGTCGGCTAAATCCGTTAATCTGTCTGGTTCGTGCTTAAAATCTGACGAATTGTACCATAAAAGGGCACGATATGGCATATGACGGTATAAACCCATTCTAATCTAAAATAAAACTGATTGTGAGTGTTTGGAGGGGTAAGAAGGTACATGAAAGTGATTCTGTAGCAGAAAGGGAATTGGAAAACGAGGATGTGGAAGGTAAAGCAACGTATCCAGAGGTTGACTGAGGCCCCCGGCCTGTAGTGTAAAGATCCTACCCAGTGTTTCACCAAAAGGGAAAGGGAAAACCCTAAAAAAATCCTGCATCAGGTAGGTCTTGCTATTGGGAACTACCCCTACGCCCTTCTGATGACGGGAGACTGGATTGTTATGGGAACGCAACAAACCCGAATCAATACCTTGATCAAAATTGGCCGACTGGTCCAATGGGATCAGTGAACAAATCTCACCGTATGCTGAAGGTTTTTAACCACCGTACATATAACTCTCAAACTGCTCGAGGTCGTCTCAGCTTGCAGGAGACTTAATTTGATTATCAAGGGTGAGAGGGAAAGAGGAAATCCAGGAAGGAGGAAGTCAGCCTTGACGGAATTTCACTCATTCCACGAACCTGGGCCCCCACAGCTGTTTGGTTGGTAAAAGGCTACATGACGGTGATCCTAAATCAGGCAACTCCCCTTTAAAAGCATAAAGTGAATTGAAAATGAGGGGGGTGAGGGGCGTCGTATTTGTATGCCGCACTCGAGAGATAAACATTTGTATATTTTTGAAGCATTTAAAATATGTTGTTACTTAAATAAAACGTTCATTAAATGTACATGTTATTTCGTGGTAAACAGACGAAATATTTGTATCAACTATCTTATCTTTATAAATGAAATTAATTGCTTATATGTAAAAAAAAGCTTAAATTTCGTAGTGTTTCTATGCAAGTTACGCATACAAATCTAAAGGATTGGAGCAATTTCAACCCAATTTTACACATATGTTCTTTGCGATTAGGAAATCAGCACTGTGGGAATAAGACACAGCTACCACCTGCAACGGCGGGAGTGGAAGGGTGTAAAATTTTCAATATGCAAAATCAGCTGATATTTCCGTCGAATAAATAGTTTTCGGGGTCAATTACTTTTACGGTGTTTCCCACGACACAATTTGTATCTACCGGCCCATCCCCGACGTAGGAACAAGGGTAAACATGAAGCACAGTGAGCTTCAAGCACTACCAGAAGAAATTCGCCATAATAGACGATGAAATGTGCTCAGCATGCACAGATGGAACACCATTTCTTCGGCTGTCCACGCTTGAACGAAGAAAGAGCAACACTGCAGGAGCGCCTCAGACGACAAGTGAAGCCAGAAGATATAAGCCCGTCTATGCTTCAGGACCAAGAAAGCTGGGATGCAATGTCACACTTCGCCACGAAGGTACTGGAGAACCTACGGAGCGAAGAAAGACAGCGTCTACAAGCCAAAAAGGGAGACGGGGAAGTGGAAGTGTAATACAACTCCGCGACGCCTAGCAGTGAAGTGAATGTGTGTATATGTTCCTAGGCGTGAATGTGAGTGCATATGAAAGTGTGAGTGTTGGTACGCGACGAATTAGTGGGTCACCGGGAGGGTGAACGAGTGAAAGCGTGTGAGTGAATTTTGTGCATGGGAGTGAAATTGAGTTAATGTATAGCCTGTTTACACGACGTACACACGTGAACGGACGTTAGTAGTAATTAGAAGGAAATAGTTATAATATTAACAAATACTTATACATATGTGAGCCAACTGGCAATCCACCCCTCGTGAAGTAATGCCTAACGGTGGTTCCGCGAGGAGGTATTTTGTAAAGGGAGGTGGTTTTTAGTGGGTAAAAATCCCATACACTGTGAAACTCGGATTCCACGGCGTCTTTGTAATATTTTCCCGAACCCTCGTTTAAAAAAAAAGAAGATAGATTATGCCCTTACGTAGCCTGCGTGTGTGCGGCGCCGGCGATGACGTTCGCAAGATACGAAAAGTAAAACAACTTAAGTAAAATGTTAGTTATATTTAACCATAGTATGTGGGACATCACCGGGTACCCACCTAGTTTTTCTAATAAAATTAAGTATTTTTAATTCTAGCTCCGTGATGTTCCTCGGTGGACGATTCCAGCAATATACTACCTAATAATTTAAGCCTTATCGAACAATTTAACTGTACGTTTCTTCAATATTCTCTTAACGAAACTCAAATTTAAGTTAACACATAAATATTTTCAACGCTCTACAAAATATAGTCTTTCGTTATTATTCCTTTTTCAAAAGCAATTGATTTTTGGCTTTCAGGTGACTTTATATACTTCATACTTAAAACTCTATCACTGCATTTTAAAGAAATCTGTTCGAAAAGAGATAATATATGTATACTTTATTTTTATTGTAAGTAATGTCAACATATATGAAAAATTACCAATTTTTTTTCCTTTATTGCTTAACACAAGATGACAAAATTAATGGTCCTACTATACTTCCTTGTGGCATTTATTTCTTAATTTATATTTTAGTTTACGTTTTCTCATTTAGATGTTGACCGGGCAGTCGCTCACACTCCTAATTCTTATAATTACTGCAAAATGAGTCAGTATTTCACAAACAGAAACGATTTACAAAATTAAATGAATGTCGTTAAGAACACTTTCAATAATCACTAATATTTAAATTATTCATGCATTATTACTGCATAAATTATAATATTGTCATATAGTAATTAAAAAATTATTATATGTTTTCAATATAAATACTTAATTTAAGTAATTGTATTTTTCTGAATACTTTGAATAATAAAAAGTGGCACAGAACATTTAATTCGAGTAAGATTTTCTTGGAATTAACACATGAGTGTGATCCTGAAACAGGCAACTCCCCTTTAATAGCATAGGAAGGGAATTGAAAAGGGGGGATGCGGAAGGTAGGGCAAGGCAGCCAAGAGTAAGAATAATCGTAAATGAATTAATATGATGTGAGTTCTTATTTCAATTGTGCGAACGAGTTTCTCTACAGTTTTAACTATTTTAGGAAGTTCGCGACTTAGCTTGAAGATAAGTTATCTATGTTCAGCTCACTTATGCAATCCTCAGCCTTGAAATTAAAGCATATAGGTTACAAAGCATCCGACGGTTTGAAGCACTATTGTGATATTCAACAGTCTATACTGGTTACCTTAAAATTATATGTATCATTTAGCAGCATAATTCTACGACTGTACTGAGAATAAATTGAGAAAGCAGTGTGACAAAATATGAAATTCTTAACTATCTTTCTTCCTAAACTCTGCAGTCCATACGGGCCGACCGTGGACATCTTATATGACACATTCCGATTTTGGAGTGAAATTTAGTCTGGGAATCGATTCATCAGCAACCTCAATCCGTCTCCATAACCATGATGGTCCATGCCAAGATTCGAACCCGGGACTACTGTGTTGTGAGGCAGCGACGCTAACGACTACAGTAGACCACATGCGGTTGACCAAATTTGACCAAAGGTTATTTATTGAGCTTATTATGAATGTGAAAGGTTTAAATAATGATAGGAAAGTGAAATCAAAATAGTTCTGAGACTTCCGATAATGTTATGAGTTAAGTGGAAATTTCTCATTTCATTACGTTCCGCACATTTTAAAACGTGGAATTAATAATTACTATTTCTATTAATCGGCCTTATCAAATAATATAACATAACGATGACCAGCTATTATCAAGAACCTACGTTAATCTTAAATGATTTTATTCTAATAATTATAATTATGTGACATTTTATTTTTACAATTAATAAACAAATAAATTAGTATTAGTTGTCAAATATTAATATAAATAATATTACATAACGTTTCTTCCTCAGGTGTACATTGCATGAAAGTCGATACAAATTATTATTTATAATAATCCGTCTACATCTTGTAAAGCCCTTATTAAAAACGAAAAGTTGTATAATAATATTAGTATGTATTTTATTTTCTGGTTAATAGTATCAATGAATTAAAAGAGTACACGCAAGTTTTCTGCTAAACGATATTATTACTAAGTTCATCTTAAAGCAAGTATGTTTATAAGACCCTAAACTTAAAAGTTTCACGCTTATACTAGACTAGACCTTCACGAAACAAATGCCCTAATTGGATACGCGTCTCATACTAATTTAGGCAGTAGATACATAAAATTCTGAAAATTAAGCTTAAGATAAAACATTTTGTTTTGTTACGCTTAACCTTCTTCTTAATAGACTTATGATAGATGTGCGGCAGGATAAAATGTAATAATGCAAATATTCCTACGTAATTAACCGTGATTTCTTAAGGGATAAACATTTACAATGACTAAGTTATTCACGAAGATATTTCAGTTATTGTTGTTGTATTAAGTCCTAAGACTGGTATGATGCAACCCTCAAAGCTATCCTATCTTGCGCAAGCCTTTTCATGACGGCCTAACTACCACATCCTCCATAATCTGCTTAGCATTTCCAACCTTTGCCTCCATCTTCTGTTCTTACCCCACGTACTTCCCTCTAATGCTAATTTTACAAGACCCTATTGTCTTAAAACGTGGCCTATTAATATCCCTCCTCTTGGTTAACGTCCTTCATATTGTTCGCTCTTCCCCTATTCTGTTTAGAACTTCCTCGTTTGTGATTCTATCAACCCATCTGATTTTCAGCATTCGCCTATAGCATCACACTTCAAAGGCTTCCATTCTTTTCTTTTCCGTAGCTCCTATCGTCCACGTTTCACGCCCATATAACGCCACGCTCCATACGTACATTTTTAACACTTATATTACCTGTAAGTAAATTCCTGTTTTTCGCGAAAGCCTTCCTTACTTGTGCTATTCTACTCTTTATGTCTACCATACTTCTACCGTTCCTAGGTATTACGCTTCCCAAATAATAGAATTCCTTAAATTCCGTCAAAATATCAATTCCCAATCTAACACCCTTTGTTATTCCACTGTTTCCCATACTACACTACTTTACTTTGCTTTTCCCTATATTAATGCTCATATTTAACTCTTTCTCCAGGACCACGTTCATGCTATTTATTAGGGCTTCCAAGCCTTCTTCTGACTCCCATAATACTGTAATAACATCGGCAAAGCGTAGGGTTTTTAATTCTTCTCCTTGCAGTAAAATTCCTTTCCCATATTCAGTTTTAACTTTCTTATTTCAGTTAGTAAAAAGTAATTTTTTAGCATGTTGATAGAACTTGTCATTATAATAACCGCACCAACGTTCCTCACCTGGGAGAATCAGAAAAGGAAACTAACGTAAATATATTTCTTACTACTTTTAATAATAATGATCGGCATATGAAATTAGCCACAGTTAATACCTCCAAACAATTTCAACATCTTCACAATCATTAGTCTTCAATTTTTATCAATCAATCTCGTAAAAGTAAGCACGAATGACGTTTCTAAAAATGTTTAACTAATGCAAAGGTTATGCAGTTACCCCTGTAATTCTTTTGGCTTTGATCTGAAGTGTAACGCTGGACTTAAGATTTGGCAAAGTATAAAGCCAATGATGAACCTTCGGGCGTCAATTGCAAATATAAAATTTCGTTAAAATCTACCATTTGATCAATATTTACTTGTTTTCTTCGTGAACATTTTACTGGGCATTCATCACTTAATGAAAATATGTTTTTCTGCAATTTAATTGTAACCATGATATATAATATGAAATTTCAACTGAACAGATTGATATTACGATTTTTTTCGTTCAAAATATGAACTGTTGTTAAGTTAATTTTTTATTCACAAGTGGACTCATAATGTGAATTGTTCATTTTTTACACATCATCCATTAATTACTGTCTGGTGACATTAAAAACCTATAATTAATTATCTTTACATTTTGGTATTTGACTCATTATCGACTAGACAGACTACATTATTGATTTCCCGTATCATATACTATTTCAAACTTCTAATTTAATTTTAATCTAATGAATATTTTAAACTTAATCTTGAATTGTTGGAGGAAAAACGTTAAAGACTGAACGAGAACAGGATGAAAAGGGGTGGCCAAAATTTTATGCAACCCGGAAAGTAGAGGGCTATAATTGGATGACGTCTGTATATTTCAAGGTGGACGCGGCATCGACTAGAGGAAATTACTGTGGTTCAGGACATGGAAGGGGGAGACTTGACCAGAGACCACTGCTGAATCGAAATTTTATTATTTGATTATCCTCTTCGAAATTGATGTCTCAAATTTCAGTTGAATACTTACTAGAATTACTCCCTTTTGAAGGATCGCTAATTTGCTAATTACATGAATTTTGGGGACACCATCACCCTAGAGTACATTCGTCGCCCACAAAAATTATATACACCGCAGCTCAAGACACTGAAAATCAAACGTAAGCCAAGTCTACATGAGTTAATCAGCAATAGACCAACTGTAAGCTTAGAAAATTAATTTAAGACATGCACTGTTTGGTAAAGTAAATTCAACGCATATATGCATATACAGTATGTTTTCCACAATTTCAATATTGGATGTCTGTCACATTATTGACGCACTTTACGTATATACAACCACAGGGAAAATAAAAGTCATGCCAAGTAATATATATTGTAATTTTCAGTTTCCAAACAGTCACAAAATATGAACATGGCTTTATCTGTGCTAATTATCACTAAATATCATATATACTGTATAATACAAACTGATCCATATTCTATTGTGTATATGTTAAATACTCTATTCAAATAAAATTTCATCTATTTAAAAAAATTAACAATACATCATTCTTCCTATTCACTACATTAATTACTTGATTGGCGAGATAGTGAAAAAGTATAACTTTTAATGTCCTAGCATTAATAAAATTTAATTTTGCTTTATTACAGCTGCATATAATAAACAAAAAACTTTAATGTTTATAGTGCAACATATGATCTAATCACTTCATTATTTAATAACTTTTTATCTATTTTCACAGGTGATTAAGGTTAAATTTAAATTTTGATTTAATAATAATAGCGATAGTTAAATGATTTCAGAATTTATGGCACTATATTGATCTTATCACTCGTAATCTATTTACTGGTAATAAATCTATTTAATAAAACGTAATAAGAGTTGTCCGCAGATCCCATTGGATCAGTCGGCCAACTTCCTCCTAAAACTGTTGGAGAAACCCCACAGAAAACTCTTCTCCCGTTATTCGGAAGGGCGTGAGAATAGTACCCAATTCCCGACCTACCTGATGCAGGTTTCTAGGGTTTTCCCTGCATCTCTTTAGGTGAAACACCGGGTAAACTATAGCCCAGGGGCCCTAGTCAACCCTTGGCTATCTTGCGCTACCTTCAGCATCCGCCCTTTTCAATTCCTTTCCTATGCTCTTAAAGGGGAGTTGCCTGTTTCAGGATCACCCTCATGTAGCCTGTTAGCCAAAAAAAAACAATGATTTAAATGTTATAACTGACTAAGAAATCGTTTGATTTATGCGTATTCAACTGATTTGCATGTAGTAGTTTTTAATGTTATTACATTTGTATATATATATATATATATATATATATATATATATATATATATATATATATAGGAGGAGGGAAGGAACTCGGTTCGTTTGGACCCGAGGAGTGTCGGTCTATTTCATATTCAGCATAGAGACAGATAAAACAAAAATTTAATTTATTGGAACTCGTTAACACATACAGTTTTCTTTTTTTTCCTAACGATCGCCGAACAGAGCGCCCAACTCGGGATGTGGCAGGCAGCGGGCAGGTTTCAGGCAGCAGCAACAGCAACAATTAGGCACCAAAAGGTCCTTCCTCTATTTGTACGTTATGGCGTCCAGTAAGGATCGGCGTCCACTCCCTACAGCGACTCCCGCGGACGGCGGCACCCTGTATTTGCTAGACGTGTCCGCGATGACTTCTGGAGTTAGATTCTTCACTTCTCCTCCTACATTTAAGTTTAGATGGCTAAGTCAGACACGTCCGCCCGCTACGATGTCTCGAGCTCGAATCTCTTTCTTTTTTTTAATGTTCGCGTTATTATTTTTTTTTATCTTCCATGCTACACAATCCATGGAATACTTATTCTAAGAAGATAAATCAAATAATCAAATTCCAAGTACGATTTAAATTTATAATTTTCTTTTCTATTTAATTGTCAAATCGATTAAAGAGTTGCATTAACATCGCAAGCAATAGTTAGCCGGTTACGTAATGACTACGTCACCCGCAGACGTTCGCATACAATTTATAATATATATCGGAATTTAGCGCGCCAAAATTTTCTTAATAAAACCCATTGTTGTAACGGTTGTAACGGGTCGTTACAATATATATATATATATATATATATATATATATAGGGTGTTCAGTTTTTCTGAAGACATTGAAATATCTCAAGAACACCACGACGGATCAAAGAGAGTGTGAATGAAAAATGTTTGTCTCAAAAACGGACATCTCATGATACGAAACTCCATTTTTCAATGATTTTTTACCCATTTTGATTTTTGTCGATCACAACGCCTTCTGTAATCGAAATGACTCGAATCGTAGGTCAAATTGGAGTAATTTTTCTGGAGAATCCGAATCTTCAATAGAAAAATGGGGTTCCGATTTGCGTTTTCTAACTCTTCCCTTCCACACCCGTAGGGGGCGGGGGTGGGGGTCGAGTTTCATATCATTCGAGACAAACATTTTTCATTCACACTTTATTTGATCTCATGTGTGGTTCTCGAGATATTTTAATGTGTTCAAATAAACTGAACATCCTACATATATTACATACTGTAAAAGTTGATAAACTATCATTATATGGGAGTGGAAACGTTTAACAAGTTTCTGGTGAACAAAAATGAAACCTATACTGTTACATAGAAAAAGCGTGAAAACGGGTTGAAATGAAAACAATAGAATTATGTCTATTTTCATTTCTTATTGTGGACTTACCTGTGACTTTCGAACAATAAACCCAATCCGTCTAGTTTGTCTTTCTTGTACCTCTACACTTTTTTAACTTCCCTTTTCGATTGTTGATTTTCTCTGTTCTGTGTATCTACAGTTATCCTTAGTTCTTACACTTTCTTCTGGTTCTGCTTTCTTGTTAGGGGATACTCGAATAAATTTATGTTTCATAAGTAGACTACTTATAATGTTGTCGATTTGGATTAATTAAATTAATGTTATTAGCTAACGAAGGCTTTTTTAATGAAAAAAGAATACGAGTTAATAGATGATGAAAATTGAATCGTGTCAGAGAAAGTGCAATGTAATATGGTTCTAGAAAATGTAATAACCATCAAGAGGTCTTAATGAAACAGGAGACTGAAAACATTGAGCGAGTAACTAAAGAGGTGTATTGAGGAGAGATGAATGAAAACATGAGACTGGTACGATGTAGATGTGCGACGGAGGAAATGCTTGTTGTGACAGGCGGCTAAATAATTGCTTTATTATGAAACGGTTGTTGAAGTTGTTATGCACAATTAATTAAAATTTCCGTTACATACAAAATATTGGCTGGTAGACCGTGTCTAAACAGTCCACTAAAAGTGACTGAATACACGTACCAGATAGATCGTTGACCGTGTATTTGTCGATAGCTCGCGTACTTAATAGAAGGAAAAGATACCTCAAAGCCTAGGCCACTGAAATAAGGCACTCTGGTGATATGTTTAATTTGAAATGACAGTTAAACCTTAAGTATAAAGTGATACCGCTTAAATCATTTTAGTTATATTAAATTGATTTTTTACCACAAAATTTGATCACTATAAGACTCAGATCTTTATTAATCAATTTTGACAGGAACATAAATTTCAAAGACCGTTCATATTTTTAGCAAAAAAACTGTCTCATGTTACTTTTTCAGTTGAAGTCTCGTGTTTTGTTGTTGCACTTCAATTACAGCAATGTATAACACCCTCAAGATTAGAAGCGTCAACTGTTTTGGAATAGTGGGTCACAGATTAGCTACCTTGTGCAATAAACCACTGTTACTTCATATTAAGTCAAGAAGATAACTAGAAGTTAACAAGTAGGTCACCCAGCCATTAGTGGATTTTATTTTGAAAGTGTCGTTTTAAGTTTTCTACTTGGAATTTAATATCGTCGGCTTTATTCTGCGTACCTTATTCTTCTGCATATCTCTTTTGTTAAAGATTCAGGTGTACTTCTGAACTTATCTAATTGCTTAACATAGTCTCAAAAACATCTCCATTTCTTGTCATCAAGTGATGAATTATATTATATTCTTCATCATTTCATGTGAACTTTCGAAACACTGTTTCAAGTATACAAACAAATTGTTTTCTGTCCAATATGCATACTGCGTATTCAGAAAATCGCGCCAATCTTCAGATTACTTCATTTCTTTCCAGAATCTGTTTTGGTCAACTTTATCGTAGAGGAGATAAGAGCGATGGATCGAAGTTGCATTAACAAATAACTACTTGCTAAACAGACATTTTTTACAGCTAGAAAAATATTTAATAATAAAAAATGATGACCAAAATTATTAATGTATTCTTTTACACATTATATACCCATGGTTCTGAATACGGTAATTCCAGGTATACTTAACAAACTATTGCATAAAATTATAAAAGCGGATTAAACATGCAATGCAATTTAACGCCTTCTTTTATGTTGCCAGGATTTTTCAGATATATAGCGTTGAGATAAATTTAACAAAATTAAAGTAATTACAGTATCAAAATAGTGGCAAAATTATTTTCTGAATAATTCTTCAATTTTAGTAAACGATAAAACTTATCACCATAAAACTAAAGCGATATTGAGCCGTAACACAAATGAAATTATATTAATTTGAAATATAATTTTAAAAACTGAATTATTATCCAAGAAACTTGCTGTTTTCCTTATGTCACAGTTTTAAATATGTCATAAATTATAGCTTATGGCGAGCATTGAATAACCACATTCCCGTAGTTTTAACTTTTCTGGTAGCTAAGGTCACTTCACTTATTGTAACCAAGTAACATATGACATGACTATTGTTTCTAAGCCACCTTCTCTTCAAAGGTAAAACTTGTTTCTACAATTTGATTCCGAAACTCAGAATTATTAAAGAATAATTTCGCCACCCACAATAGATGACTCAGTCAAAATTCTCTGATCAGAATTTCCAAAACTCTCCGCGCCTCTTCCAGCAACATACTACAAACACTGAAACTGGGACCCGCATGAAATGTTTCTTAGCTTTAAGTTGCTAGACAAGACTGTTGAATCGTCTCACCATAAATCACACAAGGAGAATCGTGACATAATTTTTAATACTCTATTTTTAAATTCTTATCATTCCAGTTTCATTAATATATATATATTATAAGTAGATTTAATTACTTGATTTTGAAAAAAAAATCATTCTCGGCCATTAATAATAAAAAATCTGTTTTTGTTTAAAATTCTAAAGATGTCATTCATAATTTCTATAAACATAATGTTTTATGAATTTTGATTGTTTCTGACTGTCGAGGCTGTTAGATTGGTCATCAAAACCTAAGCTACAAACCAGGATTAATGAACATTTAAAACAACCTTTAGATATATAATCTATATTAAATTAATTTTGTGGTAGAAGGTCTTTTAATTCCTTTCAATTTTTTTAATTTTGTAACTGATCATGTTATACTAAATTTATTTGTTTGTTTGAAAATTAACAATATCTGAAATTTTATACTTAATCTTTCTGTTCTGGAAACAACTGAGTAGATCCCGAAACTCGGTAATGAAAAGTTTTAGCTGATAATGATTTGATTTTCTACTAAATTTCTAACTTTTGGTCAGTTTATTGTAATTTATTCAAAATTAGTCAGATTAAGTTTTCTATTTTATTTTCATTGTAAATTCCAATAACAAACCCAAAGCGACTAGAAGACAAGATTTGGGGCAAATCCAAAAGCCGCCCTACAATAAATATTCCTTAAATGGGCACATAGTTTCAAGTGAAAAAGTTGGGCACTAATTTATCTCGTTCTTTATTAACGTTGATCGGAACATGAAACATAGGAATGCAACAGCGGAACAAATTTCTGTGAATTGTTACACGAACTGGTAAATTTACAACTTCATTGATGTGTTATAATCTTTATTGATTTAAGTTTTACCTAACTATTGTTGATTCTTATCACAAGTTCACATTACAGACGAGTATGTCTGAGAAACGAATCCACGACTTTTGTCTGGAATAAAGACTTACTTTATTGTCATTATTACATTCGTTTAAAATTTGATTTTACACGAATCTACAATACCGGTTAATAAATCTGTATTCCCTGAACCCGTAAACGAAACCGAAATTGTTAATATACAAACGTAGAACGCGAGACCCATATATGGAGCAATTAACAAACTCGTAGAGCATAGTTCAAATGAAATAGCAACTCAACTTCAGCACATACTCTCTCTTGTTATATTCCTCAGATGGTTTGAAAGACTGAAAAGTTATTCCTATTCAATAAAAAAGGATCCACAACAGGTGTTTCGAATTATCGGTACATCTTCCTTCTGCGTATATTCTCAAAAACATGATTTTATTCAACATATCCATGTAGCTGTGGACAACAGAATGAAAGAGACTACTATTTTCGAAACTATTTAAGGCTTTTGTCTTAGTATATCAAAATATTTTACTTAAAAAACTAGTATTTTACGATATTGAAAAAGTGCCCCATGCTTAATGCGATCTTACCTTAAAAAAACGCAAAATTGCATTTGTAAGAACGAAAATCTGTTACCACTGTCGTTCCATAAGGTTCCACTCTTGAACCATTACATTTCATCCCATATAGGTAGGCCTATAAATGATCTTCCTAATTATTTTCAACCACTAAATTCAGTTCCTTACGCAGAAAATACTAACTCGGTCTTTATTGACACGCTTGGAAAAATAGAGGTCCCCATGAGCCAAATACTGCCTTTTTTCTTCAAATATACTGTGTCAACCAAAAAAACCAACTTTTTCCCAGTTTATACAAAGCCAATTCGTACTGTCGATAAATATCACATCACGCCCCCAACTAAGATTAGGACATTGATGATAAATTAAAATGGTACCAGCATATCATTAAACAATGGAAAGCTCAGCTTAGTCTACTTATGCCAAGAGTATTAACTCAGGCGAGCGACATTAATACCTCACTTATTTTTCATTCGACAAGGTATTACGAACTAGAAAACTGTGGTCTTTCCAGTCTCGCGTTGCAAATATTCTAACTACAGAAGAGCGCCATAAGAATATAAGCTGATGTGGCTGGAATGAAAGTTATAAACCTTTACGGAACTAAGGTATTTTAACCTTACCCAGTATTTATATACTATAAATATTAAACTTTGTTTGTCGTAACGTCAATACATTTGTCACAAACGGCACAAATCATCTGCACGGCACAAGACATCGTTAACTACAAATTTAAAAGCATCCCCTTAGCGACTGTTCTTCCGGAATAAACATATATGACAGTCTTCCAAATGAAATACAAAAACACAGAATTTATTTACAGACCAAGACAAAACGTTAATTAATGAAGTTTTTTATACAGTTACAGGATTTTTCAAAAGGTCTAAGTGAAAAGGGATAGATTAATAGGTCATATTTTAAGACACGAGGGTCTTGTAAAATTAGCATTAGAGGGAAGTGTGTGGGGTAAGAACAGAACAGGGAGGCCAAGGATGGAATACGCTAAGCAGATTAGAGAGGATGTGTGTTGTGCTAGTTATGAGGAATTAAAAAGGCTTGCGCTAGATAGGTTAGCATGGAGGGTTGCATCATACCATTCTTAGGACTGAATAACACAACAACACGTACATCCGTCAATGACCCATTAGTTTTCTATAATTCTGTAAAAGAAAATTTGTATAATTCTGTCTATTTGTTGAAATATACTACTGCTCTGTTTTTCCTTAGATGTACGACGTGAATCGAAGCAAGAAAGACTGTTGAAAATCACGCTGCTGTATGCAAGACATCAGCGTTTAGTAATATTATTCCTAGTGATTAATTGTAACGATTAGTAAATAGCTACGTATAAGTTCTCAGTTATATACATTCAATACGATGTGTAGTGTAATAATAAGTTTATTTTTTCATTTATCTGATTGACGTATACCATTTCCTCTTTCGAGGAAAATTAATATGAAACAATTTCTAAAATATTGAAAATATAACGCAAATGTAAGCAATAGTTTATTATTTGCAATAAGTTAGGAAATTAGGAACATCATATCTAATAAAAAGTATATTTTATGAAAGGAAAGTACGTTTTACGAGTAAGCGTACTGTGATCATAACGGACTTTTGTTTTTCGCTTTTTGTGATTTTGTAACACTGAGTGGTAGAACGGGACCCCTTGGCAGAACATCGCAGGAACACGGTAGTATGTAACCTCATGTTGTAGTGTCCAGCTGCATGAAATATGTAGGTAAGCGGAAGGAGTAGCACCTATCGAAATTTGTCACGAATCAAAAGGTTTAACGGCGAAGGTGTTATTGATAGAGTGAGTGTGCTTAAGTGGTACGGAGAGGCAGAACAAATGTACAAAAAATAAAAGACCTTGGTGTTTTAGGACCGAAAATGCATCATTTTGGTCGAGACCTTCAATGCGAAACGATATTGTAAGACCCTAAATAAGTTAAAAGAATCATTCAAAACAAAATGAAGGGAATGCTGACGAGAGCACATCTTGCACGATAACGCCCGCTTTCACACAACCATATCCAAAAAGGCACTGTTGGACTCATTTGGTTGTGATGTTTTGAACCATTCCCCGCATTCCCCTGACTTTGCGCCTTCAGATTCTTATATTTTCACCTCCTTGAAGGCACAAATGGATGGAGTTAAATTTTCTACCAACTATCAGGTGCAGGAAGAGGTTCTGAAGAGGAGGCAGGAGTTGATTGAAGAGTACGAGGAGGACATAAAGAAGGTTGTAAATTGAAAGGGATGGCGATTAATGTGGAAAATAGCTAACAAGTGTATCAAAATTATCATGTAATTATTTTGAAATACACTTTTTGTAAAAAAAATGTAATAATCTAGTACACTTGTTTCCTGAAAATTCCTCGTAATTGATATTTTAAATAATTCGTTTTCCCAGTCAAACAAAGCAGTGTTTAGTTAAATAAATCTAGAAGTTGTCGTCAACAGGGTTATTTACAGACAGACCAAAGGAACTATTAACATATTGTAGTTTGGATAGAACACCACTTTTAAACTTTGAATATCGATTGAAGCAATTACAACATTAAGTTATCAGAGAAATTATTTCGTCTCATGAATCGTCATATGAAAACTGAAAATTTGGGTCAGTATTAAGTAATTGAATGAATAAGATTCGGTTTAAAGAGGTGTAGAAAAAAAAGGCTAACATTACTTCATTTGCTAATAATTGAACGTTATTCTTATCTCGTTTATCAATTACATTACTTTAAAATGAAAGTTGATGCAGGGCGGGCGTCTAAAGACTTACATTGTTGGTAAATACTTTGTTGCGCTTGTGGAATATCATCAAACTTCGCTCAATCGGGCATTTTGTAAAGCTTATGAAAAGAACGTTGACCAACGGACGACGCTATCAGCTGATAGCAGGTAATGAGCGTTAGGCAGGTATTCAAAGTAGTCCTTGTCAGTGAACCACAATGGACGTCAGCTGGAGGGTCTTCCTCGTGGCTCTGCTGCCCTGGGCCGTTGCAGAACCCAGTAAGAAATACATCGACCTCCACATACAGTCATAAGACGCCATTCAATACCACTATTTCGGCACATTCTTTGAAAAGGTCAAATTATTTATAGAATCTCTTTTACCATGACGCAGTTATAGCATTTGCTAAGCGCATAATTGTCTACTGTACTGCAATTACATGCTGTTAATATAACTATTTAATAAAACAGGGAGTAATTTTAAATATAAATTCTTCATTACAAAGACAGACTAAAAAAGTGTACATTTTTGCGTCAGTTCACTGAACCGGTCGCATTTTATATAAGTATCAGATGCATTACACCAACACATATTTAAAAGTGTTACGACGTTGTGCTAGAAATAAAACTAGTAAAGAATCAGTAACACACTTTACGTAACCAAAAATATTTTCATGTCCCCAAAATTTTAACATTGGCATAATCATCAACAGTTGTTCACTTAAATTATAAGCTGAACAATAACATTTAAATATATTTATATTCATAAATCCCCATTATGTATTGTATACTAGTATTAAATATGATATCTAAACAACCATAGATTTTACCTTAAGGAATCAGTTCCAGTATATTGAATCTAAGTATTCAAATAGCGTTGAATCAAGAACTTATTGTCATTTTTGATAGGGTTCAATAATTCTGTTCTTGTTCCACATGATCGCCCATTTTGCAAATATTACATTTAATATCCAGTCTGTATAGAATATCTTTTAATAAATAAATTTTTTAAAGATTTTCACGCACCGTACAAACTATTTCCATTCGCTTAACCTTAGTCATGATTTGACAACATTTTATAAAATTTTATACACTTCACTACCTCTTTCTGAAAGCAACAGCTCATTAATTATAATGAATAAATATAGATTATTTACACTGTTTACTCCACATTTAGCATTAATTGGAAACATAAAGAGGCAGTATATTACAAATATAAAGTGATTGTATTTTAAGTTTTCTTTAAACATGAGTATTCTTATTTATGGAATTCTTACGCTTCATATTTTTAAAGACTAGTGAAATATATGTGACGAAACTAATTAATTTTTCTATCAATTGGCAATTTTTTAATGCGATTCGCGGTTCAGGCGAATTTGTGTATTTTGCTGTGTAGTCCGGAGAGTTAATCTGTTTCATGAGTCTTAATGTTTTTTTGGTGATAGTTGGCTGTCTTTCAGTTATAAATACTGACACTTAGGATAATACAAGATTAATAGTTATGCTATTAAAGCGGAGTTGGCTGTTTAAGGATCACCCTCATGTAGACTGTTACCCCCAATTCACCACCATGAAAAACTCTGTATTCGAAAACTGCAATGTAGTACTAATTCTGAAATTTGTATTCTAAAACACTGCATTTCCATTCATTTGATGCGCCTTTGGTCCTATTCAGTTTCAGTAGTTAATTAGTGAATTATCTTCTAAATTTAGTTTCATGGCCTTTGGCTGAGCTTCAATTGAAGCAGTTCTTCTCTCTTCAATTTTTACATGAAATCCCTTCTCAAGATTTCTTGGAAGGCAAAGCCTATGGCAGCTTTTTGTAAATTTACAATTCTTTTACAGTAATTTCTTAAAAGTTAAGCATATCATATATAATTCAATACTCTTAGGGAGCAGAGGATATGAAAAAGGCAAGTGTAAAGTTATGTACGAACGTAACTCTCTGACTTTGAATGCCCTCATCTCACACTATTAGTCAATCATTCAAGTATACAAAGTGATCGGTTGAAGAGTAAAAAATTCAAGTTCATGTATTATATTTCCTATATTATTCGCTAATTGGTGTAGCTTAGCCCGGTGTTTTACAACCGATCTCTGTGACTAGTTGCATTATGAAGTACCAACAACAGTCAAATATTTTCTTTCGACAAAGTAGATTTCCTTGGTCTATCCTATGTAAACTATAATTTCTCGCGCTAATTATCATTAGTAGGCCTATGCAATAATTATTAGATTGTTTGTGAATATTTTATATCCAGTTGTTATCTATAGAGTCAAATTTACAAAAGTACTTGTAGAACGGAAGAGAAACCTAAGTCCGTCCTAAAACCAGTACCATTCACAATATTGTGACTGTCACTAATTCCGAAGGTTATACTTATTCGTTTCGACATAGAAACTCTGTTCACGAATGTTCCCGTTGAAAACACTTCTGATCACACGCAACACGCAATCCTTTAGTTGTTTATTATTCTCTTTCTTTGTTGTCTGCACTTCTAGAAACAGATAATTTAGTAATTTTTTTCCGACTCATGTATTTTCCTTTTTATATTATTAGAATGATGTTCATAGACTCAGGAAAATGGACTTTCTGGATTACTGTCCGAAAAATGTAACACCTAGACGTTCTATGGGACCGTTTGCACGTAGCAACGACAGCACCGAGAATTTCAAGCACCGTGAAATAAGTATTAGTCTGACTTTAGTCCTCTGAGTCTAAATGATTTTTAACAATCTGGTAGCTTTTGAATCACGACAACTACCAATATTTCCTCAAACAACTATGAAGATTTACTGTGAATTTCAAATACTTCCAATATTTTTTGAAATTGTTAAAAAAGGAGGTAAACTAAAACGGAAATCTTATTCAAAATCTATACGAAATATATTAAAAGAACTGGATAAAATCTTAAATTTTCATTCCAATTTGAAAACAAAGAGTGGCTCAGTACCGAATTTAGAAAACATCTTATTTGGTTTTAAAGCCAATAGCTTGGGACAAAGATAAAAGTGAGAATATATTTGGCATAAATATCAAATCAAACAAACAAATGTAACATAATTGACATTAAAAAGTTACGAGATTAAGATGATAGAATATATGCAGGGAAGTATAACTTAGGAGAAGTCAAAAAATAATTTAAAATGTTAATGAATTAAGTGGTTCTAATAGATTTGAAAACTTTGACTTAGTACCAACTTACAAATCATTAAATTAACGTATGCAAATAAACTGCAAATTAATTGGTACATTAAGAATAGCCCGCGTTGATCTGGCATGGTTAAAGTTCGATAGACAAACAAAAAAATAATTTTAAGATTTACCTTATAAGAGAGATAGTGGGATTAGAAAAGACGGATTATTTGTAGGATTCATTTAGTGACTCACAAAAATTATTCGGATAAATTCAATAATGCAGATTAATATGAAACTAGTAGCTGTACGTATAGTAAGCTGAGACGAAGCTTGTAAAAAGTGAAAATTTGCTTACTTAGCAAAATCCTCAAATATCAGTAATTGCATTATTATTTTTCTTATATTAATAAATGAACGGTCACACGATCAAAATTCAGGGACTACGACATTTCGCAGAACAATTAAAAACAACGAGATATAAGACTATGGTAATGTGTGCTAAGTAGTATATAATTGAACACTTTACAAGATATTAAAATTTATTGTCTTGATTACATATTTAGTACATATTTTATTTTAAACGATTGTGCAAACTGAATTTAGGTTAATACACATTTTAGGAACAGATAAGTACATTAATATTTCCTAAAGTTACGGAAAAGTAAAATATAATTTCGAAAATTATGTAATTGGTTTCATTTTACAAATAGAAACTGATTTCAGATAAAGTAAAAAGCTAATGAAACCAATTTCGTTTATTAAACCGGTTTTTATAATGAGTCGAAATATAGTTTAGATGAATAAGTAATTCCAAGAACGTCAGATGCAAATATTTAAGAATATTTTTCAACAATATTCTTGGGTGGAAGGAGTAGAATATCTAACTGTGAGAATCGTGTTGTATGTATTTCTAATAAATATTTAATATGGCATAATCGAAAAACAGGTTGTAATTGGTGTGTCTTGCGTGTATGACATGCAACCAGATCCTTCGCCATTAACACCAGATGGCTCGCTGGTTGCATTCGGCAAAAGGTGCTCACTATTAGTGACAAGGAGTCTATGCCACAAATTAATTTCTATTTGTCATATTTTCATTTAAGGATCCAAAATAACTGCAATACGTTGCATAATAGCGTTTAAATATAGGTCAAACTACTCTTATATATCTGAAATATAAGGCATATTATCTTCACACTTCGTGGTATGAAATAAATGATATGCTTAATAGAACATTTATTTTAGATGCTAATTATAAGTTCATGTTCAGTGTTCGTAGCTAATAATTGTACTCTGATTGTAAATAAACGAATTTCTGTTGATTAATATAGTAACTAAAGAAGCGAAGTAGAACAATACATATTTAAATTTTCTAGTTCTTTTGAAAAGGTAATTGATTAATGCCAGAGTTTAGTATTGCTACAAGGCTAAGTACCTTAGACAATATGTTATAAAACGTAGTTATATAATGCCATTGTGTCATGGAACATACTCTGCGATTAGATTTGTAGTCCGTTCATATTTGAACAAAAATTCATAACCGAGATGTGTTCATTTAAAAAGGAATTTCTCAAAGACGAAATTCAAAGCTTAAGAACCAAGCTGCCCATTAGTTACTTTTGTTAATCGTGTCATTATTCATATTATTGTTATCGTCCACAATTGCTAAATGCGTCACGGGGAACGTTCGAGGCACGTAGTGTTCACAATAGCCTGCACTCTATCAATACGATAAGTATGCGACCCTGAAAAACACGCGTTCGTCAAAAGTATTTTGCTTGAAGAGCCTATTTCGTGTAAAATACGTACGATTCTCGTCGCTAAATAAGTACAATTAATCAGCAAAATGTATTAAATCGTTCTACATTTGTTATGATTGCCTGAAAACAGTTAATTGTTCACAAATATATAGATAACATTTTTTTGTAGAACATTTTCGAAATACTTTATAAAAATAACTTTAAACAAAACCTAATACCCAGTCATTGAGACGAGAGTAATAATAAACAATACCGCCATTTCAAAAGTATAAGCTGTCTAGTGGCTAGCGTCTCAGCAGAGATCCCGGGTTCGATTCTTGGCAACGGCCTGGATTTCTTGTGTGTATTTCAGTTTTCTGAGTCAGAATAATCGACAAATAAAAATGAAATAAGTTACCTAAATAGCAAGTCGCTAATGTTACGATGTTGGTGCGACTGCAAACAGAATTACAAAAAGAAGATATTGTATATATTGAAATTGGATTCAACACTTTCTCATTTTACTCGCGGATTTCAAAAACAAATAAAACCTTGATTCGCCAAGACGAAAGAAAGTTGCGAACGAGAACATCAAAAGTGAAGACAATGTTGACAGTCTTTTTTCTAGCCCACGGCATTACCCACCTGTGCTACTATAAATACCTAGTATTATCTGCGTGTCATATATCGGTTGTGAAAGAGGATTCAGAGGCTACCCCCCCCCCCCCAACTGGGAGAAGAGGGATTTCTTCATCCTGCACAATGCGCCTGCTGGAGGTTTAGTTCAGAACCTAGAGAAATAAAACAGGTGCAAGTTCTCAGACACCCTCCTAATTCACCCGATTTTTTTTTATTCTTCAAAATAAAAATTAACACAAAGAGTCATCGCTTTGATTAATTAAACTGTATTCAAACCGCTGTAACGCGCTAGTCGGAAATAATCACAAACAATAAATTTTTGACATTTTCTTACTGTTGTACTAACGTTGAACTCAAGTAGGAGAAAACTATGTACAACAGCTGATCCATTAAAACTGTAATAAAATTGTTTAATTACTTATTATTGATAGTTATTTATTAAGCCCCTCGTTGAACGATGAATTATAATGAACAATTACAATTTATTATGATTAGTTAGGTTTCAAAGAGAAAAGATTTAATTAAGGATTTTTAAATTAATTACAACTAAGTTAAGGTTTATATGCAAGGGAACTGAACAAAATTTAATTACAAATGAAAAACAAAAGTGCATAAATAATTTACATTGTAGCTCCTTAATAGTACATCACCTGTGGGGTGAACCATAAATGAAGAAAATTTTCTTTGCAAATGTGACTCGCAATCTGAACTTATGAAATGTTATGTCAGCGATTCCGACAGAAGACTGCAGCAGGTTTCTCTTCTGGCTGATAATCATTGGAAGCGGCGGTTGAGTCGATCCGCTTCTGGTTCACTCCGCGTATGGCGTCTTAACCCGAAATAGTAGAATCCTCAGAACTTTAACTCGATAGCGGCCTGCAATTTAATGGTTGTCTTTGCACCAAACGTCTGTCCATTTCACTCGTATGGATCTGAATTCTCCTCCTCCCTTTTCAATCGCTACATTTTCAAATAGCATTCATGGGTATAAATTAACAAAATTGCAGCCAATAGGAAAATATTTAGCCACCGGATGTGAAAAAATAACTTTGCACATGTTTTACATTCCATTCGCAGTAGCTGTTTATAATTAGCTACGCGTAGGTTCCAACTTGACCAATTTTTCTTGAACTTGCAACGGATCTACCATTTATTTAAATACGAACATCTATTGTTCATAAAAGGGTCTTCTGCTATAGAGTGGAAAAAGGTCTGTTTCATTGACCAAAAAAGGGTGTGTTTAAAAATATAATATGCACCCAGACCTCTCTCGCGTAATTTTAATATATTACTAAACCTTTTCAAAAGCTTTCTCATAATTTTATCAATCCAGTCGCAAAATGATTTGGACGGTCAATGTATGTACTGAAATTAAAACTTCGCTAGACTATTTAAATTTTATAATGACTTATTCCAAGCGTTCGTCAAATATTCCTAAATTTATTAATGGAAATATTAAAAAAAACATATGATAAAGTTTCACAAAATAATATTCTTTATTAACTCGGAGAAACAAACCATGTTAAAGTACTATAGTTCATAAAATTTTTACTTAAATCAGGAATAACGATTAAACATTTACTTTTATAAACTAGTACAGAATATTGAAATTTTATTCGTACTCTAAACATATTCTTAAAAACTCCACAAAATAAAGACTCGTAATGTCATGCAAAAGTCAAAATTAGTAAGCAATATAACAAGGAATACTCTGACTTGAAACAATTAGTATTCTTCCTACGGAGCTAGACAGACAGTATCTGTATCCATAAGTGATAAAAATGAGTTACAGATCATAGATTATCAAACCCCTTCTACAAGTCTACGATCATAAGTTTATTCGTATTTATCTCATGTATGCAGACTGTTCAATCTTTCGTTTCGTAAAACAAGAGCACACATACAACCGATAAGAATATGAAGGCGAAGAAAAAGTTTCATACATATTGTCCAAATACTTTTTTATAAGCAAACAACGTATAAATTTGGCCTCCTCTGTGATCTAGTGGCTAGCGTCTCAGCATCGCACCACAGAGGTCCAGGATTCGATTCCTGGAAAGGCTTGGGTGTTTGTGTTGTGTGTGTTTTCACGTTCCCTAACTTATAAAATTTGAGTGAACAGCAAATAAGTTACTCAATAAGAAAGTAGCTAATGACCTTTGATGTTGGTTCGATTATAAAACAAAATTTAAAAAAATGTATAAATTCGAAAGCTTTGAATGCTTAAAGTGAGAGTAATGAATACTGGTAGACTTTCCTGGTCAATCTGATGAGTGAAACACAAGTTATATCATATCTTATACGAGGGGTGCTCAAAGTTGATCTGCTGGCGATCTACCTCAATATTGTAAGACTCCGATCGATCTGCGAGTCTGCAAGTATATGTGATGCAGGATTGTCGTCTAGGTAGGAAGGGTATATAGTGGCGCAGGTTTAAGTATATTATATATATATATATAAAGGAATATTGCAGAATTTCATGGCCATGAATTCACGTAGAATTAGTAATAACGACAGAATTTAATTTTCCGCAATATACATATTTTTTATGAAGGTAGGCTTTAACTAAAAAGTCAATGAAAAAACTCGTATTTATTCAAATTTGCTAGTTTATTGGTTTTTACAAAACAAACAAGCTCTAGTTTCTAAACTTAACTAAAGAATGACTTTGGATGTTGAAGCGTGGAACTTCATGTTTTCAGCATACTTTTCATAAGATGGTGCGTAATTACAGAGTGCTAATCGCAAGCATGAAGTCATATGCTCGTCAGTTAGTCGATTTCGATATTTAGACTTCATTATCTTCATTTCAGAAAATGCAGACTCGCACAGGTACGTTGACACAAACATTGCCGTCAACTGAAAGGCGATTCGGATATTTATCTTCAGATACAAAAGACCAGAATTTTGTATCAGATGCTGTGGCTTTAAGATGTACATCTGATATAATCTGCACGTCCTCATTTTCAACAGGAGATGAGTCCACGTTAAACTGACTTGCTATTTCAGCAACACATTACTCAATGTTTTACACGAAATAGGATAGCTCATAAAAGATGCGATACTTGCCAATTTACTGAAATCATAAAAACTTCTTTCGAATTCGCCAAAAATATTTTATAATTTTCCCTCATAAATATGATATCCAACTGAGGAATCCTTGTTTCAAAGACGGAAAATGTTTCAGATCCTTTATGTTTTCAGTTGATCTATCATAAGTTGCAATTTACTTTTAAATGCATTTATTGCCCTAATCATCTCAATAATAGAGTTTCCTTTACCTTGAAGCTTCAAGTTAATGGTGTTTAAATGCATTGTGATATCTGCCAAAAATGATAAATCAGTCAGCAATTTTCCGTTTTGTAGCATCCGAGTGTCATCACCTCTTTGGTCCAGAAAAACTATTATTTCGGGAAATAATTCTTGAAACCTTTCTAGTAATTTGCCGTGACACAAGCACCTGACGTCCGTGTGAAGAATTAAATCACTATCTTACACCTGCAATTTGAAGAGCCTTCGTTGCAAGCTACGGGCACGGATGGAATTCACAATTTTTATTGCAATTCCCATAATCTCCTCCATGTTTAGAACTTTTGAACACAACTTCTCTGCAATGGAATGAGAAAAACAAAGGGAAATCGTCATTAGCTCAACACAATGTCACAAAACTGAATACTACTCCCACAGGCGGAACATTTATAACGGCGCGGACGAAGTCTCGAATTTTCTTAAGTACCTAAGTAACTAATGGTTTGTTTGTAAGCGTGCCGCCAAACACGTCACCCAAAGTTTATAGAAAATCGGTGGGAATCAAAAACGTCGCGCGTCGCGGAATTTCTTTGACAATTACCCCGCGTTCCTCTGCTAAATCCACCTTTCGGCACTAGCAGGGGATAATTACGATAAAAGACATTGATTTGGGGATTGTTCTGACCTAATATCGGTAAATTTTTCTCGAGATCGACTTAAAAAGCACTCGCGACGCAGCGTTTGAGCACTCTTGTCTTATACAATAAACATGATCTTAGCATGAACCACCAGTCAACGATGGTGGACGATATGTTGCGCACAAATGAAATCCTGGACTGAAACCCACATTCACAAAATATTTGTTGTGTATCACAATAATTAACGCTAATTAGATTCTTGTTAGCAAACAGGAAATATTTCAAACGTTAGTGAGGAAATAAGCACCAGTTGCCTTTCACTGTTGAATAGAACATAGATTTGTACACTGTCAACAGAACTCATCCTCTCTTTTGGACAACAGGGCCAACATCCTAACTGTCTGTGCGTTGTCAAGTGGTTTAGTTTTATTACATTTTCTTGCGAATATAAACCGTCAGGATATTGAAGAATATGTATACGAATTAATAAAGACCTCATCAGCTTGCCGAGTACTGTGGAGAAACTTGTTTTGAGAATGTCCTCAATTAACTAAGTGATATTTCGACATATGAACATAGCCAACCAAATTCACGTTCCATTGGATGTACAGAGCTGTTGCACATTAAATGTACCACAATTGTTGAGCTGCAGTGGCTTGGAACAATATGCAGCACAATAGCACACAGGTACAATGGAACTGCTGGCTCGTAGTACGTGATAATATGCTGGTACTCCTGAAGCTAAGAATTTAATGCGAAATGCAAAACAATGCGGTCTGTCTCTCCCACAGTTGATTAGTTTACCCAATAGTTCAACGTTACGAGGTACAAAGAACTGAAGCTTGACAAAATGCATAGCTGCCATATTTAACAATATCATATTCATTTACCGTGGTCCGTGCAGTAAGGTAGACTTCACGTTTGACAACATGGAATAAGAATCAGTGTGATCCATTATTTTATCTTATTTTCATTTATTTCTTAATCTTGTTCTCTTATACCTTCTGGTGTTGAGGCTTTTAGCAGAGAGATCACCATTTCTTTAATCAGTTTCAGTCTAAAGTATGCTGGGGATTTGTCATAATCACTCAAAGACTTACACAAACTTCCAAACCCGGAACCTCTGTGGTACGAGTCAGTTACACTAGACACTTGACCACAGAGGTCAGATTATATATATTTGACCCGTTACTTTTGTATAGACATTTTTGTTTCGTGAAATTTTATTGTAATGTTTCTCGCATTGCTTCTTATTTCGATTGACATCTTACGCTACGTAAGATGATGTCCGCTGATCCCATTGGATCAGTCGGTCAACTGTCTCCAGAAACTTGTTGAGACATGGAGATGGGAATGCTGCGACACAACAGAAAACTCGTCTCCCGTCATTTGGAAGGGCGTGAGAATAGTGCCCAATGCCCGACCTACCTAATGCAGGTTTTCTGGGGTTTTCCCTGCATCTCTTTAGGTGAAACACCGGGTAGGATTCTTAAACCATAGCCCGGGGGCCCACGTTAACCCTTGGCTACCTTACTCTACATTCCGCATCCCCCTTTTTCAATTCCCTTCCTATGCTATTAAAGGGGAGTTGCCTGTTTTATGATCACCCTCATGTAGCCTGTTAATCCAAAAAAAGGATTGTTGGTGATGAGCTGTGCTATCAGTTTATTGTTCCCGAAAAATTCGAGTTAAAATAAATTAAAAATGATACTTATTTCATTCATATTTGTTCCTTATCATAAATATATTATTTTATGATATCTAAAAGATATTTATTCCATAAAATTAGTTTAGAGAATATTATTATTTTTTGTTAATATCAAATAATCTTAATAACAGGATTTTTCTTTTATGCTTTGAGAAAAATTGAAAGACCGTGGAAGGCAGACCTATTTGAGTGCAGTGTAACACAAACGACCATATAATTTGAGTTAAAAGGACTATAGCTCGTTGTGTCCAAAACGTTCGGTATCGAATATCAATTCCTACTTGAGTGTTTTTCTTTCCTTGTATCCTGAACGATATTGGCGTCGCATCACTGCTGGCTGCGGGTGACCACTACAAACTTACGTCGGAAACGGTTTGAACGAAGGAGAGGAGAGGAGTGAAGAGGAGAGGGTCCTCGTTTCATGGCTCCAGGATCATCCAGCAGATAGACCAGCGGACAACCATTGTAAGATAAAAAAAATCTCATCTTCATTTGCGATCGAAGCAGCTGTTATTGGAACGAAATATTTATAAATGAAAACTTTCTGTGTGTCGACAAATTAGTTGCGGCCAAAGAACTTATCCAAAGATTAAATTATATTTGTGTTTCTCTTTTTGTTACATTTGTGTAATTTCTTTTCTTTATATTCCTTCCCGTTCATTTTTATTTCTTTATATTCTTTTTATTTGTGTGAATTTAATTCCACTCAACGAAGTACCGGTAACGTCAGTTATCATCAATATTAGAAATTGCCTGAGCAAATATATTTAATTTTTTTGTTGTCGATTTTTTTCATCATTTGGACTTTACCGTCAATCTACGAATTAGCTTGTGGCAATATCCCTATTTATTTCGCTACACCAATAGAGGCTGGTAACGGAAAATAAGGATAGTCACTTCCGCAGTTTCGCAGTTGGTGTAATATGCGAGTGTAAGAAGAGCATGTGACAATATATACAAACTTAATCAAATTTTCATGTACAGAAGCTATTAGTACGTAAGCACAATTATTAACAACCTGTATTAATAGAAAATTGCTTAAGAGAGTAGACGTTTCTATCATCACTTGTGAATCTCATCAATATTAATCCCAGACTGAAATAATATGTATACTATACAGGCCGTTTATGTTCCTATCTTTGTTATAAAAAAGTACTGATTTATTAGAAATTGTGTTATTAGTTTCTTACTGCTAAGAAATAGATTTTTCTATAGATTGATCAGTCTATCAAAATGCATCGAATCAATCACGATACATTCTCAGGAGGAACAAACAAATGTTTCATGCTGTTCCCCCTCAGCAAGCGGCTCTCTCGTCAATCTTAAGGGCGTAAGACAAGCTCCCAAGGGCTCAACCTACCTTATGCAAGTTTCCTAGGATCTGCGCCGCATCAAGTTTAGATGGCTGCCTCGTAGAATGCTTCCCTTGGCGCCATCCTATCGTAATATTCTATCAAAAAAATGCTTTACCTTTAGATATGCTCGACTCGGTGCTTACGGTGATAAACACTGATGGCGTAATCACATTGCGTAAAGGAAATAACACAGTCTCTGTCGCTCATCGTTAAACATGGTTTTAATTACTAAGACTACCGATGAATAAAGATTACACCAAATTTATTAATTATATTAAATAAAATTTGAACTTTTCACAACACATTTGACAAATTTATCAAAGTCTTTAACTGTAGTAATAATGATTCGGTCTTACCTCTTCTATGATAAAATTATTTCCAATATATATTATATTGAGTAGATTATCTCCTTCCTTATATTTTACTTTCATCCAGAAAAACCCGACCACGTGTCACTCCAAATTCGGAATGTGTCATGCAAGATGACAGTCCGCAGTCGACTCGGTAGGCCCAGGCCCTGGATGGGCTGTAGAGCCAAGGAGGAAGGGAAGAAAAACTCGTTCCCAACTCAGCAAGCTGATATCCAGATAGATGAGGACTCACCTTCAAAAGATAGTGCAGCTCTTCTTTGCATCCTCACTTACTCGTACACATTTCCTTACTACTCTAATAAAGGGAGTACATTTATTGTATCACAGACATGTAGCCACCCTACGATAATCTACTAATAGTTTTGTTGTTATGGTACTCAGTCCTTAGACAGGCTTGATACAACTCTCCTTGCTATCAACTGTTGATCTAATCGTCTCACATTTAAAATATTTTTTGCTTTTTTCAAAATGTTCTTTTTGTAATGTCTATCAAATGGGTCATTAAATAATTATATTACTATAGTTTTTAAAGAAATTATCTATATCGTTCAAAATTGTTTATTTTTATGTCTATCATACAGATCTTTAAAAATTTGCATTACATACCTATAGTATCTACCTACCTATTAATGAATTAACCAATTTAGGCTAGATGGTTTTTATCTAAGATTTGCTTTGCATCAGTTTTTAGAGAATGCCAGTTAGGATCCTTAATCTACAACACTGAGACCCCAGTTAACCCTTCACCACCTTGCTCCCACATCCCTATTTTCAAATCCATTACTATACTATTAAAGGGTGCTGCAGCCAGGTAGGTCGCCCTCGTGTATCCTGTCACACTCAGATAAACGTCTCATACTATCCGTATACAAGTATACATTTGCAGCATGAATATAAAACTATAATAATAACGTAAATGCAAAGTTAAACATTCTTTAAGTGTCACTACTGCCGTGTTCATCCCAGAATGAATCTATCAAACACTAAATGAATATTACTTCCTGTATTGGAGCATACATAAATGACGAAACAAAGCAATTTTATCTCATTGACTGACAACATGATTATTTACGTTTCGTTGAATAAGACTTATCGTGACGCACGTATACGACGAGTATTCCAAGGTTGAAATATATTCGACGCATGTTATATAATGAGATGCGGCAAGTGATAGTTACGGCCGTAACACAGTCCTGGGAACTAAATGTTCTCCTTTGGAACATCTAATCTTAAAGACATAGGCATTTTATCAAATCAAAGTTTAGTTTCAGAAATTTTTTGTTTTACTTAAATCTACACCTGATGAAGTCCCAAAATTAAGTACGAAACGTTGTACAGGTACTTCGTAATGTATTAATATATATTGTAGTTTTCTGACATATTGGCTGATTTATTATCTTATGAATGCCACATTAAATGAATAATAACATGCATTATAAAATTTATGTGAGAAAAACCGGTGAAAATAATTATATTGTCATTTATAGTTCCTCGTTAACTATAATTACAATTTTCCAGTAATGATTCATGTAGTTACTGTTGTGGTATTCAGTCCTAAGACTAGCCTGATGCAACCCTCCATGCTAACCTATCTTGTGCAAGCCTTTTCACTTCCGCATAACTAGCGCATCCCACATCCTAATCTGCTTAGCGTATTCTATCCTTGGCCTCCCTCTTCTGTTCTTACCCCGCACACTTCTTTCAAATGAAATTTTACAAGACCCCCATATCTCAAAAAGTGGCTTATTAGTCTTCTATTGATCAACGTCCTCTATTTTTTCGTTCTTCCTTATTCTTCTTGGAACTTCCTCGTTAGTAACTCTATCCACCATTTCTGATTTTCAGCATTCTCCTATAGTACCACATTTCAAAGGCTTCTATTCGTTTCCTTTCTGCAACTCCTATCGTCCACGTTTCGCAACCTTATAACGCCACACTCCTTACGAACATTTTTACCAATGATTTCCTAATATTCACAATTATATTACCCGTAAGCAAATTCTTCTTTTTCGCGAGAGCCTTCCTTGCCTGTGATATCCTACTCTTTATGTCTACTATACTTCTATCATCACTAGTTATTATGCTGCCAAAGTAGCAGAATTCCTTAACTTCCTTCTCAATCTAACACCCTTTGTTATTCCACTATTTCCCATACTACACGTAATCACCTTGGTTGGAATCAAAGGGAATTTTTCGTTTTAAGTATTATATATACAAAAATGTGAGTTGAATTGTCCATCAATCTTGTCGATTGGCTTCATTTTTCATAAGAGAAAACAAGTTAAAACTAATATAAAACAATAGTGTCTTTTTTATGAGATGATCGGAAGAGATTCTCGTGTTGCGTTCAACAAAGTAAATCAAGACGTTCTTACTTTTACAGATTGCGGATTGCTTGTTGGTCAGGCGCGAATAATCGGCGGAGAGGAAGTTAACACTATGAAGTTTCCTTGGTTCGCACAATTGTGTCTGGGAGGCAAAATGGATCAAGCAATCTGTGCTGGTTGTCTTATATCATCAACACACGTTCTCACGGCTGCGCACTGCTTTGACATGTGAGTTATTATACGCTAATTAATCAAATACTTAGATCAATTATCTGCTATTATATGATTAACCGTAGCACAGATCTCTATTCTGGCTACAAAATCCTAGTGACGTTGAACCGAAGTTCGCCCTACGGCATTTTCTTCAGTTTTCTTCAGTGTAACATTAAGTTTGACCTTGCTTTGTTCTATAATAGTCATTAATGTATATGATAACCATTAAGGCAAAAGATTTTTCATATCTTGAATCCCCTACATTGTCATATTAATTTCCTACACGTGTATATAAATATATTATTAGTTCATTTTTCTTAGTGACTTAACTATCTGGTTTTCAGTCTTACCTCCTTCACATATTTACATATCAAAATATCCTTATCGGTATATATTGATGGATGAAACGTAATACACCCGAAAGCCACCAAGTTCAGACCATGAGATATTTTTCTCCTTAACCGGGGAAACGCGTGACACTTCACTGTCTGGAATCTGTCAATTTTTGACTGATATATAAGGAAGAACAAAACATTTGAACACATACATAACAGATGTAACCCTATGTTCCTTCATTCCTGTTGTTTTTACAGATTTGACGTACTTGGGTTTATTTATTATAGCCCTTATTGCTTTTTCATTAAATAACTTTACTACGTTAATATAATATTAAAAACCACTTTATAAACTTTAGCTGAGCGTTCTTTTTCATTGCAATTCTTTTTTATTTAACGTTACAAATAACGAGATATGTGAAAAAACACAGTCTTAGTAATTAAGAAGTACATGGAAATGAATTAATTAGTTGATGATTGACACAACTTAAGAACTTCTTATATCGGACGATTTAAGAATTCGATTGTCGTACTTTCTATTAGGGCTAATATTTGTAACATAAAACGAAAAAAGAATGCTAAATATATTGATGTTAATTCCTATAACATAATTCTAACTATAAGTATCACATTTATTAAGTTTTTATTTTTTAATCTCTGTAAAATTATTTATGAAAAACAAATTTCGTGTTATGATGATAATTCCAACTCAAGGAATATATTGCGTAATAAGTTCAAACATTTATCTTTAGTGTATCTCTTGCTTATCAAACGGGGAAAATATCCTTTTTAACAACTTTAGTTTAAATCCATAAAACATCGTTTTCCCTACATAAACACAAACATATATTTCAGTAACTTGAATGTTAAATAATTCTTCCAAGTTTACGTTCATTTTATAATACAGAATGACTTTATTTTACTATAGTATTGGAGTATTAATAAAGAGGACGCACCTTAAAGTTGAGGTCACGATAAGTTGGGATGAATTGTGTATCGTAGAATCTGCATATAATATTTTGTCTTGGAAAACTATTTTGGCTTGATACAAATTTGATTCTAATGTTACATATTATGCATTGCG
Source organism: Eucriotettix oculatus (assembly GCA_034510155.1). Lineage (NCBI taxonomy): Eukaryota > Metazoa > Arthropoda > Insecta > Orthoptera > Tetrigidae > Eucriotettix > Eucriotettix oculatus. Next base: position 164,189,759 of record CM067376.1, read on the forward strand.
TTCTTTGACCGTTTAAATGTTGGTGTAAAACTCTTTTTCGGTCACTGTTTTGAGAGTTAGTTTATTTTAAAAATGGTAGCTTTCGGCAGTTATACTGCTATATTCATCCTAATGGTATGTATGTATTTATTAAAACTACAAATGGGCAGATGTTTGGTGGCAGATATATAGAACTTGAACAATATTTAATAATCTGGTCCTAAGGACCATATAATACCTACAATTAAAAGTATAATTATATTCAATATAAATAAATAAGTGTGGAATCATAATATTAAAATATGAAATTTTAAAAAGAATAATATTGTTTTTGTCTGAAAAAAAACACTGGAAATATATTTCACTGTAGTATATTTTTAGAGATTTCGCAGCACTGATCACTTCACTACACTAAACTTAGATTAAGTCTCAATTTTCTTTCTGTTAGAGGAAGTTCCCCAAACACCCCTGCAGGCAGTTTGTTCCAGTCATTAATTGTCCTATTTTGGAATGAGTATTTTCCAACGTCTGTTTTTTGGTTCCTTGCTTGTAATTTAAACAAGTGATCACCCCTCCCGTTCCGAGTCGATTCTTTCATGTTATCTCGGATTCCTTTGCCAAGGCTCTGTAGAAAATGTGTAGCGTAGCTCTTTCTCTTCTTGTCTGTAGCGTATCCCACCCTAGCCGCTTTACCTTTTCGTTCCCATGCCCTATTTATACGAATTTTGCGGCTCTTCTTTGCACCCTTTCTAAGGATTCTATTTGACCTACCCTGTACGGATCGCAGCAGGCTGCACCATATTCCATAAGTGGGCGTACTAATGGCAAATATTCCATCTCTTTCGATTACGCATTCCCCTTCTATAACAAATCAATCAATATATATTGGTTACAATTCAGTTCTTAAAAGGCTTTATAAAATATCAGATCAAAGCTCTTCAAAAGGATATAAAAACTTTTACATAACTTGTACTTGCAAACTATTTTATATTTTCCCCATTTTATATGGCAGTATAACTTCCGAAAGCAACCCTTTTTTAAAATAAAATAGCTCTCAAAGCAGTGACCGAAAAAGAGTTTTATTACCCATACAAGTTACACATTATCCAATACATCTCTATTTCATTTGTTATAGAATGAAGAATGTTGATAATGACAAGAAATATGCAGTAAGAATGGGTACAGTAAATCAATGTGGCAGAGATTCGACTAGCAGAATGTTCCAAGTGAAGAAAGTGGTAGTCCACCCCAAGTACAAAACGAGCGCGACGGGATTCGATCTCGCCGTGATGACTTTGACGGAGCCGGCCAATTATATGCCCGCATGCCTGCCAGGTAACCGTAAGTATGCCTTTTACAAATTCCATAGAATACGTTAAACAAACGTTTTACTTTTAATTACATAAATGAGAAACGTTTACATTTAAGAGAAACCATTACAATCAATATAAAATGCTCTTGAGTATGTATATATTCCTTGAAAATGTTTACGGGTAACTTAAAACATCCTAATTCCAAACCCTTTGAACTTATAACTAGTAAATTTGGAAGACATATTTCTAACGCAAGGAATTTTATTATAATATGGTAAATATTATTTCTATTCCATTGCTTCTCTAGACGTTCGGTCACAGCAACTAAATGATTTGGCTCGAAAATTAAGTGAGTTTATATGTAAAGTTTACCATATGACGAGACGCACTGCTGTTTTTTGTTGACTTACGTACCATTTATAAGCTACACCCTTGAGAAAATTAAATAAGTCATTTTCTGGAACACGTAGAGATATTCGGCGCAACATAAAAACGAAATGGAAGAATTTTTAAGCTTTGCCACTCTTAAGGTACAATTCGACAATAACTGATAATAACTGTTTAGGATAGTTTTCAAATTTTCTGTTGGTGGAGATGTAAGTATTTTCGGGAATTCCATTGACGAATAGAGAGACAAAAAAATGGAAAAAGAACAAAGGAAAGCAGTATATATACACAACAGAGAGAAAATAAACGAGAAAATGGAGAAATAAAAAGGCTGCGGGTTGCCAGGAATCAGACAGATAGGTTATTGATCGAAGTTGATAGTGGCGAAGAAATAAATCGTCCTCAAGAAGAAGTTGATGACATAATAAATATAGAGTGAAAATAAGTATTACTTCCACGTTTCAAACAACAGTGAAACTCAGTTCGTCATCAGGGAAATATTGACACTCAGTCACATAACACTCATGAAGACGTAAACTTACTAAATTCGTATTATCCCTTGAGAGACAGTTACTTTGGCATACATCATTCAAGAGTATTTTATTCTTCTTTATTAAAACACTAAAATGCTTGATGCATACTAACACAAACTTTTATAGACTTTTTTTTGGTAATAGGCTAAATGAGGGTGATTCTGAAACATGTAACTACTCATATATAGCATAGAAAGGAAATTGTAAATAGGGGATCAAGGAAGGTACAGCAAGGTAGCCAAGGGTTGACTGGGGTTCCTGGGCTATAGTTTAAGGACCGACTCGGTGTCACCTGAAAGAGATGCAGGGATACTCTAGAAAACCTGCATCGGGTAGGTGGGGTATAATTCTCTCGCTCTTTCGAACGACGGGAGAGCAGTTTGCTGTGGGATCACGGCATTCTCTCCACAAGAAAGGAAGCAGTTGACCGAATGAACCAATAGGATCAGCGGACAACTCTTACCGTATGACCAAGGTCTGCGACCCCAATACACACACCTCCCAAAAGAGATGAGGTGCCTCGGCATGTGAGAACCTTAAAATCAGAGATACAACGAGGTATCCCCGTCATCATTCTGGGAAAAGTTCCCGCGAGAGAATGCTCCCAGAGGTAAGCCTCTCACTTTTAAAGACATGTTTCGAATACAACACAAAATCAATCTACATGATTATACATTGTATAATTGACAATATATATAATTTTAATTTCAATTTTGAAGATTGACTATGACATTGGAGTCCGTTCCAAAGATTTTTATCTGCAAATGATTACGATTTGGTGTTCTCTATAATTACATTAACGATCTATTGTTGCAGCTATTTGTTAATAATAATGAATAGTAAAGTTCAATCATTAGAAAGTTCCTACGTTATTTTACTGGATTCTATACAGGTACCTTGTTGGGAACATTAACCCCTTCGATTAGCACACATTTAACCTATTTCGATTGAGGTCGTCTTTAAAATTAACAGTAATTATTACTGCAAATACTTTAACACTCATGGACTATTAAATAAGCACAGTATCGTAAGAGAGTCTAAAAATCACGATTCATTAACGGGGTGAAAAATATTCCTGGTACTTTACTGAAGTTCTTTACCTTGGTAGTTAAAACTAATCCCGCTATGTTAAGGTTGTACAAAGTAGAATAATACTCCCGGTACAATGAAGGACTCATGAACACTACCCGTAACTTAAGGGTTTAATAATGTTGAAGTTGAGTAGGACAGGTCCGGTTGGGTGGTGTACACATAGGGGCACATTATTACGTTCTATTTAACAAAAGCATGTGAAAATTATTTCATACAATGCACTAATGAGGTAAATTTTAATGTTCTTTGTCTTCTCTCGTACATTTATGTAGTAGTATTCTTCTTCCTTTGGCATTCTAGCCCGCATTCGGGTCTTTGCCTACCAGGACGACTGCGGAATGTCATCTTATATATAACAGTTGTAGTAAATTCAAATTCCATTAGTATAAATTCTCTCTTATATGCATATATATGAAAATTAATCTAAGAATTTTTAAAATTTCTACTAACAATTTGTGATTTAAATCAGTGCATACTTAACAGTAATTATTATTTAACTACAAACATTTTTAATTAGAATATTACTATATTTCACTGAATTTTATTGAAAGAGTACCAGAATATCAGCTTAAAAATTTGAAAAATAATCTCTAACTTCGTAATTTTATTTTAAAAAAACTTTGCATTTTATTTAAGTGGTAAAACTATAAGTTACAGCTTCTTATTACTGGGAAATCCGTTACATATTTGAAACTTTCGGTAAAGTATGAGTTATGGATCACCTATAACACAAACGTAAAAATGAATGAAATCCGACAACTCTTCAATTTTAATATAAAAATTATGTGTATAGACGTTAATTATTTGAAATTCTCGCATGAAAACTATTCGTCAGACTTATAAATAGTAAATAATAAATTATTCAATCATCTTTTCCACTTGTCAGCAATTATAATGATTAAGTAATTTAACCTATGGCTTTTATGACCCTTCGATATTTATTAAGTTTGTACTGCAATACATAACTGGGCGAATTTTGAGTCATAAATCTTACAAGCTTCTGTGAAATAATTCAAGTTAGAAGGCGATTTATATAAAACCGAAATATACAAACTTACGTATTTAAGAAAATGTTTAATGTTGCTTGTCATCATCCTTGCATGTGTTCGTAATTTACCGAATATTTATGATCATACGCTTATGAAAACAATATTGACGACACATTGGGTGGAATTAAATATACTGCATTTCCCTGAATCCTGTATTACAATGCATGATGACGTCATAGACTTTTGAGACCTTAATCATTGGCATATATTTTTAACTCTAATTCCATATACGTTTCTCACTCCTCACCCTCTCCTATTGTTTTTCTTCGGGTTTTCAAGAGCAAGTGTACCACGTTTTGTTCATTTTCCTCGCGTATTTAAGTGTCTATAAATAATATAGTACTATCCTTCTTACTTATTTAGATAATGATATTAATTACGCCGTAATTTATGCTAACTTTGTTTTCTCTTTCTCTTCCTCTCTTTCTATCTATTTCCATCTGTGTGAAATCACCGTAAAACGAAGAACAGGTACCCCACTTTTCAACACTTTTAATTAAACCATTTTATTTCATTTTGTCAAATAATCTCAAGAGGATGGTGTTAGCTTCTGCTCTTCATTTGGATTTTATTTTTCAAAATCTATGTTAAAAAAAGTTCCACTTCGGACCAGTTTCCTCCGAATGGAGCGTATGGTTTAATAAACTTTCAGAGGTAAGTTCTTCTTTGAGATATTTCGCGAGGTTGCTTTACAAAAAGAAGTAGTGTTCTCTGCGTCCTCGTACGAGTGTGTGCAATGCTCACACTTGGTATTCTCCGCATTCTTGTATTTGTGTATGTATTCACTCAAGTTACCGAGGGCGCTCATTGTCTGTGGTAAGTAGTGCTTCATTGAACCATAACGTCGAGTAATACATGGCGAGACGTTCGGAATCAGTCCTATTGCGCCAATCAGTCGGATTCTCCCTTGCTCTGGCTTTAATTTTATTACGCGTGGCTGGCGTCTCCGTGTTGAGATCTCTTCTCCCTCGATGATCTTATATGGTTGTGCTCTTGGATAGTGTCCCACCAATAGTCAGATAGCTAAGGAGCCACCATTGCTGAGAATTATAAGATCATTCTACGTCTAAAAAATTCTTTCGTCACTTTTCCCTGTCTCACACTCTGTGTGTCTCTTTTCATATAAAGGAAGTATTTTTGACTCCCTTATAGTATTAGAAATATATTTTACTTTATGTAGCTACCGAGTTTTATTAACTCTTTCAAGGTTCCAGGAGTTTATTTGAGTCTCTTTGTATGCCAGAGGAATTTTTACTCTCTCAAGGAACTTGGAGTATATTAATTATGTTAACGTATCCGGAGCATTCTCGGCTCTCTTAAGGTACCGGAGTAATAAATGTACAGGTTTCATAGTCTTACTGTGCTTATTTAAGGTACCAGTAGATTGCTTGGCATGATTACAGTACTGTGAGTCTTCAGAACGGTTATGATGGCATTAACATACAGCAAACATAGGCAGGATATGGGTGGTGAAATGTTCAGTGTTCAAGAAAGTGACGTTCTCGACGCCGGTAAAAGCATGTGTTTACAAGTTTAAATAAATCCCCGGGCAACGCCGGGCATCCAGTTAGTATAAATGATATCAGGTAATGTCTTTCTTTTGGGTAAATAAATCAAACCGTATAGTTTTGTCTAATAGACTTTAAATAATGTAAGAGATTTTATGCTTTCAATTTATTTAGCAACATATTTGTTTTGAATAAATCGATTGTAAGATTAAATAATTGGAAATTGTTAACATACATTCAGTTTTTTAAAAAACTTGCGTCTGGAATTTAAGTTCTCACTTCAGCCCTGTTCAGATCTATGATGTTTGACATTAAGAGGTCTTTCTCCTTATTGAAAATTCTAAATCAAAATATTTTAAAGCTCGATTTCAAGACATGAGACAAGTACCCAAGAGCGCGGACTTCCTGATGCAAGTTATTCCCACCTTATACTATTAAAGGGGAGTTGCCTGTTTCAGGATAACTGTCATAAAGCCTGTTATCACCCCCCTCCTCCCCCCACACACACCAAATAAAGTAGACTATCCTTGGCTGTCTTCCTTTTCCTTCATTTGCTATTAAAAGGGTAGTTGCTAGTTACTGGACCACCTTTATGTAGCTTGTCACCAAAATAAAATAATAAGAGCTATAAATTAATTTTCCTTCAGTTTAATGACCAAATTTTAATATTGTCGGAACGACGCGTCAATAGACATTGCCATAACAAAATCAACGAAGGAATCAATTTATATACTTACAAATAATTCATAAGCTTCAAATATAGTTGTTATAAATTCATCACATAAAAGAATTCCCACATTTTAGAAGAAAGACAAGATTGGAAAAATGCCAATCGGACCAGAGACTGGAACCCAGGCCCTCCCGTTTTCCAGCCGGCTGCTCAACCACCTGAGCTAATCAGGTCCAAGGACCGATTCAACATCTCTCAAGTCTCGTAAACCTCAGCTACGTCTCACCTACCAATTTACTAATCACACTCGTCACACCCTAATTATAGGAAATACGTGACGAATGGACCACAGGCTAGCTTATGTTTACGGGAATAGAGAGATATTGAATCAGTACTTGGACGTCAACTCGGATTAGCTCACATGGTAGAGCATCCGGCTGGATATCGGGAGGTCCTGGGTTTGAGTTCCTGGCCCGGTTGGCCTTTTTCCATTCTTGACTTTCTTCTAAAATCAGCTATATGCTTCACTGAGCTTCAATTAAAGCATTTCCACTTCCATAGACTAGAATTCCGACAGTGATCTAAATTTCATGACAACTGACACGATGAGAAAGTTAAATCAAACAGAGTGTCATCACTCATAAAACAGGCAATGAAACGTTTTTCTTCAAATTTTTGCTAGAGAATCATTGAGCCTAACCTGTTACAGCGCAGGAGCAGAATCGCTTCCTATGGATGCTTTTCTCACCGGAGGGTAGTCAGGCAGAAAGATCGCAGACAAGCATGGTGCTGAGGGAGGACGGCCAGAGGACGGGGCTCATCTGTGGCTTCGGAACCACAAGGTCTGGTGACTCCAGCAGCGTTCCCTGCGTCATGCGCGAGGCGATAATCACCATCTACAATCGCTCGGAATGCATTAATAGCATGCTTCCGCGGGAAGATGCCACCATTCAGGGGACAATTTGTGCAGGAAAAATGGAAGGCGGAGTCGACACATGCCAGGTACAGAACCATACTCCTAATTCAGGTCGACCGCAGTCGATCGCGGAAATACGTCCACATTCCTCAAAAAGTTAGAAAATAGCCTATTATATAAAATTATATAAAAATATAATTTCCATTCTGATTTTCTGAGTATTTTGTTAAGTTGTATTTTTGTAGTAGTAGAATTCAGATGTTTATTGACCAGTCATACAGAACAAGTTTATGCCATCAGGTAAGATGTTCTACCAAGCGAGTCGTTCAGAGGCGATTCAATCACTGCTTCCAGACAATTCCATTTAACTACTCTCAGGCTATCAAATCACATTCGATTCTTTTCTCAACGTTGAACATTAATAACTGGGTTAAGTTAAGGGGGAAGGACGAATACACACGAAAATTAGAAATGAAATATTTAATAATTATAAATTAATTTTTTTATGGAAAATAATTTAGATTTTTATTTTAGATGATTAATAAATTTTGTCGAATACTTGAGATAAAAAAGTTTTACCTAACGAATAATAACCGAAATATAATATGGTAGGGAACTAAAATTAAATTAAAATATACAGTCTCCTTTACTAAATTTAAGGGGAAACGATTAAATCTTGATTTCAAAACATATTGGAATTAGACAAAATTTGTCTTTAAATTAAAAAATATTAAAATGAACAAGTTCCTGGCAAGCTGAACGGTTAATTATAAATGAAATTCCACTTCCTGTACCACTATGAATTGGTGATGTACAGACGATGATGTAATATCCCCTGATGTTGTCTTGTCGAGTCTAGAACTTAGAGTTTCCTCTCTAACGGTTCATACCTCTGTAAGTAAATTCTACATTTGTACATTCCGGAAGAAACAACAGTTCCTTCTTAATATAAGCTTGACATCCGTACGGCTGCAGGGTCCTTGGGGAACAAGGGTTAATCGGGGGATTTAACTCGTTCTATCCACCTTCCGGGATTTATTGGAAATGAGCATTCTGCGCAAGTAATGAGTGGAATAATTTGCAATGTTACCTACACTTCAACCTATATAACTATATAAAAATTATTTAGCACATTCATTGTGCATAATCTTCTCATTTAAAGCTGGTTATGTTTGTATGAGATTCAGTTAGTGATTTAAGAACATAAAAATAATTATAAAAAATCAAAATTAAGTTTCTGTCGTGAATATTTTAGCAATAATTAAGACGTTACGATACTGCCTGATGAAGAAACTAAGCCTATCAGTTGAAAAATTAGTACTGGCTTTATTGTTTGCTAATTTTTGGAGAGTGCCGGTCATAACTTTTCGATTCAAAACCTGAGTCTAATGTTGCTTCACAGTCGTTTTAGAAATCTAGTTTTAGGAATCGTCTCTTTGAAATCCATTCTCGGTTCTCTTGTCCACCTCTAGTTCTACCCCACCCCTCTATCTTACTTTCATTTTTTCGAATATTAGCTGCATACATTTTTGGTGGTCGATCTCTGAAAGTACAACTTAGATAATTCGTGCTCTAAGAAGTGATGAACGACGGGCCAACTACAAATTTAAATATGTTACATGTAAATATTTAACACTTATAGATTAGAGACACAAATTATCCCTTCATTAACAAAATGAATAAATCTAAAACTCTGTAAAGAAAACCAAATAAATAAGGAAATACAAAACAGCAAACGTTGGTACTATGTGAAAATGTCCGAAACAAATTTTAATGAGACGTTTGGCATTGCTTCTTTGCATAAAGTTGCAGCGTTTGAAGCGCACTTCATTTAACCTCGTCCAGCTGTACTTTTAATTATTTTCATTGCAAAAATAATTGCTCCCAATCATAGGTAATTCCAAAAAGTAATTAATTTGATTTTCAAGCCCGACCAATCGTGGAATTTTATTTTTGCATCGTTGATTTATTATGAACTCAGAGAATTTTTTCCCATTCAACCGACTTTTCTAGGTTTAACTGTGCATCAAATATTAAATACCCGTTGTTCAATGTAGTGTGACCTAGTTTACTGTCATACAGAGGCATTCGAGTTAGACCGTTATCCTCTACGGTCTGTAGTATATAAATTATTTCTGTGTTGGTTAGGTTTCAGCACTGTGTAGAAAAACTTAAGTCATTCTAGTATCAATATATTTATGCAATCCATAATTTAAGACAACTTTTGCATCATAAAAGTTGAACAACGGTGTTTAAACTATAACTCTTTATTTATTTCTTAATCTTGTCCTCTTATACCTTCTGGTGTCGAGGTTTTTGGCAGATTTTTGGGTTAGTTTGTCAACGACACTAATTTTCATCACGTATGTCTTTGACAGAAAAACGACTGCCCCTTGAGCTACTTCCAACTGTAACCTATTATCTACTATTATTTAAATCACATAACTGAAAATGTATTTTGTGGAGATAAGAGAAAAACTTCTGTATTTGTTTAGGAATGAGGTTGAAAATGAACAGTAAAATTATCGTTAGAAGTAACATGCGTGTGAACACGAACCTGACATGTCAATTTTTTCCTACATCTTCCGTCAGCTGCTGTAGATGAATCAAAATACTGATATTTTATTAAATTATTGCTATCACTGAATGCAAATTCACACACATTTCGACATAGATAAAATTTATAATATGACTTGTCCTGACATGTCAATTTTGTCCGACATCTTCCGTCAGCTGCTGTAGATGAATGAAAATACTGATATTTTATTAAATTATTGCTATCACTGAATGCAAATTCACACACAACATTTCGACAAAAGATAACAATTTATAAAATTTCATTCCAGCGTATATTTTATATATAAGTTAATTCCATATTAAATTATTATAAGTCAGAAAGTTACTTCTAATGTGTGTACTTTTCTACTTCGTACCACATTAATTATTTCCGCGTATCTGATGGTTCCCGTCAAACTCTTCAGCAATGATGTCTATCCCTATTATAACATATGCTAACTCGACATGACTGTACTTCAATTTCTTAAACTTAGAAATAAAGTTTCTTTCGCATTGACAAGAAAATGGTTCCGAAACCTAATTGTTTTGAGTTGTCTTTTGTTTAAAACGGCTGGTCTTATTTTGAAATTTAATGTTAACATTAGTCATTAACATTCCTGTTCATCCTTACCTTATTTTTTAGAGACTTGGGGTGTTTAGTCTTATACTCATCCTTCATCCTTTGTCTCAAGTGTACTGTGTTCTTGGCTTGTCATATATTTCCACTAACCCTTCAATCATTTGTTCTTATTCACCTAATTGTTCCACAATTTGTCTAGATTTTCAGGCACTATAAGTTCCTACACAACTAATAAATAATAGCCACAATATTTTATTCATTCGGCGATAATGGGCACTTAAGTGAACTTTTATTTATAGCCTTTATGTTATTGACATCAGCTTCTCCGAAATGTCAACGTTTGACACGAAACAGAGAAAATGCTTACTCAGTTAATTAGAAAAATATACTAATTGCTTTTTTTCAATTTTAAGGGTGACAGCGGTGGAGCCTTGCTAACATTGGTGCAGGGAAGATATACTGCGTGGGGTGAGTAAAATAATACTAATAATTCTGTAAGACTTTCCTGTATTGAATAAACACTGCATTAATAATTTTACTTTATCATTCATTGAAAGAAGTAATTATATTACTGTTACAAAGTTAATTATATATATATATATCACTGAATTAATAACTATTAAGTATCTTAACTTAATTTAGAATACTGTAAGATTTGAACTCCAAAAATATAGCTAAATCAAAATAATATCAACAATGAACGTTGAGACCAAAGAAATTTAATGAACAAAACACGTAAGAAAATAGGTAATCCAATAGTGATTTTATAAAAAATTTAATACGGTCTGTAAATTTATAGACTTATGAGAAAAAACATTTAGTTTCTTATTCAATCAATTAGTCCTCCATCGAGGAAATAGGATTTGTCAAATATACGAATACAAGAAATGAATAAAATTTACCATTAAAATGTTGAAAGACAAAAATTGCAGTTTACAAAAAATGAGTATAAATTTCTTGAGACAAAATATAATAATTAATTATTATAACTATTATCCATTTAACCCAGCACAGAAATCGGCTTCCTGAAGTTGCAAACAAAATAGTTATATAATTTGTAACAATGTTAAAAATGTTAATATTGCAGTAATTAGAGAAAAGATAACAGTATTAATCTTCAATTGTCATTTGACGGGGTAGGCAGCAGCAAATCATACGTCGTTTCCCGTCGGCGCATTCGGACGGATACTCATTTCAATCCGAGTTTTCAATCGCAACATTTTGACGCTTTTTTTGGAAGTATGATCTCAGTAAAGAAAGGGAAACTGGTTCCATAAAAATATAATTTTCTGAGTAGAATATCAACATCTACTAAATCAATGAATGAAATCAATTGAATGAAGTCGTATGAAGCCCTGTTGGTAAATTTTCCTCTAATAAAATCATGCTGCGTTGTAGAAATAATTTAAAATTTTCTTAGAAAATCTGCAATTCTCATATGTATTGCTTTCTCAATAATTTTGGAGAATTTTGGGCAAGAGAGAAATAGGGCGATAAATGGAGACGTCTGTTGTAGAACCCTTATGTCCACAAAGGGATTCAGATGCCCGCAATAATTTTCACGTAGAACACAGCTTTTATGGTGTCTTCGATCTTAGGTTCAGATTCCATGAAAGCCCAGCTGAAAATCTCCATAACACAATACAGCCCCCACCGACCGACTTGCATCCATTGCGAGGCGAATGCTTCGAGTAGTCGTTCGCCTGATGGAACCATAGACCAGATGTACCAGGAAACGTGATTCATCCGATCAGGCGAAACTTTTACATTGATCCACTGACTGCCCCGATAATCTCGAACCAACTGTAATCGTAATTGACGATATCTATGAGTCAACATGTGTCCATCATCCCATGTTCAATAGCATGCGCTGTACGGTGTCCTCCGAAATACTTGAGGATGTACCGCAATTGTACTCTGCAGTCACGTCTGTCACAGATCGCGTCCTGTCTTGCTTAACACATCGGGAATGACTGCTCCGAATACTTTTATGAGAAGTGACAAACCTGTTGACGTCTACGACTGGTTCCCATTTCCTTCAATCCCTAACCAATTATGCTCACGACAGTATTAAGCTAGCTGCCGACCACTTTCACCGATTTCTAGATATTCATTTCTGGCGTCGAGCCATAATAATATGCCATTTGCGAGTGGACTTTCTTACGGTACGTGTCATTGTTATATGATTCCTCATTCGTATTTGCTCCATTAATATACTTTCCTCATCGCGTGACGAACTCGCAACGTCCCCAGGTGGGGTTTAATCTCACGTCTGAAATCTGATTTTTCACATCAGTGTTTTGAAGAAAAAGCTGAACTCAATCAATTTTGTAACAATTTTATTTGCATTGTAAGAGAAAACAATATTTAAACGTGTTTGAGAGGGTACAGAAATCCATTTCATATCATAAAACTACCATATCAATTTAGTCGTTGTGAATACTAATAATATAGAGAGTCTATTAGTAATTATCAAAACTTCTAATGTATTACCGAGGAACTAATTCGATGAACTGGAATACTCTGGACCGAATATGCTTAAGGCTAATGAAAATGTGGCAAAACAGTTAAAACAGTATAAAGAAATTATGACACTCTCACTGCGTAATCACCCGACTGTGCTGATACGTTTAAATTGAGAAGTTAATTAAAACAATATCAAAATTTATTTATCGGTTGTCACAAATGAAGAAATTTAATAATTTTATGATGTTTCATTGCTTATTAATTTTTTTTCGCTGTCGTGGTCCTATTTGGTTTTCGAGAGTTATTTTTATGTCCAATATTTTGACCAAACCTTCATGTACGGACTTTTGTATCTTATATTCCATTTATTTCGTAACATAATCGTCTTCGTATGTAATTAATTCCCATGCATTATTTTGTCACACATCCAACTATACCAACGCAACGCTTTATATTGCAGTTATTGTTGCTTTGTTTCACCCATTTATCAAAATATTTCTAATTCTACTTGAGTAAGCTAGTATAGTAGCTGTTGTAGCAACTTGTCAGTTGTTAAATATTATGAGCTTGTACAATTTTATTTTCCTACTTCTTCAGCACAATGGTTATATATTTTTTCTGCTCGCAGGAATCGTGTCCTTCGGGTATGACTGTGCAAAGAAGTATATGCCAGGAATCTACACTAGCACAGTTTGGCACAAACCCTGGATCCTGAAACAAATGGAAATGACAGATACTTCTTCGGCAGCGGGTGTCGTTCCTCAGCCGAACGCAGGTGCCAGGAGAAAACTAATGCGCAGGAGAAAACAAAATGCTCGTCGAGCACTCGGAATGAGAAGGCAGCGGCAAATAAACCAAAGGAGAAAAGTATACGGGAAATAGAACAATGCCGACTACTTCGATTCACCTACAAATTGTGCTAGTTAATGAGCACTAAATGCCCCGAAATCATTGTCATTGTACAAATAAATGTAGCATAAGGTTGTGCTTCCTTTAGGTTATCTTCTGCTATATCTCATTACTGTGCCATCATACATCAAACATTGTAAATGACAAACATTATTCATCTGAGAAAATAAATGTAGAAAACGACGTAAATAAATTGTAATTAATTATTCTAAACAAAATGATGACGAGTATTACCTAATGCCTTACGGACAAATGTACTACTTCAGTTTGTGATGTGGTGTCAACCTTACAAAAACTAATTATTAATCAATATTTTGATTTAAACTAAAACAATTTATTTAATTTTCAACATAATTTAATTTAATAATTTCATATTTTTACAAACTTAATTGATGACGCAAAAGAATCTGTTTTAGGAAGCAATCACTAGGAGTTTTCTAAGAGAAAACCGTAAGTAGATTTCTAAAAATTATAATAGCTATAATTAAAGAACAAAACAATTTATATGAAAAATATTACTTTAAAATTTTAATGTTTAGTAATTATTAATTAATTGTTTAATAATTTCAAGAATCTTTATTAGATTACTAAATTTGGTGAGCCCCTTGTCCTTTATACTTGAAATTTAGTCAGTATCAATCACAAGTCTCCCTATTTGCATAGATGAGACGGCCAAAGTTTTTGCGCATTACGCATTCCAAAGCAATCGTCCAATACAGTAATAAGTCATAGTAAACAAAAGTATCCGAGTAAATTGTAGCTCATATTATTCTCCAAACTTTCACGTGTAAGCTCTGTAGAAATCACAACTCTTAACGAACGCCTAGTTAAAAATATATTTTTTTAGATTTTAGCCTTTTGTACAACTAAAGTTATAGCACGGGGTTGTTTTTTTTTAATTCGAGACGAACTCATTTTCGAATCACCTATGTAGGACGTGGGACACACGTCCGGAAATACCACTCTGGACGATTCACACTAAAATTAACAATATCGAAACTTGAGAAATATCATAAACATAACCGCTGATGTAGTGGACTTACAGTTGAGATTTATTTATCCTTATTATTAATTGAGTTTTATTAAGAGTTATCTGTTGATCCCATTGGATCAGTCGGCTAACTGCCTTCTAAAACTGGTGGAGACACGGAGAAGGGAATTCTGTGACCCCGTCATTCGGAAGGGCGAGAGAATAATACCCAATAGCCCGACCTACCTGATGCAGGTTTTTAGGGCATTCCCAACATCTCTTTAGGTGAAACACCTTTTTCAATTCCCTTCCTATGCTATTAAAGGAGAGGTGCCTATTTCAGGATTACCCTCATGTAGCCTGTTACACACACAAAAAGGCTTATAATTGATTCAAGCATTTCTATTGTTCTTGGATTAGATAAATTTAAACGTAATATTCATTTATTTACATTAATGAATCTTTTTGATGATTTTGTACAACGTACTGTGTATGTTATACGGAATTTTCACTTTAGAGGTGAAACTACACGTGCTATTGCTTCTGATTTTACTCGCAATAGTAGGGTGTTGAAAAATGTGTCGAATGTTTTGAGAGGTGGTAGTAACCAGCAAAACAAGAAAAAAGTTCAATAAACATTGGTCCGGAAGCGCATACTTTCTGAGATCTGTACAGTTGTACATAGGGGCTAAAGACGTTTGGTTATCAATAAGTATAAGATAAACATCGAGGAAGCAAATACCATATTGGCACAGTAGTTGCCTCGGTGACCCATCAAGTAGCCTGTGAGACCCTCTAGGCGAGAAAACATCCACGTCCAATATGATGTTGGGCCGACTTTTTCAGCGTCTTAAGGACACAGATCCTCTAACATTCCTCAAGATGAACAGTGGAAGGTCTCCGTCAGTCCGTACACTTTAGATGGAGAGATATATGCTGCATTTATTGGGCGAGAGACCTGAAACCAAAGCGCTGTGATTGCCAGCAGTAATGGCTCTTGCAGAAATAAACTCCTAACCAATAGTTTTCGTCGAAGATTTCATTTGCCGAAGACGTGGGGTTAACAGGATATGGCGCTCGTAATAAGCTGTGGGCTGATGAAAACACCGATGTAGTGCAGAAAGAGTGTATGGGCGGTGTTACTGGCGATAAATTACTAGGGGCATGCATTCTACCACAAATATTTAATGGGGCTCTATCACTAATTTCTTGTTAACATATTGTCTATATTCGCTGTACTCACTCTACTAGGATATTACTCTTAATAAAAAACAAATAACCAAAACCTTTATTGTTCTCAACAGAAAACACCGTCTAAAGTTAGCTTTCGTTTGTTTAGCCACATTCATTTGCGAAACAACCATTAAAATACAAATTACATCAATTTTACACTATGCAACATAGGCAAGAATACATAATGAATGTAACCTGTCTCCAATTACTCGTTCCATCTAACTGTACTATGAACTGCCTATACTCATCATCAGCTGAGTAACACGTGCAACTATATAGATACTGACTGTGTGAGCTATTATACTATTATACATCAGTATTATCTATCCCTGGTGCTGATAACGTGAGTCAATAAATGAAAACATACAGAATCTCGATATTTCAAGAAACATCGTAAGAAACATAATAAGAATTCTATGATTATACATTTTAATATACATATCAAGTCTTGATTAACTTAGTTTTATTTTTATTTCGTAATGACATATTTATTCTGTCTTATGTTTTTATGTATATAATAATCTTCTAATGAAAGGTAAAAATGCATTAATTAACATTCAGTAGATACAATACTCTTCAACTAAGCAAAATAACATTTTTTAAACATTATCGTTATAATTTACTAAGTGTAGTTATTATAGTGACTATCCATTGTCTCCCCTGTTACAATGTTACCAATATTCTTCCAATGAAATCCAATATAACCCGAAAGGCAATATCACTTGTACATTTATTAATTGCCGAATGTATCAATATATTACCGTACATAACAGTTTTGTTTACTATAATATTTACCACCGTTATTTTACTAATGACATTAATAAAATATTTGATCTTACAGTAAAATTTTACTAATTACATTATTTAAGTAATTCAGAACATCTGCATACAATGATCCTACAATTTCGACCTTATTTCTTCTCATTCCATGCATCATTTTCAAATAGTTTATATGTTAAAAAAAGAAAATAGTATTCGTGAATTATGCATAGTATTTAAATACACTCGAAAGCTATTTTTCATGTAGAAAAGAATTAAGGGTCTGCATTTCGAAGATTTTCATCAAACTACAAAAACTACCGCAGGATCCTGCATAAACCAGTGCCATCCCTTAAAGTGACAAACTTTTTTTCACGACAAGAAGAGATAAACATTATTCAAATAATGGCGAGACTGAGAAGTATTCAGAGAAGAATCATATATTGTTAAAGCAATATATAAGAATAAATAAGTGTTCTTCATTGAATTAATCTAGATTACTTGTCACGGTACACTACACATACGTGAATGAAGTGAAACATCTGCGTTTATTCAGAGTGCGTTTCATAACTTGTCCAGCTTATAAATATACGTCTTTGTTGCAGTTCCCAGTATAATGGAGACGTTATCTAAATTAAGTTTCGTGTTATCTCAAAATAGGTTGCTACAAAATTCCTACTTGTTTTCTGTGTAATATTCATAAAAAATAAAGATTACAGGATACCAATTATCTCAAAAGAAGCGTTCGTTTAATCCGTATACATAAATTTGTACTTTAAAAACAATCTTTCATAATTGATATTGAAGACGTGCCCACAGCAAAAGGAATGGCGTTGAATTGAAAGTTAGAAGCCTTTTAAAAAAGTAATCAGTTGCACTTTTCGTGTCGGAAAAGTGTTGCCTTAAATATTTTACTACAAAAAATTTGTTCACTAATCTTGCATGCCTTTCAAAAATTAATTATCTGAACATATTTTCCAAACACAAAAATTTAATTTTGCAATAAAGAATATAAAATTGTCTGGGCTGCGTTCTTCACATTCCAAATATTATTAAATATATTTTTGGAATATGTTAAAAATTACATGAAATTTCTTCATAGAAGTTTTTTATCATTTTAGTACGTCTTAAATTATTGATCACCCTTACCTTTTAAACATATTTTACCGCTTAATTCGTAATTGATTTAAAATGGGAATAACTAAATCTAAATTCATTGAATTATTAGCAGATTTTAAATTGAATATTTCGATACCACGTTGTATGTGTATTGTAACAACATGGAAAACTTCTTCATGCTGTTATTTAGAGACTTAATTAAAATTGCCTCCATACCTCGTTCCTCTATTACAAATATAGAACATTAGTTTTGTACTTGCCATCTGAGATTATAATATTTTCATTTCAATTTTCGAGATTGTATTATTTAATAATTTACGTAATTATTGTTAATTATTTAAACTTAAAATATAAGTAAGTTGGTTAATATTCTGTCCACTCCATTTTTACATGTAACAAGCAACACAACATTGGTACGCCGAACATATTATTACATATGACACAAAATAGTTCATCGTATTACATGTACAAATAATTCTTGCCAGTTCCTAGCTCAATAATTCACTTAACTTTCTATTTGAAATATATTGGAATAAAAGGCATTAAGGAAAAATATTAAACTGAAATGTTTTATACATTTGTTAGTGTAAAAAATAATTATATTTCAGCAAAAATAAATTAAATCTTCAAACACTCACAATATGTCAAAAATTGAATGCATTATTAATAGAATTGTTTAAAATAATAATTAAGTTTCAACAAGTATTATTCTAGGAAAGACAAAGCTATTATCTCTAGCTTGTTATTTGTGAGATTGTCTTCCTTCCTTGAGATAAACAATAAAATTATGGTAATGAACTTAAAATTGTCACCTATTTCTGCAAGCCAGTACCTATGAGTCTATAGATAATTTCTGAAACGAACTTTTTTTAATTGATACGTGGAATACTCTGTAGGATTAAAGAATGGACATTGACAGGACAGTATATGTCTCTTTACATTCAATGAGAAAAAAGGGAAATAGGTTCACAGTTTTTAAAGAAAAATAGTTTTTATTATACTGCAGTCAATAATCAGAATCTTTCGTCCAAAAATAGAAAGAGAGATCCTCTCAGAAGTAGTTAAAGCCAGACGCAATGAAAGATGAAAAATTCTTTAATTTAGTGTGGTTTAAACCTCTTCTGAGATGAGATTAAATGTTACGGGTGCCTCGGATCTCTCTTGCTATTGTTTTTTAATTCGTGTGCCGTTCTTACTTAGCGACCTTATACCCACTGGGAAAAAACCTAAAAAAATGCATGAATATATGCCGAAATGTTGTTGCTATGAAAGCTGTGAAAGGTCATAAATTATTTTATTTTAATTTGTTTATTTTTATATGCGTAGGAGGAGGGAAATCATACATAAATTCTATTTCAAACGTCCCTAACCACTTATTAAATATCATTCATGATCAATTAAAATAGTATAATGGAGTTTACACTCCCATAACAGATATTTCAAAAACTTGTGAAGACGGTTTTAGTTCTCATATAAGTTAAGAATTTATTAAAAGTTTGTCACTCACTGTTATTTTCTTTGCAGTGTAGTTGTGAATTGATTTAGAAATTAAGTAAAATATAATGTTACATCTTAATTTCAAATATATTATTCCTTTTATAGAAGTGAAACTACACACCAAACTACCAAGTCTCGAGGAGGATGCAATCAGGAATATTTTTGAGCACTAATTGAATTATTGCAGAATAGAACCTTGATTATGAATTTTTATGGGGATTTCTGCTTCATTTCGGACCTCAATATTGGTTGTCTTATCCCTACAAAAACAACAACGACCTCCATACGCGATGGTTCTCAATAAATAGGGAAAGAAAACCACGACGCAGATCCGAGCATCGCACCTCTAGTTCACTTTACGAGCTGTATGTAGTAGAATTCTTGTAGTTGTAAAAATATTTTGTTTTTTCTTAAAACAGGTATATTTATTAAATTTTATTTACAATTTACTTCAACACTGAGTACTAAGTAAATGTTATGGTTGAAGTAATGTTCACATTGTGAGGGAGTACTAACTGATGTTTCTTTAACTATTTGTGCCAACTTCACTGCTGAATAGATCACTGAATCATGTTCTCTTGTATAAGGGACGTTTTCATGTTGTTCTTGTATTAATCTATTTGGATTATCCGTTATTTATCTCTTATATCTCGTCATTAATTATGCTAACCTTTTCGGTGTGCTTGCCGACAAACCACGGAGCGTTAGTAATTATGCAATTTTGATTGGAATCTTCGTAGAATGGATAAGGATGACTTTTTCCTACAATCTTATAGTTTCAGTCCGCATGTCCTCATTGTATTGAGTACTGTTTTGTAAGTCAATAGTTTATTTTGAAGGAATGATTTGTTGTATCTTCGTCCCGACACCCAATTCATCTGCTTGAGCTTTAGATCGAGTTGTTTCATTTTTATTTGAATGTGTTTCTTCCACGTTAATTTTGGCCGAGTATTTTATCTCTGAAGAAGTGGGGATTCATTTTGATGGGATAGGATGTAGTTTGACGCAGTCATCAAGCACGTCAAGGTGTTCTTGTAAATGTGAAAAGGCCTTTCTCACAATCTTTGTCTGTCTCAAACACTGCTACGTCGTCAGTGAATATTGAGATTTTTGTGTTATTTGATTCTGGGATATCCACTGTGTAATGCAAGACATTACCCTGGGGTACATCACAGTTGGATTGTTCGTTAATAATCTTCACTATGAAGGGTTTATTTGATAGGTACGATTCAATTATAAGAAAGTAATTAAAACACGTTGCCGACCTCCTGTGGTGTAGTGGCTAGCGTTGCTGCCTCACAACCCAGAGGTCCCGGGTTCGAATCCTGGCATGGGCTTAGATGTTTGTGTCGTCATGGTCGAGAAGACCGGGATTAAGAATGTTGGAGGATCGATAAGCTGACCAGGTGTCACTCCAAACTAGGAATGTGTCATGCAAGATGACAGTCCGCAGTCTACTCGGTAGGCCCAGTCCTCAATGGGCTGTAGAGCCATGGGGAAAAAAAGAAAAAAATTAAAACAGGTTAAGGCGTTGAATCATTCAATCGCCAAAATCCTCACAAGAGTTTCGTAGTAAACTCCATACAACACGCATCCTTAAATTACTGTGGTGGTCCTGTTCACTATTCCCATCTTAAGTGCAGTCGAATAAAGCCATTTTATTAAACTTGGCAAGACAGTCTTGAACATCATCTGACCAGACTGGGAACCGGACAGACACAACATCTTGAAATGAATTTTATAATGTTATATTAATATATAAAGAATGAACCTCCATTATAATAACAAAAAACAATTTACTTTAAACTTAATAAATTTACATAAATTGTACAATATCCCCATTTTAACATTATCAGCCGGAAATTCTGTATTTACATAAAAATGATACAAATAAATTTTTTATGACTATGACTTATAAATCTCTTCCCTCATAGAGCGGAAATATTTCACACAAAAACACTTGGACCTGGCAGTATAGAAAACCAGCAAAAATATTAGAGGGGTAATTACCGTGTCAGCATAATGGGCCTTTCAGCGTCTTCACTCGCTGTTATTTCCTCCTAATTGGGTCGTTCTCGGTCAAACCACGCAACCGCTTCTAATGTCTCTGGTTCAGGACCATTTCCCAGTCTTCGCCTCATCTCAGACTATCTGTGCGATAATGTGATCATTTGCGCTTAAATCTCACAATATGTCACTAATATCCTCTTATCAACCGCTCTCGTCTCCTCATCTTCCCCGCTTCTTAAATTCGTATTGAAAATATGGCAGGGATGGATATTAACCAATCAGATTTATCGCTCCGGGGAAGAATAGTTTGCTCCTCTCCCCCAAGGATTTTGGGGAAATCCAGGATTATTCCCAGTATCTGTCTCCACATTTCAGTGGTCGCGGGACAATCCCCGCTGGCGTCCGAATGTCTGGGTTTTATTACCCCTGTTTGTCTCTTCTTCTTACCACTAAATCGCCGAAGTCCGAGTAGATGTGTTTGACCGTTACAATATATATTTGATACATTAGACGTTCGCGTTGATTCGTAGAAGTATTTGATTTTAGACTCTCTCTGAAGAAAATACGACTCAAAACTATGTTTAAGATCACAGTTATTATTCTTTGAACCAGCTGCAATAGAGGAAGGCCTTTGACTGCTTTTCTAATGGTCTCATGACTTGGTTGAAATTTTAAGCGAAGAAATATGTTGAAATTTTTAGCGAAGAAATATGTACGTGTAGACACGGATTCAGAATCAGAGTAATACTTCCAGCCACCTGGTCCTGTTTATTGTCAAAAATATCGTGTAGGAATATAGTATATATACAAGATCGCAATTCTACACAATTACCAGCTCCAAACGCAGACAGACAATTCCTGTAAAAAATAGTGTTCGGTTTGTCTATTTTGTTTTGTACAATTGGTGCGGCATGCGTTTTTCCCTGATAAAGCAATTTGGACAGCACTTACACCAGAATCAGTAATTAGTGGGCCACAACAACGGGCACGCCTGTTCGCTGCAGCTGCGACTTGTTTTACTGCAGTCCGTGTGGCCTACCTACACCATTAGCAGCACTGCATCGCAGCGAATTAAAATCTATGAACGGCAGCAGCAAAGTACCTTCCATTACGCAGTTAGCGGAAACTGATAATCATCTGCCAGCTGCGGAAGCTCCAAGTGCCGACCAATATAACTAGGTGACAAAAAAGGAACTCATTAACTCAAACTATGAAACGAAGAAACAAAAGCGACCTTAAATGACGTCCTCATTTGATTTTTATAATACCGCGCCATATTTTTAGAAGCACAACAGACGTTATAATAATGAAAGTAAAATAAGCCTTTATTTCAGAACGCGTGAAGGCTCCAGCAGATAAAAATGTCCTATTATGTTGAAGTTATAAATGAGGGATATACTTTATCAGACATATCTTGAATATTAAAAAAAAATCTTAATCATGTTTTTCCTTCTGTAACCACTTTATGGAAAAAAATAATATGTGACGGAATTCCCCTCAAATAAATTCAATCCACATTCATTATAATGCCTATTTTTGGAACACATGGACCGGATCGTACGTTGCGAAATTTGATGTCAAATTAATAATAAAATATTACGTACTACATATGGATTGGCTTTTCCCTTTCTCTTATGAATGAATAAATTTATTAGCCCTGTAACTGAATTACACTCGATGGCAGTTACAAAAAATTAGATTAAAAAAAAGTAATTTGAATAATAATAATATTACAAATAAAACATGAAGATAAAATTAAAGTACCCGTTGTTTAGCTAGTATTTTGTCGCAATACATTTCACTATACTTGCACTCAGTATAACTTAAACTTAATTATTCTTCTTATTCGGAGGAAATGTTTCAAAAAACTTCTGCAGCATACGCTTTAAAAAGAGCCCGGAGACGTAAATTTTGCAGTGTTTTCCCTAAAATATCCCAACCTAATTGATGAACCTTCCCATTTCCGTGACCAGAACAACGCTCAACAAATTTGGTTTGTACCCTTTCCAGTAATGTTTAGGAACGCATCCGAACAAATACAGCCGAACTATAGTAGAGGTCGTACGAAGATTTATACGCAAGTTCGCGTGTTTCAGAGTTTACCTTTTTTTAAATCCGCATAACGAAATGTATTGCTTTCCACACTTTCATAGTCACACATTCTACTTTATGCTCCCAGCACGCATTACTGCTCAAGTATATACCATTTCATTACCACTGAGTATATAGTTAAGTTCTATTTCAACGTGACGACTGCTCAAAATTATTACAATCCTCGTGTTACAACTTATTTTCATTTTTTTTATCAAGTACCCAACCTCATATTTTATTTAAATCATTTGGAAAAATTCTCCATCGATCACATTTTTTACGTTCCGATATGTTACGTAGTCGTCAGCAAAGAGCTGCACCTGAAAATGAATGTCAGAAACTAAATCATTTACGTAAACTAGAAATAATAAGGGACCAATAACGGAACCCTGTGAAATTCCCGGTTTAAAATTCGCAACTGAGGATAATTCACTCCCTAATTTAACTATTTATTGTCGGTATCGTAAAAATCTCCGTTATCCATAAAACCACTCGACTATCAATCCCAATTTTGGACATATTCTGCAATGATATGTAATGAGGTACAAGATCGAAAGCCTTTGCAAAATCTATTCTCTCTTCCCCATTTGTCAACCGTTATTTTCAAGCTCCTTACGGATGTACTCATTAAATATATTAGTACCGTGTTGAGTGCAGACCCTAATGATTTTAAATAGAATAGTACACAATATGAAAAAAGCAACAGTTATGTACAAAAATCTACTCAATGATGTATCACCTGTAGGCACAAATTTGGCTGTTATATTTTTTTAAAAATAAGAAACATATAATGACCAGCTAAGATTTTCTATTTGATAATAATTTGACACTCACTGAAACAAGATGTATTCATTAATTAGTAATTGAAAATGAAATATTAATAATGAAATCTTATGTCTTTAAAATGATAACAGATAGCTATGTCTTCAAATAATCTGGGAAATATAGTCTTTTAACAATAATAAAAATAGATAAAGTTGTTAAAATTGTAGTTAAAATAACAACTGCTAGGCACTCGATAAATAGCAAAGCCGGGAAGACCGTTCGCTTTAAGTAAACAAAACAAATGTCAACGATGTTTGACTAATCTAGTACTACTAGTACATAAAGTTTTTTTAACAGATTATTATTTTGAAATTGAAATTAAAATTAAAATGTTTTTGAATAAGTAACTGTACGAAGACCAAAATTGTATTTCTTACAGTGTTATTTTTATTACAGATGATTATGGACAAATAGTTTGAAAACTCCTGTATTTAATAACAAATAAATTTTTGTTTATATATTTTTATACTGTTTTTATGGTTTAAATGTTTTCAAGATGTGGTATCACTGGAAGATTTTTAGTTAAGTACGATACGTTTTCTCAGTTTAATTACAATTACAAATAATGTTCAGAATTATACGTTTTGAGAAATAGCAAGTTGTATGATGTTTTCAGCAGGAGACGGAAAAATATGGAGGGGAACATTGTCGTTAGGCGGAAATACTCGGTTTGAAGGAATCTGGCAGAACGTTACTATCATTCTTAAATCGTTATTTATATTCTTATTGACAGGGGCAAAAAAAATTTCCCCGCGCTGTATTTACCATCTCTTAAATTTTACGTTCAGTAAAACGCAATCTTTTCATAATACTTTTCACACTACTAAGTTACCGTTTAACTACAACACCAAGTCAGGGGACGATTAAACTTCTTTGTTTGCTTTATTGAAGGTCGTATAAACTACGAGGTAACTAGCGACCGAACTGATTTAGGGGTTACGAAAAGTGAAAATTGAGCATGTTATATTACATCATAAGAATTAACTGTTTTCAAGAACCTGACATCTATTTCTTGGTAGTCCGGTGAGTGGTTGATCTGGCCTGGGTTGATCTCTCCGAGGATCTTCGAGAAATTTACTGCAGGAGTTGATAAGGTGCTCCATGGTGATGATCCTGTGGCAGAAATCGCAAATTGAAGGAGGACTGTTTGCATATATGTAGGAACGTGTTAATTTGGATTGTTGACCGGTTCGTACTCTAGATGTCTTCTGGATGCCTTTTATTTTCAGTCATCTGGCTATTTCTCACTAATTACACAAGTGATAGTTTAACGAGACTGAAGAAATATGTATATCATCAAGCCAAACTTTTCAGTCGGACTATACGCTAGAGATTTTTCGCATAAATACCGAAATTAAGGTTGTTAATTTTTAAAGCAAATTGATTATTTAAAAAATTTAAATATTATAAATTTATTTTCAAATATAACTTGTATTTAAATCAAGCGTTAAAATAAAATATTTAGTAAAATACTTTGAATGCATGCAATAATTTTTAATATCACATTGAATAAAAAAGGTAGTTTCATTTGAAAATTATTGCTTAACCGTTTCATGTTGATGCAATTCTAGAAACTTAATTTCCTTGCTAGAAATCATTGTAAAAGTTTTTGTTCCTTATTGTATTATCTGAAAATTTCACAAAATGGTGGCTGCCAGTAAGTAACTTGAAAATTTTATTTCATAATTACGTATCAAAATTGTGTGATAAACCATAGTTAATTAAATTTATTAAATTTAATACTAAAACCCGGTCTCACATCAGCCGTAATAGATTGGGAAAGGACGATTCAATGAAACGTAAGCGAATCCCAATTACTTAAATAGGGTACGTTCCATTATTTTGGAAAAAATTAAATAAAATATTAAAATCATAACCATTAATAATTTTAATATTAAAACAACACAGATCGTAAACTTCTCATGAAGTACTGTATTAAATTTCTCTTCCTTCGCATCCTCAGCTCACATAAACACGCTTGCACAAAATACTACTTGCAAATAAAACGCTGTAAAATCAGCCCATACTTATTCTTGAGAACCCGTAAGAAGAAAATCACTGATAAAAAGAAATCCAGTAGTAAAATTACTGGCGTGTATTTAAAAATGAGAACTCATGTATTTGTCAACAAGCTGTTTTATTCCTCAATTTCTATATTCATACATAATTTTTTTTCGTAAAGCCTGCCTTTCCACTGTTAATTGTTTGATTAACGTTAATTGAAGCGAATATTGTTATTCAGTTGTTTTGGGAGTTTGATGCAGCTCTTCCGTAATATTAGTTAAATATGTTTGGGAATTAATGAGTAGTATAAATCGTATAAGTCAGAACAATATTAAAATTATTAACGTTATTTCCTTACACTACACGACGGTTCGTCCCTTTGTTTGGGATCTCGGCTGGTGTTTCAACTATAAAAATACAAATAAAATGTTAACAATATAATATGTATGATAAAATTACTTAATAAATTAAAAATTGCTTATATAAACAAGAAAATTTTTCTTCTGAACTAATCCGCTACTGACTTTATTACAGACAGTCTTTTTGAACTAAACATAGGTCTGTCATTATTTTATCAAAATAATAACGTAATATAAAATAATACCCATCACCATGAGTAAAACTAACTTCTTTTTTCTGATAACCATGCAACAAATAACCGAAATATCTCTCCGTGTGAGATTTACAATTGTCGTATACATATTCGAAATTATTTTGACGTGCAGAAAAACCATTACCATTTCAGTTAAAGCGACTACTCGTAATTATGGTTTTATGACGTTAAAACCACCTCTGCTTATAGTGAGAATTTTGTGCAATTATGCGTCGGCACTAGCAGCTGTTTGGGGTGAATTGTCGGTGAAAGGGGCGGAAGTTTCCTGGAAAACCGCGACGCTCGTCACGTGCGAAGCGTCAAATGGGAATGCTGTGTTCCGCTCCGCAGTTAACTGCACGACGCTGCGGTGCGTCGCGACGCCTGCTGACGGGGATTCAAATCGCTCTAACTCGCTGCGCGAACAAGTAATAAGCCTGCTACTAATGCAGTTAGAAATTCTGTGTGCTGCCGCTCGGATCAGATTGCTTTTCTACAGTCTGCTATACTGCTTCTGGCTCGATTATTACGAATGAAAGTTTTGCGGAATGAGATAATCAAACTTCCGACAGAAGAGTTATTGTCGGCAAAAATTTAGTAGCAATCATATTCTCGCAATCTTCATTTAATTTTCGCTTTTATATCATGTTTCCGGAGGGAATGAATGTTTCTAAATCGGTACGGAATTTATAATTAAAATTTACAATGTAATAAGAGCTTTAATATACTCACATTTTCACACCTACCACCACAAAAGTGGCTTTGATTCAGGCGACATTTACATATGAGAGAAAATTCAACTTAACGATATGTTGACAAAGTTAGTCAGCTGAACGTTTAAGACATTATTAACTATTACTAATTTACAATAAATAAAAAGACAGCCAATAATTCAGCACATAAATTATCATTATTTATTCAAAAGTGAATTTTCATCTCCTGTTTGAGACTTCCTCAGGAGTAAAATTTAGCAATTCATCATATTTACTCCTTGCCTCCCTTCACCGAAAAGATTATTGAATGTACATGTAAATGATTTAGTGTCGCGTACCATCTCCAGTGATTGTTACGGTCAAAATTATCTAATATATAATTATATAGTAAATACATAATTTAAATTAATGTTCCCAACTAGGAAAAAATGATTCTGTAACAAATTGAACTCATGTCTAACATTTCTGAAAATATAATTTTGTCAAAACAAACGTAGTTGTTATAAATTAGTTGTAATAATTATAAAATTATTTTTATAATTTATTACAAGTTTTTGGTATTAAGTCGTTATTGAGATCAATCTTACGTTACTAATAAACTAAAAACGTTACACTATTCACAATTTGCATATATGAGATTTCATAACAATATGGGTGTGATTAATTTGAAACATTTCTCAAATTACAAAAGGTGTGGTTCAGCATTAGCAGATCCAGAGAAATATCTTGGCTACGGAGCAGCATTATAAAATTTATATTTCATTAATATATGAATTAATTAATGCAACTCTAAATTATTCCAGAGTATTTTCTGTTGCTTTCTATTACATAATTAATTGCTTTGGTTAAAAATATTTTATAATGTCGTGTACACAATTCCAAACAATATAACAATTTTAATGATTATTTTGGTTGACAAGCTACATTAGGGTGATCCTGAAACAGGCAACTCCCCTTTAATAGCATAGGAAGGGAGTTGAAAAGGGGGGATGCGGAAGGTAGAGCAAGGTAGCCAACAGTTGACTAGGGCCCCCGGGCTATAGTTTAAGGATCCTACCCGGTGTTTCACCTAAATAGATGTAGGGAATGCCCTAAAAACCTGCATCAGGTATTATTCTCTCACCCTTCTAAATGACGGGAGATAAGTTTTCTTTGGGGTCACAGCATTCCCTTCTCCGTGCCTCACCAGTTTTAGGAGGCAGTTGACCGACTGACCCAATGGGATCAACGGACAACTCTTACCGTATGTCCAAAGTCTTCGTCCCCAGTACTTACACCTCCAAAAACAATTTAAGGTGCCTCGGCAGGTGAGAAATTTGAAAAAACAGAGAGAGTACGAGGCATTCTCAAGGGAATCAGGTGAGCCCTGCAGTCGATCTGGGGAGAAACTCCTGCGAGAGAAAACTCGCACATGGGTTTTCAACTGTAAGTGGAAGTGTTCTCAGCATGATATGATAAATCTCTGTATGATTTATAAATTTAACGGAAACTAAATATGAAATGTTTTGAAATTTTACCTAAGAATTGGTCAAAATATTTTCATAGTATGTCCATCATGATGTGGACGGCCGGTCATTGGAATGAAAACTAGAGTTCTAGAAAATACTTCGCAAATTTAATACACGCCAGTAAATCTCGACGCGGCGCGACGTCTGGTCCAGTTTGAAGCCTCTGTAACAACAGCGAGGGCAGCTTCCTTCCTGCACACACAAGGCTGAATTCCAGAGAAGCGGCGCTCCGAGCACTCTCCCAACTTTTCTTTTCGCTCCCTAAACTTTACAGATACTAAAAGCCGCGTGAGTTTCCCTCACTTAACTGTTTTCAAAAACTATCCCCATTCGGAAGGAGAATATCTCGGTCAGTTACAGTCATGGACGTGGAATGGTCACGTTGTTCTCGGAACCGCTCACTTAGGCTGTTGACGTTGTAAATAGAGGACACAAAATTGACCTGCTGAGGTCTCACCAAAACGATGCGACTAGAGCTGCGATAAAGATTAGATACATTTTATCCACTGCCGTGGATGATGGATGACGAAGTTTTAGTAGGTAACGTATTTATGAGCCCTCATTGTGTAATTGCATAGTGTACGATATTTATTTTATTTAATCAAATAAATGATGTATTCAATTTACCTTATTTTTATGTGGATCACTCGCCGTCGTATCTCTCCAGAGAGTCAGCGATAATACATACTTCTCACCCATACGGGGGACTTAGTCAACCCTTGGATGCCTTGCTCTACGTTCCACATGCCCACTTTCAGTTCTCTTCCTATGCTATGAAAGGAAAGTTGCCTGTTTCAGGATCACACTTATGCTACTCAGAAAAACGATCTTTTCACGCAACCGGGGATTCATGGAACATTTCTAACCGTTAGGAGAATGTTAAAATACATAATGCGAAAAAACTCTCGAACTCAAAATTCTAATTACTGTGAATAAATTTATTAAGCAGCTTTGATTTATAGTCTCCTCCAATAATTAAAAAACAAATTGAAAAAAATTATTCTCAGTACAAGATTAAATATTTGATTGCAAGTGTTTACAATTAATTTCGTATGTAGTCTCATTATTAGTTATATCTAGTTGTGGTATTCAGCCCTAAGACTGGTCTGATGCAACCCTCCATGCTGACCTATCTTGAGCAAGCCATTCGTTCCCTAATTCGCTTACCGTATTCCGTCTTTGACCTCCATCTTCTGTTCTTCCCCACACTCTTCCCTCTAATGATAATTTTAAAAGGACATCATGGCCCTTCTCTTGTCCAACATCCTTCATATTTTCGCTCTTCCTCTATTCTGCTTAGAATATCCTCGCTAGTGATTTTCACCAATATTTCAAAGGCTTTTTCTTTTCCTTTCCGCAAATCCTACCGTCCACGTTTTGCACTAATATTAGCCACTTATATTACCCATAAGTAAATTCCTCTTTTTTTGGGAGGCCTTCATTATCTGTGCTATCCTACTCTTTATGTCTACTACACTTCTACCATCCCTAGTTATTATGCTGCCCAAGTAGCAAATTCCTTAACTTCCTTTCCACTCTAACACCCTTTGTTAATCCCCTGTTTCCCATATTACACTCCATCACCATGTTTTTCCCTCTATTAATTATTATATTGAAGCCATCTGTAGAGATTTGGATTAGACTTCTTTCTCTATATTGTATTGCTGTCCTCTTCAAAATCGCCAATATTGTATTCCAGTTCGCATTAGTGATATCTAATAGTGGTGAAAATGCACAATACCAAATTATTGACAAGTACGCAAACTGTAAATTGGTGTATTATTCTGAAATTAAAACATTCCTTTGGTTATTGTTTCACAATGAATATCATGAAAATAAAATTGGTTTCTCAACAAATTAAAGATAGGCATTCTATATATTTCCATTAGCTAAAACGTTTTTATATAATCCAGATGTTAGAAATTTTCATTATCGCGTTCCAATCTTCTTAATCCATAAATATACCATAAATTTATAGCACTACTAACAGAGGTTAACGATTTTTAGAAGAAACTTGTCTCAAAATTTAAATTATAGACTTTCATTCTCTCTCTGGTTATAACTTGAGCGTGCCAGAAATAAGGTGTTGAACTCAGGCGATGACAAGTGGTGGATTTTGCGACCGTCTTCCTGGACAGTTGTCACCCACAGACACTGCGCAGCTCGTCTTACAGGTTTCTGTTCCTGGAGTCCATTTGATTAGAGTAAAGAAATGAAGTCAAACTAAATAGCTCTGCCATTAAGTAAGCTTTTTCTGTATCATTTGCACAATTATAGTTCCTTACGGAAATGACAATGTCTACTGTTAATTTGTGTTCGTTTTCTAACTTTATAGTGCTCAACGATGCATAGATTTGACTCATATATATGGTATGACATCCTTCGTCATTCAAAATGTAAAATCTGGTTAAAACAATTGCAGACACAGGGTGTCTGAAAAGTTTCGAGTTTGCAGACGTATAAGCGGCGTCATCGCAGAATAGTCCTGGCAAGCTAAAACAAACAACTTTGAACACATGTGCAATGGGCCAGTCAGTTGTTAGCAAGCAGTATTAAGTAATGGTTGCGTGACAGTTTTTTGACACTTTTGTTGTAATCCGGAATCGCAATGGAGCAACGAGGAGTGATACGAATTCACGTTTTAATCGATATAACGGCTATGGGCCGATTCTAGTCCATGAAAATGGCATTCGAGCGTTTGTGTAAGTGGCTCGAGTGTTTGAGTGGACTAAACGTTTTAAAAATGAGAGTTGAGGGTCTCACGCCTCAAGTTCAGAAGACGGAAACATTAATAAAAAAAGTGATCTTTTGCAAACAGCCCGTCATCTCTCATACAGAACTCTTCCTTAATAACTGTATATCTGTAAACCAACTGTCCAAGTTAATTACACACTTGGGTGGCCAACGCCGGATTCCACTTCTCCAGATCTTTACCAAGATGTCCATCAAACAAAAAATTACGCTCAAACTTGGAAGCGCACCAATTGGGTCTCAATAATTACGTATCCTTGATCACACGACGCTAAACTGTCCTTTGATAAACATGACCATTCAAGGACTGCAAATGCACATTAGATATTCTGAATCTTATCTCCTGTAAAAACTGGGTAGCTAACAGATTAGAATTTTATTATAATTATTTAAAATGTTTTCTATTGGCTACCGTCGGTACCTCACAACAGAAAGATTCCGGGTTCGAATCCTGGCATATACTCGGATGTTTGTGCCGTCGTGGTCACTGGAACTGGGATTAAGACTGCTGGAAAACCGATACCACATATCACTCCAAATTCGGAATGTGCCATGTAAGATGACTGTCCGCTGTCGACCCGGTAGGCCATGGCCCTGAATGGGTTTCAGAACCAAGAATAAAAACTTGTTCTCAAATACCACATACTAAGCCATAATTCGTCCAAAAATTCAAGCATCCTGTAAGGAACGGCAAACAAGAATGGATTAATCAACTCGACTTTATCCGTAATGCAGCTTTAACGATATCAACCGGATGTCTTCACTCAGCTCCCAAGGGTCGTATTTTCTTAGACGCTCAAGAGCCTAATTTGAACGATTGATGAAAAGTGATGTTAGCCAAGCATGGAAAATGCTCACATCCCACAAACCTCTCATCTGAAACGACGAAATCTTACTCAGACACCCTACACCCTCAGGCCCCTCTTTCACGCAAGTTTTATCTCCTTGTGACAACTAATACACCTTTCCCCTCCAAAATATCTCGATTTTCCTCCATAGCACATCCCAAAAATGCATTTCGATTTATCTCTCAACCTGTCGCAAGAAGAATAGAACACAAAATTAACAAATATATGCCTCTCAAGTTCAACAACTCCGACTGTATTTTCACCGATGGTACCAAGAAGAAAGTAGGTCAACAGTGCCATCATCCTCTCTAACACCCGCACGTTCCATAACCCTTTACCACCATTCCTCCATTCTCACTGCAGAAACTTACGCTTCCAAACTAAACCACATGATCCTCTCCGACTCACTCTCCGCTTTAAAAACCATTGACAATGAAGACAACTCTCAAGAACTGTCCTCGATCATCACTGACAATCTACACAAAGTCTATACAACGGGAAAGAAAGTTCTATTTGTCTATATCCCGGCGCACCACGAAATAAAAGGGAACGTCTCCGGCGTCCAGCTAGAAAAAACGGCCACTCATCTTCCCTCTCTTATCTTCCTAATTACGTCAGCACATTCTCGGATATATGGAAACAGACCCTTCTAAAACGAGCCCATCTCTGGAAGCAAAATTGGTTACTTCTAATATCAAGCTCAACCTGCAAATCAGTTAAACATTTCTTCGCCATCAACCTCCCTGAAAAAGCATCGAGAAGATGCCAACTGGCCTTTTCTAGAGTACAATCGGGTTAGTCTACATTATCGCACTCTCACATATATACATATAGTCCTCCTCATATTGGCAAATCTTTGCAACAATATTATCACAATGAAACACCTGAACAACTCTTTCAGAATATTCCTCCAAGATAGACGCCGTATCCTCGGAGAATACAACACAAACCAGAGTAACTACTCATCGAACCACCAAGAAAAAGGGATCTAAACTCTTAGAAACAATTAATTGTTATAATGTATTATAATAGGCTCAATTTCCACATTTGCTAAAGACCACGCAGTGTATGTGACCTCAAATAAAGCTATATAATAAAAATTGTTCAAGTCATTCTCCCGAATGAAGAGAAAAGTTTGTCCCACTCACATTGACTCCTAAGTAAAAGCAACAACGCAAGGACGCCAGTCGCAAATTGATTGAAATTAAAATTACAGAGAATTCTGTTCTTGAAAAAGTCATCTTGTGTGACGAGACTTGATATTATCCATACTAGCAATAGCGACAAAGTGAAAATTAAGTAGTTGCAAATGACGTAATCGCTTATTTCGACGTTCATGGTACTATCCAGTGTTTCAGTAAATTCCCAGTATTATGAGGGTGTCACGAATCCGCTGTGGAAGAGTATTCAGAGAGTTCTATTTCCTTCACACATTGCGACCGCTCACACGACTTGAGTCGAAGTTTAGTTCCTACAGGAAAAAAGGTCAGTTCTCAGTCACCCTTCGCATTCACCAGATTTGGCGCCCAGTGACGTTTTTTTCCTAAAAATTAAAATTCACTTGTGGGGTTGTCGCTCTGACAACGTAGACGACATTGAAACCATTGCGACACGCGTGTTGAAGAACATCCCAAACAAGAGCTTCTTCGACAGTTTAGGGTGGTTATATAAACTGTCAGTGCGTTATACTCATATGGTAGGAGATCATATTGAACACATGAAACACTAAAACCTTCATTTTAAATTTTCCCTATTTTTTACGAACCCTGCCTCGAATCTTCTCAGTCTATTACCATATCAATTATTCAAGTGAGGTCATTTATTTACGTAAGAGAAAATTTAATTGTAGTTAGAGCCTTATTTTAACGAAATATTCCAGCCGATTAGATGTTTTTATTCGTCATAAGGGGATGCAAAAGAGACAGGAAGTCAGCCATACTGTCCTTTTAAGATCTGTGTCAACATTGCGGTGAATATTACTGTTTTAAAGGTCCATTACTCGGAACCAAGCACTTCCGGACACATGATGTAATAACTTTTTATTGTTTATACATGGGGAATACATACCTGAAATTATGCCCTCTATTTTTGAAACACTCCGTATAAAGCAAATAAATGTAATGTGACAGAGAGCAGTTGACTTACCTTAAATGGGCTAGGAGGTAATAACGTGATTCATTTTCCAGGACTTTCTTCCCCTTCATCGAGGCAGTATTATTCGCTGAATAATTTGGAGTCAGGACTCTCAAGTAGATATCAATCTTGTACATAACTGTTGTAGATATGTAAGATTTTTTTAAAAATAATTGGCTCACTTAGCTTTTTCAAAATACTGTAAATTAATTTTCAATGTATTCAAAAACGTTCGTAGGCATTATTGAGATAATGACATGCCGCATTGTTTAAGAACCATCTTTTGATTAAGCAAGTATTAGAATGTTTCATTTTATACTGGGATGTCATCTAACAGTTCTCAAAACATTAGTTTCTTATTGTCATTCAATTTGCTGTTTTTTCTCCCCACGTCAGAAAGCAAAGCGAACGGAGCTGCATTCAGAGCTATCTTTCCGATCTAAATGCCCGTGGCCAAGGTTGCTGTGGCTCCTTGTATCCCCTCCTCGACTTGAGAAGAGACTTGGTTATCTCAACAGAGGCCCCGATATTCTATCGAGCGGAAAGAAGCCTTGTAATCTGTTGGAGTCGAGTAGCAATATGGCCCCAGAGAGCGAGGCTTAGACTTGGACGGCGATATTCGAAATAAACTACTACTTTCAACCATTCCTCTCTACTTCTCCTTCACATTGAAAAGAATTAATAGGATGAATTTTGTAGCTACATAAAGTTTACAAAAAATTAATAATTATTGTCATTAACACTGAAAACTCAGAAACGCCTTATGTATAAGATGATTTTACTCTATTGTACTTAATTTATTTTTTAATTAAGCGTTTCTTTTTATCCCTTTACTAGAAAATTCAAAGAACAATGTATTGTTTTTTGATCATTCATTTTCATCCCTCAGTATAATCTCCTTTCAGCTAGCAATCCAAAAGTGTGTTTTCAGAATGTCATAAAAATAGGCGTTTTTATTTATTTTTATTATTATTCAATCCATTAGTCCTCGGTTGAGGAAATAGGATACGTCAAATATAATATTACAAGAAATATACAAAATTTTACAACTAAGAATTGAATGACAAAAGAGGAAAGATAAAATTCAATCTACAATTTTCAGTCGACGGAGAAGACAGCAGAAGATCGTGCGTAGGTTCCCGTCGAACATGAAAAAGAAAATAAGTCAGCAGTTAAATTCTAGTAGAGTATAGTTGTAAAATAATAGGAGAATTTGATAGGACACCAGCAAACTGTTTCAGTCCTTTCTATCTAATACTCTCCATTCATTAGCAGAGATTTACAACTATTTATAAATAATTTTTGAACAATTAAAGCTTTTATTTCTTCCGGGAGAGTATTGTATAGATTTATACCGTAATAGTGAACGCTTGTTTCAAAAAGACTTAGACGATGTTTTTCAACACGGAGCTGAGAGCGATTTCTTGTGTTGTACGAATGGCTTGAACCGTTTAGATCATACAGATTGATGTTGCTCCATAAAAATTTTAGAATTTCTAGAATATGCGTACAAGGTAAGGTTAAAATTCCAAGTTTGCAAAACAAAGGTTTGCAAGTGGTATCCCACTCCGCACCAGATACTATTCGTGCTTTTGCCAATTTGGCAACGATTTCCTGGTTCGACGTAAATATTTTTCCGACGAACAATTGTGCAATTATTTTCGGTTACTAATTAAAACGTCCCGGGAGACCAAATCTGGCGACTACGGTGGATGCCGAAACAGTTGGAACATCGATTTCGCCATCGGAAGTGACCCGTGCATCGTTTTAATACAAACTCATTTTCACCTTAGCTAAGTGTGGACGTTCATTATCATGTGGTCCAATAAGAGCGAAAATTAATTTCTATATATCATTCCTATTTTCTATAAATAGTCAGTGTGGCATCCCAGAAAGATGAATGGGCCGTCAACCTTTCTCGTCTTTTCGTTCCGGGCTCGGATCGCCTTCGGACTACTTTTTCTTTGGAGTGTAGGAGTGGATTCATATCACTGTTAACGTATCGACGTATAAATTTGACAGTATTGACGTTGAAAAACGCTAAACCAGGTTTCGCTAATTCCGTGAACAAAACGTGACATTTTTATTGGAAAACAAACTTTCAAATACAATTGAAGCCAAAGTAAATAATTGTAAGTAATTATTCAGACACCTCTTATATGGTTACAAATAATTGCTAAATATGAACGCAGAATCAAAACTGTTAACTTACAGAATAGTTTAAGATTGGATGTGAATACAGTTATACTCAATGATATCCTGCCAAAAGAAATATCAGTCATGTTCGTTTAGCCAAAAGTCCTATTGCCTATCGAGATCGCCTACCGTCAAAGTAGATGTTGCCTATCTTCAAGTCAAGTAAATGTACGTGAAATAGTTTCGTATATTTCATTAAGGTGGACAATTCATAATGAACAATACTAATATCTGAAATTTTTATGAATTGTACTAATAATGTGTATGCACGTTTATTATTATTAATATAGAGTCATTTTAAATTCTCATAATATACTGTTAATCATAAATCGACATTTTTCAGTCATTTCTTTCTTTTACGTACTGAGACATTTATGTATTTCTTTATTGACATAAAATACTATGTTCATTTTAAGAGTATATCGATGTACGAAACTTTTTGAGTGTTTACATTACTTTGTATAGTTTAAATACAGAAAATGTATCCTTTAGCAATGAAATGATGGAGAGAACGGAGACACTGACGATTATTCGTACTTGTAACTTTATCTCATTAGGTGTTAATATCGCAGGCACAATAATTACCTCACAGTAATTATCAATCCGAAATGTTCCAGTAGGAATAAAAGGTTCGTCGTAAGACAATGACTTCTCGTTGACGACATCTTCAGCTCCTCTCACCCTCTCAAAATAGCTTAGTAATCACGGTTCGTTAGCAAGAATTTAACGAGGAAAAGCGAATGGGGGAGGGGTTCGTCACTAATTAACGATAAGAGTTAATTATAGGCATAGACCTGACAGTATCAACAGGCTTCAACTGCGATGAACGAGCTGCGGAAGCAAATGGATTCCTT
Organism: Eucriotettix oculatus; assembly: GCA_034510155.1. NCBI lineage: Eukaryota > Metazoa > Arthropoda > Insecta > Orthoptera > Tetrigidae > Eucriotettix > Eucriotettix oculatus. The sequence goes on from CM067376.1 coordinate 164,227,820, forward strand.
GCGAATGGGGAGAAGGTTGTTTGACTAATGGCAAAAGATGCGGCAAGAAGCTGCGAGACGGACGAGGATTTTGACTTTCGTGAGTCTTTTCAAAGGACTCCTCATTACGATAAACTGACAGCAATTTTATCGTCTTAGTATCTCTCTCCATGGTAGCCTTTCATTACACTTACTTATATAATTTATTCGTCTGTTCGACTGAATAAAGGCTTCAAATACAGAAGTTTATTTCAAACTTAAGTTGAAATATATGTTTTAATTTATTAGAGTATTAAATATCAGAACGAGGTTTTTGAAATTGAAGATTCTAAATAATTTAAGTTAATTAAATTCAATTTATTTATTTACTGAGAGTAAAAAATGAAACCAAATCTCAATATGATTCAATAAAATCTGTAATTGCATTTTAAACGTTCTTACAGTAACGTGCATCAATTTTTTCCATTCAAAGAAATTATGAAGTGTTAGGGATTAAAAAAGAGATTGTAGTAACATTTTATCAACACTCTCAAAAGTATCTACATATGTAGATATTCACCTCTCAACTACGTCGCTAGATATTGCGAAATGATAATTCTAATTTCATAATGAAACTGGAGTGTTACGTAACTTAAAGTGTAATCGTAGCACAATCTTTCGACGACAGAAAGAATACGAGAATGGAATGCGTTTTTGAAATGGCAGAAAATTGTGAAAGTTGGTAGTTTCTACTTCAATATAAAAATCATTCTATGACCCCGTTACCAGTAAGTTGTACATTCTTCAAATACAAAAAAATTTCAGTTCTTTTTGGAAAAGCAAAGAAATTCTTTACATTTCGAACTAGTATTCTAATTTCCATATTCTACTGATAAAAAACACATTATACTTAAATCTGACCGAAAAACTCAGAGAGTAAGATATATGATTATAATAAAACAGTAATTTTACGATGTAAATTTCAATAGCGACTAAATTAATAGTTTTTAATAAAAACATCAACACGTGGATAAAATTTTGTACCTGACGTTAGGTTTTCTTCATTGGCCTTGTAATGGTCAAGATCATCTGCTCGGACTTTGGTGGTGCGGAGTCAAAAGAATGGAGACAGTATTTGAGCCAGGGGCAATAAATCCCAGACATCACGGCGCCCATGGGGTGTTTCCCAATTTTGGTGAGATTTTGCGGCATCGGGTGGTGTTTTTCCTCAAGAGTAACCATAAATGTTATTGGTCAACATCCATCCCTGCCACCTTAGGAATATGGACTCAAGAAGTGAGGAGTAGATTGCTGTGAGATTTTTGACACAGATTTTCAAGAGCCGGAGATTTGGTGAGAGATTGCTGGACAGATGATTGGAATTTCGGCAAGGGAGATTTCGAGCCGATGATCGGCATTATCGGACAGGTAGTCCAAGAAGAGGACGATAAATGGAAATTCTTCCTGAACCAGGAAGAATAGTGGGGGCTGTGATTTGGATGGAGTACGACCTAAATAGGAGGAAGACGCTGGAATGTCCATTAGGACGACACGGTAATTACCCCTGTTACATTTTGCTGATTTCCTATATTTCCAGGTCCGAGGAGATTTTGTGAGGTAATACTCTATGAGAAGCTCATAATATACGACCCTGAGTAGAGAATCGTTAGTTTGAAGGAATTTATTTGTATGTTTTTTTACGTAAATATAAAAGTTAGTGTTAATTAAGAAATAATTGCCATCTTAAAGTTTGAGAATATAAACATTGTAACATTGATGTAAATTTGTTTTGGACCACGTAAATAGTTTTCTTTTTATTGTTAAAGCTCGTTATTAATATATTAAAGTTCTACGAAAATAAATAATACCCCACTGATTCATAAGATTAATGAATGTTATTGGTTTGTTGGAAATACAGTGTGCTACTTTTCAAGACAGAAGTTATGAATGCATTAACAATTAGACAAAGATGAAGCATGGTTCCACGCGTCATTTAAAAAATTTAGAGAGGATATATTGAATAACGTGTCAGAGACTGCACAGAATTTAGTAAAGTCTGGTTATAATATATTATTAAAATGGCGATAGATTTAAACACATTTCTGATAAACCTATGGTTAAAAAAATTCGGATTGCATTTGCATATTTATAAAATGAGTTAAACGTTATTTTTAAGATACAGGTTTCACATCCCTTTTATAAATGAAAATAATTTTTTCAAGAATATCGTTCTCCCAGATCACCACAAAAAATCTATTCTTATGAAACTGGTAATCAATATGGTCGCAATTGTTGTGACCCAAACTAGTGTTCGCAACGCTTTTCTGATTAAATTCTAAATTTGATCGCAATATAAAATCTTTTAGCTTGTAGTTTGAATAGTCTGTTTGCCAGTAAAGTGTTGATAATCTATAATAAAACGCCAGAAGACCCGTGTTTGCACGGGGAACCATTCCAGCACCATGTATTACAGATTATTACGTAATCATAGGACGGCACGTCATTAAGCACGCCCCCGCAGCAGCACGGCCCCCTCGCCTAGCCGTGGGGTGGAACAACGTCGCGTCGAGCTAATGCTCAGCCGTGTGATTGTGATTACGACCACACAAATAACCTTCATTATTGTCAGCGTTTACGATATCAGCCTAATTTGCGCGCGCAAAATTATGAAATATATTACGACATAAATAATATATTAAAATTACAATTATCATAACAGCTGAATTTTAAAAATGTGAAATTGAGAAACACTATTTATAGCTAAAAATATAATACAACGTTTTAGTTTAATTATTAATATGCTAATTAACTAATCCAGCAAATTGGAAATGCTTTCAGAATGAAATTCGACACATTTATAATTATCTATGACTGACTCCTGAAATAATTACATTTGGCTCAACTTTTTTTATTAGATAATCTATCATTTTTTGTTTAAGCTATATCCAAATAGGAAGTTTAAAACAATTTCAAGTCAAAACCTATTTATTTCTCGCTCTTAGAAATAAATTCGTTAAGCAAACTGTTAAAAATTTCAAAATTTTAAAAACATATACCTTAAATAAAATTATTTTACATTGCAAAACTGTAAAAGTATATTTATACTTTCCCAAATTCAGTAAAACATAAAGATAAATTTAATTTTATAACTGCAAACGATTCTCAAAGAGTATTGAATATAACAACTTTTCGACATCATAATCATCCACGATAAAAAATACATCAAATTATTAAGATATATGTAATGTACGAGGAATTTATAACTTCACATAATTGATGAGTACCTCTCGAGTATATAGTATTTATGGGCGCGTGTGCTAGAGACATTACTGAAACAGCAATTTATTTATGAGAAGCTGCTATGAAGGAACATCATGACGTTGGGTCATGTAGGTAGGTTGAATATGGATTTTGGTGCTTGGTTAAACTAATTAATACTGACGTAAATTATGTGATTTTCATTTATAACCTGAACATAATTTATATCTTTACCGGTTGATGTATATTTAATTGTAGACGATGATGACCTCAAAATGGTCAAAGATTCTTTTAAATGTGACGAAAGATGAAATAAAATTAAACTTGAAAATTGTTCAATTCATACACTACAAAGAAAAATAGATGAAGAGCTTATATTGTGATTGAAGTTAGATGACTTCTTGGGGTATCCACGAGAAAGAAAGCGTAAATGGACTTCGTACACAGCTCACGGAAAACAGCAGAATTACTCCGATTATTCTGCAACGCTCCTTATCTCACATTTCATTTAAAGAGTCCCGAATACTGGATCACGGGAAATAACATTCAAATGCCATCTGGAAATATAATACTACCATTTACTTCTTATTCTGTTGAGTCACGCGGTCAATGTGTTTGCCTTGACTGTATTTAGATTTAGATTTATTGTTGTTTCCATTAATCCTCAATTGAGGAAATAGGATACGTCATACATTAAAAATTAAAAATGAACAAAATAAAGTACATAATTAAAGACAAATAAACTTAAAATAAATTAATAAAAGAAATGTATATAGACAAAAGTCAATATAAACACAACACGGACACACACTGGGAAACACAAACAAGCACACACTGAGGAACACGGAATGGAGTTTTAACTACTTGGAGCTCTGCGACCAGGAAACTGTCCTTCAGTCGTAGCTCCAGGCAATACATGAAACAAACAAACAAAAGAGCAGAAAAAACTGAATAGAAATTTTAAGATATGTGATGTGCTATTTTATAAGGCAGCTCATTCAACACTTGCAGCAGGAACCTTGATTTAAATACTAGAAGGACGATTAAGAAAATCCTGTACCGAGTAAAACGCGCCATTTAAAAGAATAGTTTTACTCTGCTTCACGAAGCTTTTGTAGGTACTATTTTTAACCTCTGGCGGAAGGCTGTTGTATAAAATTATCCCGGTATTGTGAATACTTTTCTGGTGTAGAGCAAGGCGATGCTTGTCTGACCTTAGAGCTGAACGATTTCTAGTCGCGTATTCATGAAACTCGCCATTTGTTTGAAACAAATTAGTGTTTCGCTTTACAAACTTTAATATTTCATAAATATATACGCTTGGTAAAGTAAGTATTTGCAAACTTTTGAAGAAAGGTTTGCAACTCGATCTAGAATTCGTGCTAGAAAGTATTCTAATTGCACGCTTTTGCAACTTAAATATTTCATTACTCCTGGAGCAGTTTCCCCAATTAGAGATGTCATAGCTCATAATTACAACTGACTACCTGTTGATAGCCTCAATTAAAATTAAATTTATTTGTTATTTACGAAAACTGACAGTTCAGTTTTCAACAAAGAAACAGGCTGCAAAGATCTACCAAAATGTTTAAGGTGTTAAATTTCTCAAAATTAAGTCGGCCCTTAAAGAGAATCAGTTTCAGCAGTGAAAGAGATTAAATCGAAAACATCATAGCGCTTCCACACCAACACGCGAAGTGATGTAAAAATATGTTGCGAGCAGTGGAAGAAACAAGAGTGTTTAATAAACTGGATCCTACTTTGTAAGCGACCACCAGTATTTGTGGTTTTAGGCAAATAAACAAAGCGGCAGTATCAGCAAAGAACACGTATAACGTACTACGAAAGCAAGAAAAGCATACTTATAGTTTATAATTTATGTATTAATACCGACCGTGAAAGAGGTTGTAGTATATCAGTGATCTTCAAAATATTCTAAAATTTTAAATTATAGAACACGCAGTCTTTCATAAATATTACCACTGAAAGGAAATAGCTTAAAAATCTGGACATCACTACATCATTTTTGTTGTAACCGTCGCTGGAAATGGTCCACGACATTAAATTCTTAACATGTAATTCTTCACATGTACATTCAATAATATTTTCGGCTTAACGACTCAAGGAGTAAATATGATGAATTGCTAAATTTTGCGCATGAGAAAGTCTCAAAAAGGAGACGAAACGTCCTTTTTGTATGAATAGTGATAAATGTATATGCTGATTTATTGGCCGTCTGTTTATTCATCACAAATTTTAAAGCCAGAAAACTATGTTGAAATTTTTATACTTTCTTTGTGATAAATCTCAAAGTTGAAATTTATACCGTAGTTTACAACTATAGAGACCTATTGTGTGAACAAGTTTCAGATTTTTATCTAAATGTCCAACAGAGATATTGCGTCTCAAATATTGAAAAAAAAATTGAAAAATCCTATTTTAAAGGGGTGTAATTTGTAAAGGGAACGTCATTTACCGTTGACAATTTATATAGAGTAACTACACCATTTGTGTAAAAGCTCGGAAATTATTGAAGGTCGCAAACTGAAACTTGAAAATTGAATTTTCTTTATTTGGAATCGACAACTCCGTGTTACACTGACTGCATGAAAACATAATATTACCTTAGTGAATATAGATACAATTATGTAGGCCTAAATGTACTGAACACGATGCAGTTTATTTGAAAAGGATACGTCAACACAGTCGTGGATACTTTAAAAATTCGTAGATGTCTGCAAACGCAAAAAACGGTGTGCGCGCTACAACAAAAGCGGCCGCTAGTTTTGAACCGGACACAATATAAAAGAAACAAAATTAGTTCTGAACTGCCAAAACATGACGGAATGCACAAATGAAATATTAATATTTTCTAAGATGGTGAGGCAACCAATTCCTTTTTCCCTGGTCCATTTGAAATTAAAGAAGAGGAAAAATGACTCAACTCATAAAAATGCAACACACCGTGCGATGGACGGTGTACACACTCATAAAAATCATCTTGTCGTTTGTTGGAAGCAAACTGACAATCTTTATCATGAAGTTCTACCCATAGTGAAACGATAACACTTGCTGCGTTTACTGAAAAGCTGAGACAACTTGCTGCAATTATAGAAACATAACAATTCCTCGCCCTCCATATTCACCAGCCTTAGTCCCTTCAGATAACCATCTTTTCCGGTCTCTCTCAAGCAACAATCTGAGACAAGTGTTTCGTGATGAAGCATCTCTTAGCACCTGGCTTACAGCTATTTAGGAGAGCCAGAGAACTCCTACCTCAAGGCTGCCCATTGACAAAACTTGTTATTACAGCTCTGAGTGAATGTGTATTAGTATTGCATTATAATGTAATTTGTAGTATTTTATACCAAAAAATGGCACGGACTTATGCAACGACCCAATATAACATCGACAAAATCTATCATAAGAAAGAAAGAAGACAAGGATTTCTGCCATACTTATAGCTTAGACTAATCAACAGTCATAGAGAGTAGGTTGAGTCTTTCAAAATCACCATATTAACTGGGAAAATATGACAACACATTTGAAATTAAAGAAATGTAACAGTGCATAATCAGATTGAAGTTTTTTGCCTTCGAAAGTACTAACCAAATTTTTATGTCCATAAAGCATTTTAATTTAATGACAACTATACAATCTCTTTTATCCGAGCACCTCGTGGCCATTTGAAGGCTATGAGATTTCTTCGACCACACTTTAATTCACAACTAGTAATGTAAAGGGTGTATCAGAATTCCTGTTACAGACTTTCAGGGGCTGTAAAGGGTTCTTTGTAGATAAAGTTTTGATTCGTAACCGGAAAGGCACCATTTGGATGCAGAATAAGGTAATACGTTGAGTCGAGAGTGTGGCTTAAGCACCGTGAAGCGGAAGGTTTGAAATCGATTCATTCTTCAAACTTATCATACATCCAAATGATACATTTCCTGACATCGGTTACTCATCTTAACTGTATCTAATGTCCCCTTTACAACCTCTAGAATTCAAAAACACCCTGTATGCACATGCTACACCAATAATAGTGACAGAACTACAATACAGGACACAATAAAAATGGAACGTAATATCCCATATTTATTTATTGCATATAAAAAAGAAACATTTGACATTTGTGTTTTGAAAATAACAACACTCAACCGCCTTCCCTTTTCTTAATTTTTACTGATTATTCACAAAGAATGTGTAGCAACTGTTGCACTCTCAATGCGCTGTAAATTGGCAATGTTGGGTTGGATGTTTTGTTGATGGTCATGGCTATTCTCGCAAACCTGTGAATTCACATAATATCCCAGGAAGAAGGTCAGTTCATATCACCGTCCCGTGAAATAATGCTCCCAATAAATTTAGCCCTGCGTCCTATTACAACCTATTCACGTTGTAATTTTCCGTGTGAGGATACGAAAGACAAAATGCACACTCAGTATGATAATACTACTTAATTCACCCGTTACTGAATCGTGTATAACAGTATGTTATTTCTATTGGCCCACCATTTATATGATACCGGCTGATTGTTAGTTCTCGGTTGTGCAAACAGAACTCTTCTTCTAAATCGTTACTTAATCCCTGAAAACCTTTATATGCACTCTCACATGAAAAGTATGTATTTTATTACTTTTTAAAGTTTACATATAAATAATGTGGATATATTTTATCCTGAACAAATAAAATTGTATTTGCATAACGTTGCAACGACAATTTTATTAAACGGAACGAATTGAAATTTTTCCTTCCAGTGGCCATAATTTTATGTCAATACGTTCTCATAGTTCATGGTATAATATTACTGTTCCTTTAGTAAAATTAATAAAAATTACCGAGGTAATCTTATCCAAATACGTATTTTTCGATAACACCAAATATTTATCATTCTTCTCTGCGCATTTTCAGTGCCCTTTTCTGGTAAGTCCTTAGATGTCACTCCACAAGCAAAGACAATATCTAGCCAAAAAGAAAGGATAATGATTCAGGTAAAATCTAGGACTTCATACAAGATTTTCAGTATACATACTGTCTCCGGTCAATTCATTTACTCGTCGAAGAAATAATAAGTAATTAAAATAAATTCAGTGCCAACTGAGATATGAATTCATTTATTTCAAAAATAAAAGTAATTTACATCAGACTTATAATTCTTGTCAGCTCCAAAAAAAATGGTGAAATATACTGAAACATCAGATTTACATACGTCGTAATAATGTTAAAGAATTAAGAAATTCTTAGTAAGCTTAAAAATGTTATACTCTATCGCCCCCTCAACCCTATAGCATTTTTTCAGAAAATAATTGTTTTAATGCGTAAACTTGGTAATATAAGTTTAATGGTGCAAATATTTGGCATGAACTATTGGTTATCTCAATTATTAAAATATTTAAAAGAGAAAGTAAAAGTAATAATATTGATATTGTACTGTAAAAATTTAATTTTAATTATTTAATTAAAAAATGAAATATTTGACCGGTTCAGTAATGTTACTACACATGGCAGTTACGTCGTTAAATTATTAATTTTCAAAACTGTGTAAAGATGTACGACTCTTTTCACATCTATGAATCTTTTTTCATCATGAGAATATATGAAAAATGACTATTGATATTTAAATCTAATTTGTAAGTTATTGCTGTGAAGTGAAGGCCAGAGCAGCGAGATATAGGACACAATTAATACTTATTAGTTTTAATATACCGTATATAATTTTATGGGGGTAATGAAGTAATCATTTTTCAGTCTTCCTCTTCTCTTAGTAATGTATTACTTTTTCTGGTAGTATATAACTGTTGTACCACAATTTTACTTATTTTAATCACTGGGCTTCATATATCGTTCTATTCGACAACGGTAAATAATCTTACCCGGTATTTTAAAAAGTATTCTGGATTGATTAAAATAATATTCAAAATATTTGTGCCATTTTCATATTAGTTCGTTGAATCTAACATATTGAATTGAACATATTTTTAATTATTCGTATGGTTTTATTAAACGAGAATATTGGTTCTTAACTGGGGCTTCAGGGGTTCCACGAGGAAAAGTTTGTTTGGTCATAAAAGTATCTACTAAAATGTCATTTATCTGTCTTTAACGGCCTTGCTAGATTAAATGAGCACGTGTATATTTACATTGGTAAGTGTAGACAGTGAGGCGGATCAGTGGTGAAGCGAACACGTTAACTAGAGGCCGAGACGTCGCGGTGGAAGTTTGCCAGCGGCGCCGGGCATAAATAGACCCGCTCTCTGCACGTGGTAACGTGCCAGCGCAGCGTCTGCCCTGCCCTTCCCTTCCCTGCCCTCCCATGCCATCCCATCCCATGCCATGCCATGCCCAGCCTTCGCACGGGAAATGCAAGCACCGATTCTTTTCTAATAAGTGCCTCGCAAACTCATTACTTTCCTCTCAGTAGGAAAATACTGAAATCGAGATCTCATTTCATCAAAAAATCGTCTACGTAAATGTTCTAAATTTATTAACTTTAAGTGAAAAATGAAATAATTTAATATAAGAAGGTAACAGAAATACAAGTCTGATTTCGTAATAATTACAAAACTCCATGGTTCGGCAGCAATAACACCCCTATTTGCGAGAGGCGTATCTTTGGTTGGGAATAGGGAAACTTGTACCATACACGTCATCGAGTAGCGACAAATGTACCATTTCAGTTTACACGACGACGATTGCTATGGAGAAGTTTTTCGAAAATTGGCGGTACACGGAAAGCAACACAGCTTACAATCCGCGCTTGTTCGTGATAAGAAGACGTTTTTCGTTGTATGTCAAATTACAAATCGTCAAGTTCTGTACATCTCATAGCTCGCTCGATCCGCAACATGGCCAGAAAATGTGGCTACTGGGTCAATCCATGCCAAGTGGTCCAGGAAAAAGGAAATTCGTTGTCGCCCCATCTCACAAATAATTAATGTTTTATCTGGGTTTCCCTCATTAATTAATAAAAACACGCTGTAAATTCTTTATAAATCAGGTGAATATGAAAGGTTTAACCTTCATAAACACAAATAAATTACACAGAAAAAGGAAAGGATCTTTTTTTGGGTAATATCTACAGGAGGGTGGTCCTGAAACAGGCAACTCCCAGCAAAAGAAAGGAATTGAAAAGGGGAGGGGAATGTAGAAAGTAGAGAAAGACAGCCAAGATCTTGGGCATACGGTAAGAGTTGTCCGATGATCCCATTGGATCAAACGGCCAGCTGCCTCCTGAAACTGGCGAGACGCGAAGAACGGAATGCTGCGACATCACAGCAAACTCCTCTCCTGTCATTGAGATGGGCGTGAGACAAGTGCCCAATAGATCGACCTATATGATTCAGGTTTTCTAGGGTTTGCCCTGCATCTATTTCAGAAGAACAACCGGGTAAACTATATCCAGAGGACCCTAGTCAACCCTTGGCTACGTTTATCTACCTTTCACGTCCCCCATTCAATTCTCTTCCTATGCTATTAATGGGGAGTTGCCTGCTTCAGGATCACCGTCATGTAGCCTGTTAACCCCCAAAGTTGTCAGTTTCGCGTGACCATCATGTCTCCAAAAGAAAAAATGAACAAACAAAAATCGAAGCCACTCAATACATAATGTTCGGTTCCCGATCTGGTCGAGCTTTATCTATCCTAATACGTTTATTGAAAAGTTTCACAACTTTTAACTCTTCACTCGACAGAAAGCAATTCTTCTGTTCTCGAGATATTTCACGTTTATAAATTAGTTAATTGAGGCAACAATAAACGAGTGCACGTAACGAATAATAGATATATACATTTTTATTTAATTACATTCGGAAAACTCCTGTGGCAATATTTACGTCATATACATTTATTTTTGGATAACAGGCTGCATGAGGGTGATATACAAACAATAACATTCAATTAATAAGAGAAAAAAACCTTGTTATTTACTATTAATTAGATTAACTACCAGTAAGATTATAAATGACGTCCTACAGTTCACTGCAGTTCTTCTCGCTGCACTACACTTTACAAAAGATCACTGATTAAACTGAATTTATTCTTCACTTCAGTTCACTAAATTTAAAGAGATTATCAGTTAAAAATAATGTCAGCATATGGGAATGTTCGTCATACGGAAGCTAATCCCTCTGCTTGTTAGTTTCATATAAGTAATTCTGCGGTTAAGGCAATTACTGAGTCTAAAGAAAGTCTCCTGGTTTGAAACTAGGAAGCACTTGCCGAGGGCATTATCATAATACAGGGGAGGCAATGTGGCAGGCCATAGGCATGCTTTTAGGGGATACATACCGGTATGCATAAGAGGCTGCTGTAATAACACGCTGTTACGGTGTGGAGACCTTGTTACTGCACAACTGAGCCCGTCGGGCGCTCGTTAGGAGACACCGTTGTTAGCGTGGACAGCACCCCCGGGACCCCACAGAGACGGGGACGCCCCCTGCTCTCATTTCACAGCTTTCAATCATTAGGTCCGCCTTCTTCCCTAAACTGCACACAAACACGCCTAATGGCTCCAATGAAACCCCCATTAATGTATCGCATCGAAAATTACGTCATCTTCCCGGTGTGATTATATGTATCTACGTGAATGAAAACTATTAAATTAAATTTCAGTGGTGGATGACAAACTATTACACATTATATTTTTTTATCGAGGGTAGGGGAAAATCTTCCAAAGACACCGTTTTACGATGTGTGGGGTTTTTACCCAATAAAAACCACCTCCCTTTACAACGTACCCCCTCGCGGGAACAGCCGGCTAGGCACTACTTCGCGAGGGGCGGATTGCCAATTGGCTTACAACTGAGTACTTAAGTAATTTCTAACTTATCTTATGAATATAAATATATTTCGCTTGCCGTCCGAAGAGCTCCTGTAATGCTGCTCTCTCTTCATTGAAGCGCGGACATTCAAAGAAGACGTGTGCCGCGTCTTCCACTTCTTCAGTGCATGCTGGGCACCCTTCGTCTTCTATGATTCCAAACCACTTCTGGTACTGCTTGTAGCATCCGTGCCCCGTCAGGAACTGGGAAAGGTTGTAGCTCAGCTCGCCGTGCTTCCGGTTTACCCATGTTCCTACATCGGGGATCAGCCGGTGGGTCCATCTTCCTTAGTCTGAGTTGTCTCATCGGTTTTGCCAAGACCTGATGGTTTCATGACTCTCTTCCTCCGCGATAACTCTTCTGTATTCCTCGGCGTTTTGGCGAGCTCGATGAAATCTTCGCTGGCATTCTTCTGCCTCCACATTATTACACATTATAATGTAACATCCCGTACGTGGGTATGCTATTTTACGTTTTTTTGTTTAATCTACATTTCAAACAGAACTTAAATTCATTACGTTCTCAAAGCACACCTAACGTAATGCATTTATTCTGAGACAATTTTCTTTTTGTTTTTTACACATTCTGGTTATTCTTTAGGTTGAGACTGACGCGAGTCCGTGGTGAGAAGAATCCAACTACACGACGGAAGTATAAGCCTCAAACTCTTCGTATAATTCCACTAAGAAATACATTGTAGTTAAGCACCACATGAACCATCACGAGACGCAACTCCATTAAACCCTCGAGTCGTGTATACGTTGTACACAAATCGATATATTCTTGAGTTTGTTCAGTTCGAATGAATCCAAAGCCGAGGCGGATTGGAAATCCTGGCCGATGACGTCATCCAGGCAAGCGATTGTGGCAGCGAGGGCTGCGACGCGGCAACAAGATGATCCAGGAAGTTTTTCCGAAACCATTCTATTCATTTCAGGTGAGAGACATCCATACTTTGTTGACTCATTGAAACTGTGATTCTGTTTAAAGTGGGGATAGTATATATCATAATTGAAGACATTAATTGTATCATAACCCAACCCAACCATAACGTCAACCTAGATATTACCGAGTGAGATATTTCAACGTACCAGTAATTTGTTTATCGCAAGTAAATAAAGTGCAATATAATCTAAACATTCAACTTTTTGATACTATGAACTGTTACCGATTGTGTTATTTCTTATACGATAGCTCGATAAATGGTATCGCAACCTTAAAGTAAGGAACTATGTTTTAATGAGATGGATCAATCAATATTTATGATTCATTGGTGAGATACTTGAACAATATACTAATTCACGTGTCATTTCAAGAGTTTGAATGTAAACTTAAAACCTTTAAGCTTGTTTTATGCCTACTTTTTTAGTTCTAATTTGCCTATATTTGAATACTATTGTTGTTTGTGTGTATTAATGATTTGTGTTTAGATCCGATATTACATCCATGTTATTAAACGTAATTGGAATCTAATTTATTTATTAACCAGCTCTACAATTTCCTATGTATTTAAAAACCCTTGTAACTTCGATGCAGTTGATCTGTTCAACTAACAACTAGAATTATTAATGAATACTGTGTTTCTATGTATATAAAGTAAGGAAACAATGTTAATGATGACAATGTGTTTGAATTATCGATGGACTTGTATTTAGAAAGTGTTGTTTAAACCTCGAGTATCCCGGCCGATCAAGTTCAGAAAAGGTTCGGACCCCTAAATAAATTTACGTGATATTTTGTCTCCCTACTTTCCATTCCACTAAGTTATGATTAAACGAATGGAAAGGGAAATAACAAAAAAATCGTTTCAATATGTACACAGAATCCGTGAGATCCGCATTCAACTTGGATGATTTCATTCAACGTGGGATTTGATTGATGTCGCTTCAAGCCACGGAACGAGAATGAGAGAAACAGTGATCGTTAAATGTTCAAGTGCAGCTGTTTTTATTGTGTTTAAAGACTGGACAATCAATCGGCAAACTGAATAATTTACCTGCGAGTTTTGGCCGACAGCGACTAAATGCTCGCGCGGAACGAAGAATGACAAGACTAATACGTGTCAATACAGGGACAACAGTACATCAAACTACTGCAGATCTCAATCACGGATACACACAATTTAAACAAAATTGATTTATAATTGAAGACATAAATATTACTAGAAACTGTACAAAAAGTTTTGTATTACTACAAATTATCTCTGAACGAAAAGTATGAAGAGTTCTAGCACCTTACGTGTCTTCTCAACGTCTTTCACCACATTGAATATTTTTCGGTTCATCACCTCCCAGATCAACTCATATATCCCTTCTCCAAGGGAAAACGCTATTCCACGTAAGTTTGTTCCGCCAATCCTCATGAGTCCTTCGTCCAGCGCGGGAAATTTTTCATGACACAGGGAACACTGTGAATGGGTGAATGCTCCTTCAGCAAAACAAGCTTAGTATTATCTATCTGCAGGCAGGCATGTCCGCCACCTGGCGCCGGGAAAAACCATTCTTATCTTGCTGTTGCCGATTAGAATGTTCTTGCTGAATTTTATTATATATTATTTAAAATTCTAAATTTTCAGTGTGGGCTTTTTTTCGTCTGCCACCGGGCATATGCCCATTTGTAGATTAAATAAATATATACATATTGTGCAAATAAACAATCTGCTTTAATTTCAGTTTTATTGCTTTAAGATACGTTTCACGGCAATCATATAGCGCCAATTTTAGAATCGCGCTTATAGAGCAAGAGAAAGTTGTAAAGCCGTCACGATGCCGTCTGAGCACAAGTCCAGGCATTTTCTTTCATTTTGGTCAAGATTTAAATTCAAATGATCATTTAAGGTACAATGTTGAAAGGGCCGACATTCAAGTGATAGCTTTAAAATGTCAGATATAAACTGTTATAAACTGACAAAATTAAATGTAAAATAAATGTCACACAACGTTTCTACAAACTTTGTTGTGCTTCCTTCCTCAAACCTCGATTTACCTCATTTTTATTTATAAAATCAGGGTTATATACGTTCTGTAGTTTTTGACAAGTAAAAAATAAGGAAAATAAACAAAGCCCCTCTTTTTTACTTTGTACGAAATTAAATGAATTCATTACGTTTTGTAAAAATTATGGTTTGTAATTAATTTATTATGCCTGTAGCAATATTTAATATTAATATTAATATTGATGTAATTATCGTTATCAATAACTTACAAACAGTTCATGAAAGCTGTCCAGCCCAGTTGTGAAAATACGAAAATAGTGAAGCCTATTTAGATGATAGTATTTTAATAATCGCAGTGAAGCAACGGCGTTGAGTGCAGGGAGGATGTCCGCCTCATGAAGGCTCCGTCACGACCTCGGTTTGCCGCTGATCCTCGGAACATCAATCCGCTCTTCGCCTGATGGCCTTACAAAGTGGCGGTTCTCTCACTGAGCCGCAGGACCCCACCCAACAAACATGCTACTTCAGTGTGTGAATACTTTTCAAACTGGAACTGTTAAACTTTTGAAACATGGTGATAGTAATCACTGAGGCCGGAAAAATCTACCAAAGGAACTGATACAAATACGATTACACAACGCTCCTTCCTTAATTAACATATTATTCTGGTGTGCCACGGATAATATATATATATATATAATTTTTATAACTTTCCCAATTCGTCTATTAATATCAGTCAATAATTGATGTTATGTTTATGTTTGGAGTGTAACTTTAAAGGCGAAAATTTTTCATATTATAGGATATTTCAAATGTAAATATTTCTTTGTATTTTTAGAAAGTAAACACTCCTGATGAGGATCCAAATTTAGATCGTGTAAGAAGTGTAAAGTTTGTATTAATTTTTATGGTCTGTAGGCTGTTTTACTGTTTAATTATTCCCTTTATTAAGTTCTCATAATAAATAACGCAATCCTCTTCAGCCCATATTATGTATTGGTAGACGTGTATGGTGTTGGTATGATCACAATTAAATTTTTTGTATTATTAAGGAAATTAAACTTAATTGCATACTAAAATTATAAATCAGTGACACCTAAAACTGTAAAGAGATTTTAATGAGGGGTGGAAACGTTGACATGGCTGATGTGTGGTTTATCAGAATTATAATTCTATTTCCGAAATAAATCGAAAACTCTATAAAGTGAAAGTAAAAAACATAATTAATGAGAGTAAGGGAGTAATATAATTAAATTTCATTAAATAGAATTAACGTAACACACCAATTTAATTAAACTTTACATTAAAAATATTTTTAATATCCGTAATGTTATATTTGTAAATTTGATTGAATATCAGGAATAATTAAGTTCTGGAAGGTATTTCTGATACACTTTATAACATCCATAATTTTATTTGTTGTATTTAAAGTCTGTAAAATTGCAACGCGTTTCTTTTCTTTTATTTTCAGACATTCAAGTGTGGACGTTTATTTCCTCAAATACATTAAATATAAAAGTTATATTTCCACTCCATTCTATCCCGCATTCATAACCTAATTTGATTTCTACAATGAATCTCTTTTCTCGCGCAAACAAGTTATCACTTTTCGGGTATCATGTAAGTTTGCGATGGTTGGAAAGAAATCAGCAATGTCCCTCAATAATGACCTTCATGCTTTACTGTTATTATTCTTAAAATCGAAAAAAAAAGTTAAATTACGCTAACGGGGATTATAATTTGAAACTTCTCCAGCGCTGTATCTCATTTTGCATCAAGTTGCCTAACAAGGTCTCATTAAATAAAGTTTTTATAATTTTACTCTTTGAAAATGGTGATTAACTGATTAATTTAATGAACGAAAATTAAATTACTCAATTTCAGATTGTTGGGAAAATTGATGTTATTTCAGTAAGTTTAATAATTCGGTAGAGAAACATCTTTTAGAATAGTGTACTTGGAACTACAGAAATGTTTCCGTATTGTGCTGTTTTAGTACAGCGGTAGTGGTAAAACTGGAATGTGGCGGACAAGAGCATGAAGTGGGTTAGTTACTCACCTCTAGTTTGGTGGACACGGGGGGTTTCGTAAGTTGTTGGTGGTTTTAATTGCCAGAGCCGCTATAACTCGGGGAGTAAGCGGGGCATAATGCAGGGCCCAGGAGGCGTCGTAAACGAGAAGAGACAGCCGGACTGCACCACTGTTTTGATTACGTTCGCAAAATAGCTCGCCTACAAACACTGTTCATTAGCAAAATATTAACGAGCTTTGCTGCTAGACTAGGGGATAGTAATTAACGCTAAGAGTTAATTATTGACCTACGGGGTCTGTCGTACCGCGCAAAACAGTCGCAAATCAATTCGAATTTTGGAACTGTTGCAGTGAGAAGCCTCAATGTGACTTCATTCGCTCAATTTATTTTTATTCTGCCACAGTGACTAGCATCAGTAAGAGGCAGGACAGTAGAAGGGACTAATAGTGACTTAGAATTCCACAATTACAATTAATAAATTAGAATTCCATAATTCCAATTAATAAATTTTTAATATTATGGCAAGGGGATAATTAGTACCTGAATTACAAATACTCTAAAATTTATGGTTTACGATGTTTATCTTATACTATTATTATTATACGTATTAATAACAGTCACCTGGTCATGACTAGTGTTGACTCCTATCGATTCTGTTTCCATTCAAAGAACTGGGGATATCAAACGAATCGCCGTATAATATGTGTTTTCCCATGCAACAGTACATTTTTTTATTTTGGAAGTTGTAATCATTTGAAGAGCCGTACAATCTATGACTTTTTGGTATTTTTTCAAGAGTTCTAAAAAAGATCGGTATTATACTTGCCTTCTTTTCCAGATCCGTCCAATTTAGATTCAAGGTTTTAGTTGCACCCATTTTTAGTGTTATTTTTCTTAGAGCCGACAGTTACAGGGTACTGGTACATCAATTGCACGTTTTTCTCGATTAGAGTGATGCAGGAGATGTTGTACTTTTTGCATCGATTATAATGTATCATAGTGGCCAACGTTTTATTCCACTCAAGGTAGTCGTTTATGGGATCTTTCAGGAGCCTCATATCAGGTATTCTACCTTCACTTTAGCATATTCTCACGGCGTTTGTTATCCATCTGGTTTTTGTTATTTGAAGCCTTTTTTTCCATATACAGAATTCATTTCTTCAGCCCTTGTCACGTTAACATTTTTTGTATGTTATTCAGGTAATGTCAATTTATGTTCTGTAATAATAATACTTATTATATTATATACGATTGGACTAATCGTACGTAATGTTCCAAAAGGATCGATCTGTTTGCATAACAAAGGTAAAAACTGCAGTTACAAGAAAGAGTGAGGGCGATCTTAAGAGTGGCTCTCATCACTGTATATCATAGCCCTGAGTAACGCTCTTCGTGAAACGATCGAAAAACCTCGGAAACTCTCGGCTTTAGCTTCGTCAAAGAAATCACTTTGCAGGACTTCAAGCCAGTTTTGCATAATCAAGATGACGTTATATTATATCATGTGTTATTATTTAGTTTATGGTGATTGAAGAACGTCTAAGAAGTTACTTAATACTTCTCTTGCATAGGTTACGTTTTATATATCCATAAATTATTAAAACATGCTTTGTTTAAGGTGGTTGAAGGTTAATGTTACTTAATACTTCTATAACCGTAACAAGTTGAAGAATACGCATGGCTACTAAAAAAAGTAAATTTGGGGCCATTATAATAAGTATCATCTGTTTGGTTCCATTAAACCTATCAGTTCTAATTTAATAGATTCTAAACCTATTTTAAACGGAGGATCCGGTAGAAAAATGGTTAAGGTATTTTTGGTAACAGGCAACATGAGGGTGATCCTGAAACAGGTAGCTCAGGCTAATATAAATTAATTCCCGGGAAACCATGTAGTAGAAATATAATATCTGTTTGCTGACATTTACAAAAATCTGAAAGCATGCTCCAAGGAAGAGCTTAAGAACGTCCGGAGCAGTTCCGCGCCACAAAAAGCTTCCGATGTAGGTTCAAATCTTACCAAGGAAGTTATCTACTAGAACAGTGATGGGCAAACTTCTTAAAGAGGGGGGCACATGAAAGGAAAAAAAACTATAGCCGGGCCAAAATAATTTAGAGGTGAAGTGAAACATTATACTCTTTGTAGAGTGTTACAGTTTCGTTGCAGATGATATATAATTGTGTAGCGTACCTTTCTATCTATTGAGACTTCAGAAATATTTTAGGTTTTACGCCATCTAATATCTATTTATTTTTTAAAAAAATAATTGATTTACAAAAACTTGATTAAAAATTTATTTCCTTGCTAGTTAAATATGCAAAATTTCTCTGCACTAAAGGTTTGCCTATGTGTAAATAGGCTATCAATGAATTCTGCTCTGATAGTCGCAGAGCAGTCTTACCGCTACCACGTGACCCGCTCCTGCACTCCCCTTTCATCATCATCAACCGCAGAATGTCTGATCGTTAAAAGATTCAGATTGGTTCCTACTTATCCCGCGCTTTTATGCGAGAACCAATCAACATCTCTACATCACTTCGTCGTAGGGTTAACGGGGAGTTTTAACCTAAAACCTTTGCACCGTTAAGCAAAGGAGAATGGGAGCATTCCTTCGTACCTGAGACTCAGCGTATTCCATTGTCTATGGTTTATTCTTAAACCGAAAAATTATATGAGCCAGGTGCACGTGTCTAGCTACTGCGCATTCTAATCTTCCAAAATTATTAATTTACCTTTATTCTATGCAATCATAAGTCAGTGGTTTACCCACAAAAGTTTGAAAAAGTACTTCCAACTCCATTCATCTTTGAAAACACGATAATAAGAATCAAATTTACGTTTCATAGATAACATCTTAGGGATAAATTTTTATAATATGCAGAGTAAAACAAGAAAACCAACGACACTAAGACTGGCCTGAATCAAGAAACGTTTTACGATATCTACCCATGGTGGGGGGATAACTACTGCGAGGAGGCTCCGTTGCCAATTTTACTCTTCGCTACAAAGTTGCCAGAAACCAGTGCCTCTAACTCTCAACATAAAATTCCAATATCTAGGTTAAGTCAATAAATTCGTATGTCGTCACTGATACTAAACGAAAGAGAGGAAGAAAGAGGAAAATATTTATTTTTCTTACAGTCTGTATTCTTTTTATATTCGTCAGATTAGGAATAATGTCCCGCGGGCCGGATAGAACATTTCAGGGGGTCGCATCTGGCCCGCGGGCCGTAGTTTTCCCATCATTGTACTAGACGATTCTAGAGACTCTGCGTCGTTCACTGCCCGCACTTCCAAGAGTGAACAAAATGATAGAAATCAAGCGCTTAATGAATAGATTGGCGAACGCGATCATTGTCGTAGAGACGGTTGGCATTGCTAAATCAGACCGAGAAGTTCAAAACAAAGTCGGAAGAACAGTATCGCTAAAACTTTGGTGAATAACCTTCGTAAAAAATTATGACGAATATACGAGTCACTGAGATACAGCGTCTATGTTGATGTCCGTCCAACCCGCCAGTCTGGTGAAGAGCAGCTCGGCTGGCAGGAAGAAAGAGGCGTTCAGACGAAGACTGCGTTCTTCAAAGTACCAGGAAATCAAGGTGAATGACACCGGAAATACACATGATTAAGTTAAAAGCAGCCGTCCAAGGAAAAGTGGAACAGGAAGCCAGACAATTATTTTTAGCTTCTTGACTCACATCACGAGAGGTCAATCCAAAGGGTTTGTCGACCCAAAATACTGTATAAAGTCTACAGCTCACGTGAGAAAGTAGGGTTCCCTCCAAGCACGACCATCGACGCGCGAACCGTGACCGAAATTGTCAACCCTCTCGGACCGTGCTGAATCCGGAGAAGAATTTCATAGATGTCCACTAATTCACTCGATTAAGCCGTCGACTCGGTAAAGTGCCAGCGAGGCAACAAAGACTGCAGTTACCGAATGTCCACAATATATATTGTGCCTACCTTGGAAATAGTTACTTCTAGATTGTTCCAAATACTCAACGGGCAATGTTTAGTTCGCGTGTAACTCTCAGCCATAGGAAAAGAATACAGTCCTGGACCAAACAGAGTAGCACAACCTCTTTATTTGGTAGCCTTCTTTGGTTTATAAGTCTTGATTATATTCGAACAACACTTTTTTTAATATGCACGTCAAAACATAATTATCACAAATATAGATCGTATATTGGTGCGTGCTATTTCCCGTAAGTTCATTTACATTAGGCCCACTAAGCTACTTCATTTGACGGTAATCTATTGACCAACTCATGATTAAACCGTAAGTGAAAGCGTCACATTTTTTAGGTTTTCGGGCCCACTACCGTAACAGAGTTGACTGATCATAATCATCGCAATTAATCGAGTCATGAAATATACCGGTGCGTTAAATAAGTACAGTAACTTGGAAAAGTTCGAAGAAATGAACAATTAATTCTCCATAACGTTAAGACGAAACTCCAAGAAAGTCAAAAATACTCTCGGAACACAAGTACAACCAAGAATACCAACATCAAGCACGTTTCTTTTCACATTCTTTTTCTATAACAGATCGTCACATCGCTTGACAGGCTACGAAAGAGATATACGCTATTCTGTTGCAATATATATTTATATATACACCTCGCCTAGTTGAATTTATTCGGGAGACACCAGGCGGAAAGTACATAATTAATATGAAAACCACCTACGGATTTCGAGACATCTGTTGAGAAATTTCTAAAATTGTCATGAGATTTCTGGGTCTTAAATGTGGAAAGAATGTTAAAATGTCGACAGAAACCATTTCTAAGATTAGTACTCCAACTAACAAAAATTGTCATCGCAATTCGATGAATAGTATAGGAACGCGGACAGGACATGCATACATACAGCAACATGAATTTACAGCTCCGTCTTTAAAGGCAGTCTAATCTCTCCAGACAGAGTTGTTGACGGCAGCTTTTGACTTAAGGAGTACATTGTTGTACGTCGCCACAGGCTCGCGGAAATCTTAGTAGTCGACGGAGATCCATGCGGCTGTAGGAGGAAGTGTCGGGACTCGAACTAACTACCAAAATTAATAGTTGTGAGACGCTACACTGATGTATAATTAATATTTGATAGTCCACGGCGAGACACGATGGAGATAGGATGTTATATTGATGATCACGCCCTGAAGATTTTATGAAATTCATTGTTCGTAAATAAAGGTGTCGTTATTAAAGAAATTTTAATAAAATTATCTGGCGCTCAGCTAACATAAACGAAAGTATTAATTGACTGAAGAGCACAGCTGGGGGTCGTAACATTTGCACCGTCCCATGTTACAATACATACATTCTCATTTAGTTATATGGTGAAATAATAGAATTAGAAAGAGTTGTTATGGAGTACTGTACAATTAAATATGGTAATGGTCAATATCAACGTTGGAAATAAAAAAATGTGAGATATAGTGGCCATTATCTTTTGGTGCATTTAACGATTTATTATTTTTAGTAATATTACACCTTGGAATTAAATTATTTATTTTCGGGCTAGACGGCATTTTTAATTGACCATATCTGAGATATAATCTTTAATTGTTTCCCGCACTACAGGGTCGAATATCAAATGCCGGGAACGCATACGAGACATGCATACATATAGTTTTCGACATTAGACCTTACTTCGTAAAACTAGACAAAATATTTACCACCCTTAATATATATGCTTTTAGAAAATACAACAGAAATTTTCACTTTTCTTTTTATATATGCCGAAGAAATGGTATATGATGGAAAGAAGCGGACTCATCCTTAATGAAGTGAATTTACTTGCTATAAATAAATTTGAGTTTGTTTTCTGGTAGTCTTTATTTAAATGTCTCTAGCACATCAAATATCTTACAAAATGTTAATTTTTTTATAAGTTTACACGTATTTAAAATTTTGCTAATTAATGTTTCACTAAAAAAATTAATCACAGTCAAACGTAGTCTGAAATTATATTCTCAATGGCTTTTTAAACAATAGCGGACTATTCTATTGCCTAAAATGAAAATTGTATTCCATATTACCCAGAGTTTTTCTATATTTAAATTTGGTTGTACTCAAATATTTCCAACACTTCTATTTTTCCTGTATTACTTTCAAAAATAAATTAGAAAATATTCGCATCCATTTCACATTACCAACCTTTACTTATGTATTATTACTAATATCTGATAACCCAAATTCATGAAGGGAGAAATGTGATGAGCTTTGAAACTGAGGTGAAAGGAAACAATAAGTCTCTTCCACGTGGGTCAACTGTTTCAACGGTTTCAAAATTAAAAGATTAGCATGAATAATTTATACGGATGATTGCACATTTTATGGACTAAGTACGTGATGAGACCTAAATTTAATGGAGGAATGACTTATTATTCAACCCGTTTTAAAAAGTATGTTGGCGTACGTCGAAATGAATATAAAGTGAACGTTAAATTGAAAAATATCCTCCTAAGGCAGCATCAGTTTCACCCAGATCGTTGGCTTTCAGTCTTCTGGAACGCTCCCCACCACTCTTTATCAATTTAACAGTCGATCTGTGTAACGACCTTCCTTCGTGGGAGAACGCGTTTCTTTTAATTTATCATGTAAGTTTTTTTTCTTTGTCTTTTGTGAGGTATCAGTCTCTGTCAGCCTTCCCATGCCACCGAACCTATATAATCCCGAAAAATCTGTCACAGCATTTACTTGTAAAAAATGTAAGATATAATATAGGGCATCACTGAACGAGTAATGATTTACTCCATCTATGAATCAGATAATAATGCGATTTCTCCATCGAAAGACTCAACAAATTGTTATACTTCTTCTTATTTCCATCAACTTCTTTGATTGTCTTACACACAAAACCGCATAATTGATATATTAAAGTAAATAAAAAATACAGCTAGTCAAAAAAGATAATTAATATTTATTTAATATATTTTCGACGTTTTGTCCAAATTGAGTAATTTATCATGTATCTAGACAAAAAGTATAGAATTTTGAATACAAAATATTTTGCTAAAATATATTGCATTCAAAAGTATAATTCCTTTTTTTAAAATTTTTGTCTAGTTACCTGATGAAGTCCACAACTATGCACGACGTTCGTAAATATATGAAATATTAATTTTGTTTGCAGACAAATTGGCTGTACTTTTTATTTATTGATACTTAATTGACAGATTATTGATGTTTTGAATTAATATTTTTATTTTCAACATTTTTGATTTTGCAGCACTGTGTCCACAAATTATGGTGTCTCCTAATTAAAAAGTTGACTTAATATATTAATACTAAACATGTGTACCGGATATTTATTATATTGTTGCTCAATGCACTGAAACTTTTTTCGACTTTATTTCATAATTTCTTAAGATGTATAATTTCGCCGTACTTAGCCACTGCATGGTTTCAGTACGGTTCTGTTAATCCTAAAATCATGCATGTGGCTGTATTCAGATCAGATATCATTTTATGTATACTGGATTTGATTCTTAAAACGCAGTAAAGATACATGATGCAGAATTTCCATTAATGCGGCGTCCTTCAACCCGTGACGTCATTAACTGCCCCTCCATCGCAAAACCCCGCCCGCCGAGAGACTAACCCATGTAATCAGATTAATTATAACATCGCTCGAGGCTACAAGATAAATTGCCTGCTGATGGAACAGGGAAATTATGGGTGGCAGGACTTGTACATTACAGGCTATTTAAATTATCGCCACGCAAGTCAGATGTCAAACGTCAACGCCAAACGACGGATCAAATGGAATGCTGCAATAACATAATATATTTCCTAAAGCTTCGCATAAAGTTAATATTTACCATTTTTACCTTCGAGACCAATATTTACGGGATAGATACTCATATATATGCATCGACACACACCAATGTGATTCTTCATTATTACTTCACATATCATTTCACTCAACCCCACTCTTATTTACACTTTTTCTGTACTTTTACACTGTTGAATAATTTTTATCCTTTTTGACATTGATCTGTCTTCATTTTTTGTCCCTTATATCTTCTTAATGGTCCTTTCCTTTGTCATTTATAATTAAAGTTTAATCTTTCGCGTTATTTTTTAAATCTTTTCATTCTTCCATTTTTATAAAGTCATTCCTCATGATATAATAATAATAAAGAATTTATTTAGCAAAAAAATGACGCTCCCTACTACATTTCATAAAGTTATATGCTTAAATAAACTATTTTTAAATTATATCTAGTTGTACTTTACTTCTGCATTGTATTGGTTTCTATCATACTTATAAGCCAAATAATTATTAAAATAGGACGGTAACAGATTATTGATACACATATACAAAAATATAATGGTATTAAAATTTAAAAAGTCCTTGAAGCAAAGTCAATTCATTTCTCTTAACATCGCTGTGACACTAAATCTTTTATTCTTACAAAGACAATTCTTTATGCCATACTTTGCAACTTGTTAAATATATCTATACCTTTATTAGATATCCCATGTAATTCAATACAACAACAATTAAAAAGTTGAAGTAGAATACAATTATAAATAACAGTTTTATACTCCTTAGTTAAGAAATTTTCCTACTCTATATAAAAACCTTAACCTTCTACTAATCTCCAACTACAAAATCTGTATGACAATCCTTTTTCAAATTTTGATCCAATCTGACTCCTAAATATTTAAAATCAGTAACTCTATCTATCTTATTATTGTCTGTAACCACTTCATATTTAAAGAGATACATATTCAATTAACTTAAGCCAAGGTTCATTTTATTTATTAATTAATTAGACATTTTATATAAGCGCATTATCAACATATAGCCTAAGACTACTATCATAATTTTTAAAACAACAGTACATATCATTTATATATAAATTAAAGAGTGTAGGGCCAAAAAACATTACCCTGTGGAACCCTATATCACAGAAAGTCTGCCTCTGACTCAACTCCATTTTTCTGACCTTCTGATTTCTATTTTACAGGTAACTTCAAAACCACACATAAGATAATGAGCATTTCTACCACCTTCTTTAAATATTTAATAAAATAATAAGTATAGGAAACGACAAAGAATAATAACTGTTTTGTATATAAAAGAATTAAATTATCGTCTTAATATTAAGAATAAAACACAAAGAATGACCGGATTTCAGAAATTGAATAATTTAATTTGAATACCTTTTATCCCCAAATTTTAGGGACCTCTTTAGTTCTTTAATGAAAATAATTAAATAATTCATGTTGCTCCTGCAACGTCCGGGACCAATTCCTGACTTTTGAACATTATTTGTGTTTTATTTATTAATAACTGGCTATAGACCCGGCGTTTTCCGGTACATTATTTTATTATTCGTCAACACAAGTCAAACCCGGCATTGAAAACGTCATAATATGAACCTCAAATATACTCCCATGATCTCGACAGTCAGAAATACTCCTGTTTCAATAAAAATATTTTCAGTACTCTGATAGAATAAAATTTCTTCCCCACTTAATTCGAATATTAAAGGTCATAATGTAACATTTTCACCCCCAATCCTCACATGCTACAAGCGGTTGAAATTGTAAAAAATATTGTCGGGGAAAACACTAAAATTAATTCACCTCAAAAATTCTTTTTCGACTAAAATATGAGGCTTTAATACATTTAAAAATTCCACCGATTCCACCCGTCCCCGTAGGAGAGTCGTTTGGAAGCTATACGCCAAACGTTAATCGGTAATTGTTACGTTAGACCGTCTGTTTTGTCGTCTCTCGCCTGAACCCGACGCTATGGTTTGTTCCGGTAGCCGTGTTAGATGTCGCTTGAGAAATTACCATTCTGTTTGTTTCCATACGCTGCCTACGCTCTTCTTCTGCCTCATTGTCTCGAAGATTATGAACTCGACTTGCGTAACACGTACGCCAAGCGAAATTTTGACGCCTCACTGGTGGCATTTCTTATCACTAACAATAACACGACTATAAACCTCTAAACACACATCAAAATACACAAAGTTTTGCTGTTGCAAAAGAAGTGGTAGTTGAATACGAATGAATGTCAATCTATAAATACTTTATGAACACGTCCGTCCAGTCCAGTGGTTGACTATGAAGACAGAGGAAGACAGCTAATGATCGCTTCACGGCAAATCGCAGAAGTTTTTAAACTGGTCCCACTTTCTCGTGTTTACAACAATGGCCTCTCTGTAGGGCTATCAAAATTACGCCTATAATAACAGTAAGGAAGGGCTAATAGGACTTTTAACTCGAAGTTGATTTTTACGCCGCCTTTCACGTGGCAATTCAATGGATTTATAAATATTTGCATTAATTTCTTCTAAACTCTCCAACATATCGAAATGAAACGTAAACGAAACTTTAAGATAAAAGTTTTGTTTAAATCCCTGAAATTTTCATTGAAATCGGTTGAGCCGTTTCAGAGCATAACAGATCAAGAGCGAGAGTATAGGCATCCCGCATTCAATTTGGAGATTCAAACGCGCGGATTTAAAGCTGCTTTACGTAGTACTTTATCCATATTACTAGATTTTAAAACTTTTCCGTATGATTTTTTAAAAATTTCCTTTTATACAAGACTTGTCCTAACAATAACGAACAAAATAAAAAAAAGCATTATCCAGTTTGGTGCAGTGTTCGGCAGTTATACGCGTACAAACATTAAAGCGATTCATTTATATATATATATTAATGGTTGTGTTTTATTTATGAATAACGTTTTTATTTCATAAAACTCAAAAGAAACACGATTGTAACTGATGGTCGTGCTGTTAGCGATTCTCTGAAAACGAAATTATGATTGTTATTCTACGAGCGAGAGAAACATTGGTAGCTCGCTCACAAGAAACTTCGCTCCAAAGGGGGATCACAAAGCGCTTTCCGGCCACCAGTGGCGCGTAGAAAATAGTAGGAAACATACAACAGAACTCATGTTTATCTGTTTCAGTTTGACCGGCTCCAAATCTGTAATAAGATAACTTGCAATTCCGATACAATCTCTATAATATATTATTGAAACTGCATCCAAATAAAAATCCGGTCAAAATGAGTGTTTTTATTGATCTCCGAATTTCAATTACATTCATTGGAGAACATATGCGACTACCGCAGTCAATAACACGTAGCTTAGAATACATAAACGAATCCTTCAATCAATGTTTTGTTCTGTCCTCGCGGCAAATAAATTTCATTACAGACTCCAACTGGCGATGTCTCGCCTAGGGAATAATTAACTGTATTATAAATACAGAATAAAACATCCTGCGATTTAAATCATTATAAAATGTCCTGTAATAGGCAACGGGTACTCCGTCAAACATCCGATGCTATGACTGCTCTGCTCACCGTTCGCTCTCGTAATTCACAGAATTCAATTAATAGGGCGCCACGTACTTTTACTTCAAGACAAATAACAAAATATTTTATTTAGAATTAATAAGTTTATTTAACGAGTCACGAGGCCACGGGGCGTACTCATCACACAGAAACCTAAAACTTTTCAACACTTCGATCAATTCGCCGAAATCACCAAAATTCAAAGTTCGTCGTCGGAATAAAAGTCAGTTGAAATCACATAGCTTTTAACTTTGCTTCGGCGTGTCTTCACTTTATTTTGTGGCTGTTTCGATAGCCTGACCAACACACGCGGACCAGCCAAACACATCTGTTCTACACCACGGTGCGTCACCGACTACTCTCCAACATTTTAGCTTTTGCCATCTTACTAATATTAGGTCAAATGGCCTAGGCATCCAGCCATAATGGTTATATTAACTCTCGAAATTCCTTCAATAAAAACTCACGTGACCATCTTTGCGCGGCAATGCCTCGTGCTTGCACAAACCCGCATTCGCGGCAC
Organism: Eucriotettix oculatus; assembly: GCA_034510155.1. Lineage (NCBI taxonomy): Eukaryota > Metazoa > Arthropoda > Insecta > Orthoptera > Tetrigidae > Eucriotettix > Eucriotettix oculatus. The sequence goes on from CM067376.1 coordinate 164,256,682, forward strand.
GCGTTGGACAATGCCTTCCTCTGGCGGCTTCTGTCTAGCGGAATGTCAAACGACGTCTTATAGTGTCGTCGGGCAGTTAAAAAAGCCGACTTTGCTTCTTTCTGGGTCAGAGATGTTACAGTCCATAACAATCAATTTCTTCCAAATGGGAAAACATTTTATGCAAATACTTCTTTTGGTCTCTAGTTTTTAGTTTTAATTATTTTTCTTCTTCTTTGGCTTCATAGCCCGATATCGACTCTTGGCCTCTAGTAGTAGTTTCCTCCAACACACTCTAACCAGTGTATCCTCCAATTCTTCAGATCCATCATCCGTTTTATGTCCTTCCCCATTGCATCTATCCATATGTTTCCTGACTTTCCTGTCAGTCTTTTACTCCAATTTCACTATAAAATATTTTCCCCATACGTTGCACAAGTTTTACAAGTTTCATGTGTAATAGAATCATTCATATTTTGTAAAACTTCAATTAAATCAAACCAGGTCGTCTAAGATACCGCTTAATGAAACAATACAAGCTCGATATTCTTGATTCTTTGAACAGTTTGCCAATTTGTAATTTTTTTCATGTAATCTGATGCGGAAGTTTTGATAATGATCGTCAATTAAGTTCTTTTCCTTCAATCTTCTGTCTCAATTTATTCCCTACACCCCATTTTCTCATTCTTTGAACTTAAGTGGTCCCCTTTCTATAAAACGCGTTGAATATTACTTTATTATGCGAGAGGTTTCTTTATTAACGTCTTTAAAATATTGTCAAATCCTTCCTGTCATTTCTCAAGAAAACAATCAAAACTACACTTAAGATCTATAATTTTAAAACATTTATTTAATATTATATACTAAATAACAAAATTAAATCTTTCATTGGAATTAACTAGAAATATTTATTTGATATAAATATAATCATAGCATATTTACTTCTTAAATACGTGTTGATGTTCATTTTGCTTGGTGATTTATATTATAAACATAACAGATTAAATCTATGAATCGTTACATTTTGGGGCCATTAATGGAGCGTCATAATCTGTGTTCAATAAGTAGGTATTATTAATTATTAAAATTCATTAAACAAATTAATGTTTATGACGTCATTTTGACGTATTTGAAAAGCTGTATTTGTAATTAAATATTACTCATTTTTTATTTTACGTGGTGGACGTGCTAGAGGATAAATATGTTGTGTAATGTGACAGGTATACCGTCCTGATTATTGTTACGCTAGATAAATAATAATATTTGTTTAGATTGTCTGATTACATTTTTCATTGTAATCTGTTAAACGTAATCATGTATTACACTCAATTAATGAAGTGTAGCGCAGTCATAACATATATTTCGCAATAATTATGAAACACACGCATCAATATTTTAAATTTATTCGTAGTACACTGATTTAGTTGTAAATCCCTCTGCAAATAAATGCAATGAAGTTTATGCTCACTGATTCGTATCAAAATTAGTTCAGACTTAGTAGGAAATTTATTTATAGCAATATGGTCGTAATTAATGAGGCAAACTCAAGTGATATATGAATGAGAAATTATTTCGTATACTGTCAAGTATCAAGTTGTCGGGGCGGAACGGGACAGCCTATTTTTTACTGGATAGTGCTGGAGGGTAGAACATTGCAACTGGTCAAGGAAGAAGTCCTGGCAGCTGACTTTACTACGTTTTGACTGCACTTCGTAAATAACTATTGTTTTGGCGTCTTACATCTGTGACTTTATAATTTTTTAAGTATTTCAGTCAGGAGGGTAACAATCCTCTCGCTTTTTACACATTAATTGGTTTGTATTAGAAATCTTGGGTGTACACTTTTGGTTAACGTTTGTATCTAAAAAGGTTTAGATTTAAGTTTGTTATTAAACGAAATATGGTGATATTGTTAGCATTGTCGGTGCTTCAGGGTAACTTTAATTATCGCACTTATTGGACGTATAGGTTAGTTGTGTGTGGGTAGGTTGGCGTTCCTTGACGCAGTGGAGCTTTGTTGCAGGTTAGGTCTTGTTATTGTTCTTCTTGGGATGACACTGAAAATGGGTTAGGAGGGGAAAGGCGTTTAAGGTTTTGGATTTGGCGAACCCGTGGGATTGCTTCTGCAGAATGTGTGTATGAAGCGGGTATGATGTACAACAGACTAGGGGGATTAATCGGGGTAGAGGAACGCTCTATCTATTATGGATCGTTTTTATTTGTGGCCTGTAGGAATGAGCGATGGGGTTGAAGGAACAGTGGTCACGTGTGCGTGAATGGTTAGGTGGGTTGTGATCCTCACTAGCTTCTTAGTTGGGCGGATGTAGGCGGGTTGGTGGGATGGGCTCATGCAGTAGGACTAAGAGTTTGGATCATCGTCTATCACTTAGACGTCGTGCAGTGGGGGACAGATAACCACCAAAAAGAATGTATGATCATCACAAGCTCGTGGCGGACCGATTTTCTGCGTGGGGTACATTCAGAGCGGCTTGCCGTGGATATGTGTGGGGAGTGTGGGAACAGTGTGACGAAACTACTGGCCTGAATCGCCCTGGCAAAGAGCGGTGCCATGGGGTTCATTTTTTTTCTATTGCTTGCATGGTGGTCGGGCTTGTTGTAGGAGTGTGATTATTTGATTGCACTAGGCTGACTGTGCGTTCGTTTCCCGTCGATCTCTGCCTGTCGTACACTTGATCTCAGCACGCCTCGTTTGAGCTGGCCACTGTATGTTCCACCTCACGTTGTTACAAAGCTAGGTCCTACAACCTCGGACTTTATGCTCACCTCGTACCCGTCGCGTCTTATCTAACTGATCTTCTAAATATACTTTTTTCTTGTGTTATTTTATCCTGGACCTCCATGTCTTGTGAGGTACCCCCACTTGTTGTTCGCCATTTCGATTTTCACAGCCCCAAGTGAGAGATTTTCGATTGACGCCCTATGTCGTCTAGGATGTTTGTTACAAATCATCATCTGGTGTAAGTATTAATTGGTGCCATCTCTTATCCAAGCCTTGTAAGTATCCCACGACATGGAAATGGGGGTCGGGGTTCTTTGACCGTTGCAAGCGGCGTGGGGTGACTGCCCAAAGATGATGATCAAAAATGCATTGTCCAAGGGACTTAACAGCAGTATTTGAATGTGGGGGACAGGAGAATTGGTGGGGTAACCAATACAACATGCGGTATTGAGCGGAAATGGGGGATGGGGAACGGGAGTAGGAAATGTGAGGAAAAGCGACGGAGGGTGCCGTTGACGTGGTCCGAGCGGGGCCATCACTGGCTCGTGCACTTACTGGTTCGCTTTGGGTCTTTGGACTCTTTATTTGGGAGTGACCACCAACCCTAAAGGGTCCTGAAATTTTGCAGCAAGAAGGGTGAGGGATATGCGAGATAACTGGTGGGTTTGCCAACTAGTCTCATGCTATGATGTTGTTTTTTTATAGTATAAATTGGGACGGATGGTGGCGAGGGAGACACAGGCGAGGGGTCGTCTCGGCATGAGTGTTTCATATGGATACCAAACAGGTGTTGCAAGGATCTGGGGGATAGCCCGGTTTTTTTTTTGTGAACTGTTTGGCCTGGGACAGTTCTGCATTGCAAGACAGCAGCGCAGGGTACAACTATATGGTGTAGGGGGTTTTTTATCTGTTTGGAAAGAGGCGATAGAATCAATATCTGTAAGCAAGCTCGTCACGTATAGTGTGTAACGCTGTGTGAAGTGTCGTGCTGTGGATGGGGGAAATGGTCGGGTGGATTTCCTTTAGGGTTTGTTATGTGTAGGCGATGGCGGTTCATAGGGGATTTCACGGTTGTCGGGCTGGTCGGGGTCGGGCTTGGGATATGTTGGGGTGCACGTTGTTGGAGTGGGGCTAGGGTGGAGTTTTGCTTGCAATCAGGAGTTCGTGGTGTCGTGGGGTGAAGTTAAGGAGTTAGTTATAATTGTTCGGCCAACTGCTAGGGGCGGTGTTGGAGGGTGGTATCTATGGATTTCAGGTTATGTGGGAAAGACGTTGTGGGTTCCGTGATAAGCTTACTACTATGGGAAACAGTGTGAATGGTTCCTGCGGGATATCGGGGGGTAGGTTTTTCTTTTGGCGCGCAGGGTCTATTTGCGTAGGGTAGGGCACACTATTTTAACCATGATATTCCTGACCCCAACGCGTCCGCCCACTCCGAACTGCTCTGACAAGTCCTGCTCATAATCCACGCGAGTAAGGGTATCATCATCTTAGGTTGAGATGATTAATTACTCCCCTTTTATACTGACACCATGATTAGGGAATGTTCTTATATTTTATAATCTATGTATCAGTTTTGTAATTACACCAGATACATCTTCTTTTCATAGTACATTTCACCAGTGTGAGTATTTTCCTGGCCCATCCAATAAAGTATCCAAAGGGATTATTTCCTATACTTGGTTGGGGACACCTCTGAAGTCCTCGCCCGTGTATTATTCTATATTTTTCCGGCACAGGTTTTAATTACCCGTCCGTCTGACCACTTATATAACTCTAAACCATAACATCCGAACCGAGCTAAACGTCCAATCCATTAGCTCGAAACTCAATTTGTTCTCCCCAAGTATACTGGAGTTCTTACTGTGCATGTATTTAAGTGCTTTAAGTGATTGGAACGGTGGTGGATGTATAACATGTTTTTCATTTATAACTATTATACTACAGGGAGAAAAACATCAGGCATTCGGAGCGGCATTTGGGTAGTCACTCTAGTGGGAGGTTTTGGGTAACCGCAAACGTGTATCACGTATTTATTACACTATGGGGCAGGATACGCTTTACGTGAGGAGTATGTGAATCTTCTGTGACATCGTTGGAAAGGGGGAGAAGACTGGGCGGGTGGAGTATGGGGACGTGGTCTGTGAACCCAGTGGAATAAGTGTGTTTTACGATCAATGTATGGGTCGCGTGTTAACGAGAACCTGCCAGCGAGCGGCAGGTAATGAGGCGGCAGAGCGACGACCAGCGACCAATCCCGGGTTGGAATTCGTAGTGCAGGAAAAGCTCAACCGACGTATCTGGCTTGTTGTGTGGTATTGCTTTGCGTTTCTGTTGTTGGGTATCCGGTCTTTCGGCATCTGTTGCGATTATGGCGGTTGTGCGACACAAATTCAACCCCCCAATCACCAACACGTTCCGTGGGTCTTACACCGCATTTTGTGGTTCTCGTTTCGGAGCCAATCTCCCAATCACTTGCTTCTCGATAAGAACACGTCTGTCAGAGTATTGGCTAATGTCATTTGCATTGTGTTTTTTTTAGGTTTTGCATGATTCGTCGGGAAATGGTATACGCGGATTATGGCGGGACTAGAGCGTATAGTTGACTGGGGCAGTTCTCATTGAAAAAACCACAAGACCTTTCTAGTTTTAGGGGGCCGGGATGTGGTTTAGCATACACTACGTCGATGATAGAAGATGGGGTGCAACAGTATGACGGGTAGAGCCCAGTGCTCGAAGCTAGTGTAATTGCGCTGGACTGGTTTGTGAAGGAGGAGAAGTCTGACGACAAACCGACTGCGAGGGTGCCGCACGAGTCTTACCCATCAAATTAACATGGTTCTATTGCCGGTGGGGAAATTTTTAACAGTGCTCGGTCTGGGTGCCTTGTTTTGTCTTGGGTTCGTGGGGAAAATGGTGGTGTGGCACCCCATCCGGCCGCTGTTGCGCAATCACTCTGTGTTGCCGTGTTGATGACACGGAGGCGGGGCTCGCGCCTCCGGACTCGAGCAGAGCCCGGCGGAGAGGGGGCTGCTGCACAATCTGAGTGGTCTAGAACAGACCCGCATGCATAGGATGCTAGAGTCCGGATTGGAATGTGTGATAAGCAGGACCCATCTCGTCTTGATATGAAAGTTAGAGTTAGGTACTAGAGAACTTGAATCGAGACGGTTTAGGCAAAGCGTCACTTGGAAGAGGTGAATAGACTGTGTGCGTATGAGCGGTGAGTTATTAGGTACTTATTTCAGTTCTGTGTTTGACGGTATAGACTGGGTGTTAAGGGCTTGTTGGGATAAAAAACAACAATAGGCTTTTTTGGCTGTGTATCGTCAAAGGACGCAGTGGCCGGGGGAGCTGCAGAAGGAACCTCATCAAAATGTCAATGAGTATGGCCTTTATGTGCATCTTCTTCCTATACTGGGTCTTGTGTTCATTCTTTTCACTAGGTGAGATAGAATTATGTAATCTTTGTTATTGTACACAAAGAGGAGGTGGGGGATCTGCGTTGATGACCAGGCGCGGTTTAGTTATGTTTAAGGGGTTGACATATAGGCGGAATAACGAGGGTCCGGTGTTACGTATATTAGTTGCCAAAAAAGCTTATTGGTTTGGGAGAAGGCGTTTTGTGTATGACTGCTTGAGCACGCATGCATTGTACATTGAATTTGCAAGCTGTGGAGCTAGGGGGTACATACAGTACGATCGAGAATAACCACATATTTAATGGACACATGTCCAGTTTGGGGTGGCGAGGTTGAAATTTACCACCCAAAAGAGTTGGGACTGGGCCATTACAGTTCGCGATGGGTTAGGGATGTAATAAGTTCGCAATGGAGCGGCTGTGGTGGAGCAGGATGAGTCAGACTGGACCTTACTCGTAAGGTGGGAGAATGGCAGTATGGTCTAGACACAAAGCATTCCAGCAGGGCAGACTGGTGTACTTACACACCCCGACGCTGTAGTTTATGGGAACCCACGCAGCCACAAGTTCTATAAGGATACTCAGGGGGGACGTATTCCGATGCGCTGTGCCTGTCGCAAGAAGAGGTATACCGTGAGTATGCGCGTTGCGGTAAACTCGGATTTATATCAGAGGTAAAGCAATGTGCTAAGGGTATTATTTTATAACGTCCGCCGGCCTGGGTTTTGGTTTTCAACGTGAGGGTGTGAGGCAGAGGGAGCTGTGGACACGGATGCGACAAGCTACGAGATACGCCGAACCCGATCAGCAGTCTGGGAAAGTTTTTCTACGAAAAGTGTAGTCGTGGAGATCGCTAGGCACGCGAGATTGGGGATTTAAGTTTTTTTGTTTCACGATACTCCGTAGAGAAGCTCACGAAAAGGTTCTGGGGAGTACTTCCGGGCTTTGGGCAAGGACTGTCACCACAAAGCGCAATAGCAAGTGTTAAGGGTCCACGTAGAATATGGCGCTTGCTGGTTGTAACCCATGACGGGATCCCTGCGGATATGTGTTATAGACAAGAAGTAGAGGATTGACTCTCCTGGAATAAGCGTTATTGTCTAGTATAATTATAGTGATGGATGGCGGGCGAGAAAAAACGAGAGTAAAGGAAAGTAAGTTGCAAGGCGTCACACTAACTAATAAAAACTCGGCAGAACAGAATACTAGGGGCAATCTGTCTTCTCCACTTGTGAGCTAGCACCCCGCACACAGCGGCCAAGCCCGCGACAACGACTTGGCCTGATCATGATGACCAGGTTGATCCCCTCGAAATTCTACTAGCCTCACAAACATACCAATCCCGGGGAATAGACCAAACACAATAAAAATCCAACAGAAAGGACGAGAAATCAAAAAACCCCCCCCCCCCCCCCCTCCCCAGCCCCCCCCCCACCCCCCCCCCCCCCCCCCCACCCCCCACCCCCCCCCCCCCCCCCCCCCCACAAAACCCCCCCCCCCCCCCAAACACAATAAAACTATTAGACCAGAAAAAATTATTATTCGCATATTTCGGCCTTTTTTTCAGTTGTTAAAATTTCAGCCCCTAGATGTGATAGTTCCGTTTTACCTCACCATTGTTTTTTTCAGGAGCTGAAATTCAACTTAATGGTTAATGTGAATATCATAATTTAAACTCATCAATTCTCACAACACAGTTTCGACACCAATCTCGATTTTTTATTTAATGTTTTTATGTATTCCGCTTTCAGTCCCACCCCTATAAGTACTCCACTTCTATTCTGAATAAGGTTGAAATATACACAAAAACAACTGGAGAAGTACCATATTCTTATTGACTGGTAAATAGTTATTAAACTCAAATATTTGTCTCCTTTGCATATTTTAAATTTTCCGGCCCCTCCTACTCCGTCTGTAGGGTGAAAGTCGTATTTTTCTGGGTCGCAAAGGCCACGTGTACAAAATTTAATGGAAACTGCCCCACGAATTTTAATTTGTATGTAGAACATACGAACATCGCACAATTTTTGAGCTTTTTAATACATAAGCAGTAAAATTTTCTTGGTATGGAAGAGATAATTGATGCACCACTTCGGTGTATTTGGCGTGCAATAGTTTATAATATTGTCTAAGGAATAAAACATTATACGATGTTAATAAATATGCATAAATACCTAACTGGCAAGGTCCTCATACAAGGCTCCTATGAGTAGGAGGACAAAAGGCGATTTTAGACTCAGGACCGGGAATCTGAAACAGGAAACCCATAGGGAAACAAGGAAGTCCTGACTTCCTCCTACTGGTCACCTTCACTTCTTTGACCCTATGACAAGGATTTTAAAAAAATGTCCCTCAAACCCAAACGACCGTGTCCTGTTTAAGGGGCGCATGTTTCGGGATCACAGACCTTTTGCATACCGTAAGTCATTCACTGATATCATTAGACCAGTCGGCCGGCGACCTAAGTGAAAAACATTAATATTATACAAAAGAACAACAAAATATTTGAATAAATTGAAAATGTTATATTCAATCAATATAGTATAAAGTACAGTGGAAATCTACCAATCGTATGGATTATAAGTACATTGTTTATTATTTTTAAAATTTACATTGAACAGTTTTACAGAAATTTATAACATAAAACATGTATCTTAATCTTTGGAATTTAATATATACATAAATATCTCTCCTCTTAAATAGATTCCGTATCTCAATTACTCAAGTTTTCTCGTGAAATATAAACTGTTTGCAGAAATATTTCCAGAAGTGTACTCCTTTGAGTAATATTTCCACGAGAAAAATGGCGACATAACGTCGCAGAGAACAGGAATTTGACCCCATAACTTGAAATCTCATCAATATAGCTTACCTGTTTCCACAGGCCCAGTTACAATTTCCCCCTGAAAATTAGTACTCAGAACTGAATTAGCCGAAGAAATGACAGAAAGAAAGTGAATTGATAACATTGGACGAGAACGTCCAACTGGTATACCGCAGAGAAAGTGCTATGTAATAAAGTTTCGTAAATTGATATCACGTCGTCGTTCGTACGTTGATAATAGAGTAGTGAAATTTTGCAAGGGCCTGAGGCATTTGAAGACAGACTTGCTGTTGCCGTTTGAGTACAACTCTCTCCGTGGTGATGGTGAGGCGTCGCCCTACCAGTGGTCGCAGGAGTGGGCGCTGCCGCACCACCTCGTCTCCGTGAGCGCTGGGCAAGGACGGCCACCCCGCCGCCCCGCCTCCCTCAGCACGGGCCTGTGGCGCTGCATCTCCCCGATGCCACAGGACTGGCTGCACGGGCCCCACGCAGCCCACTCTCCCACGCGGCAGTCTCCTGTTACAGGTATCATACTTGCATTCAAATCAAAAATTATAATACAAATATTTATCTTCAAACCCAAATTGTAGTTGTTCTTTATTTATTACGAACTAGGTGACCAACGTTAATTTTAGACGGTTGTTGTTGTGCTATTCAGTCCTAGGACTGGTCTGATGTAAAACCTCCATGCTAACCTATGTTGCGCAAGCCTTATCATTTACTCGTAACAAGCACAGCCCACATTCTCTCTAATCTGCATATCATATTCCATACTTTTCCAGCCTCTTCTGTTCTTACCCACACACTTCCCTCTAATGGTAATTTTATAAGACCCTCGTGTGTTAAAACGTGGCCTATTAATCTATCCCTTCTCTTGGTCAACATCCTCCATATTGTTCGCTTTTCCCCTATTCTGTTTAGAACTTCCTCGATAGTGATTCTATCCACCCATCTGATTTTCTATAACACCACATTTATTTTCCTTTCCCCAACTCCTATCGTCAACGTTTCGCACCCATATAACGCCACGTTCTATACGAACATTTTTAGCAACGATTTCCTAATATTCACATTTATATTTCCCGTAAGTAAATTCCTGTTTTTCGCTAAAGCCTTCCTTTCCTGTGCTATCCTACTCTTTATGTCTACTATACTTCTACCATCCCTAGTTATTACGCTTCCGAAGTAGCAGAATTTCTTAACTTCCGTCAAAATGTCCCTTCCCAATCTAGCACACTTTGTTATTCCACTGTTTCCCATACTACACTCCATTACCTTGGTTTTCCCTCTATTAATCATCATATTGAACTCTTTCTCCAGAACTACGTTCATGCAATTTATTATGGTTTCCAAGTCTTCTTCAGACTCCCCTAATACTACAATATCGTCGGCAAAGCGTAAGGTTTTCCATATTCCGTTTTAATATTCTTCATCGCCTGTTCTATATATAAGTTAAACAGCATGGGCGACAGACTGCATCCTTGTCTTACTCCTTTCATGATTACGGCTTTCTTTTCTTGATCTTCTATTCTAATTACTGCTACCTGTTTCCTGTAAAGGTTAAGTATAAGCATCCCTTCTCGATATGTGCTCTTTAAAATCCTTAACAGTGTGTTCCAGTTCACATTATCAAACGCCTTTTCTAAGTCTAGGAATGTCATAATCGTTGGCTGATGTTTTATTATCCTGTCTTCTAAAATTAGTCGCAAAGTCAATATTCCTTTTCTTGTCCCTACATTCTTTCTAAAACCAAATTGATCTTCCCCTAACTCGCATTCTATTTGAAGTTTCATTCTCCTATATACTATTTAAGTTAATATTTTGCATGCATGGGATACTAAACTAATTGTCCTGTGCTGTTCGCATCTATTAGCCCCAGTTTTCTTCGGTATTTAGAACGGTAAAGTATTTAATTCGAAAATAATCTCTTTGTCAATATGTGATTAATTCGTCGCAATAGCATTACATTTTTGTAAATTTAAGTTTCACATATCCTATCCTATGAGAACTGATAGAATGTTAATTTCATTATAACCGGCGCGATAACACACAGTATCTTAATAGAATCAAGATATCTACTAGTACCTTAAATAGGCACAGAAACTATACAGAATTCTTAAAAAAGTACAATTAATTCTCCAGTATGTTAAGATAGGCGAAAGTACTACTAAGTGAGTCAAATATACTCCCAGTACCCCGAGAGCTTGAAACATACAGTCTGTATCTTAGGAAAGTCAAAAATATTCCTGGAATACTAATAGTATAATCAAATCATTTTCGGTTGATTACGCATTCTTTTCAAATAATAGATCTTCAAATCTTCCTTCAACACCCACTTCACTCACTCACATGGGGTGAACTGCAGCATGATTGCATGTTAGAATTAAACTCACGAACTTCCACAACCCGGCCTTATTTCTATGTAATGAATCTCCACCCCTATGGATGCTCCCCTACCGAATTTAGTTCGACTTTTACACTTCAGGAGAAACACTATCAATCTCAGTAACAGATGATTTCTTAGCATTCCCCCTTTTATTTATTCATTACAATATTATGTTTAACAGGAAAGGAATTAATTCGATAATAATCTATTTATCATTTCAAATATTATATAATTAACGACATCTCACCTCGCTTCTCATCAATGTAAGCTAAACACGTGACTTAATTAGCTTCAGGAACGTCACTGTTCATCTCAGTGACACCGAAAAATTTTCATTCGACACTAATGATCTATCTTTTCTTGACGCCACAACGCCGATGGGGAGATGAACTTTAACATAATCGAAATGATGAACGACTCTAACGTTCTCAGCGGACTCCAAAACTCTCAGTCATATTGGGAAAAAAAACTTACACCATATCACCCCCACCCAATGTTGAAGAAGCTTGCCATTGAATGCACACTTAAAATGAAACATAACATTCTAGATTTAATGGAGCATACACTAAAGCATTTGCTTGATTGCTTTATTCTCTTCCAACGATCAGGAAATGTTGATAATCCGGGTTTTCTTGTTACTTCCTTTACGTCAATCAATTCCGAATTGAATTTAAAAGTACCAATCAGTCCTTATCCAGTTCTTCTTTCTTCAGAATAAATAACTTTAGTCGTCTCTTTGGGCTTCTGACATTTTCAGCCATGTATCTGTATTTATCGAACTTCTAAAGTCATTTAAAATTAACCAATTACTCAAACTTAAAAATAGGGCATCTTATATAAGATTTCAACAAAGTAATTTTAATATTGACGTAGCGTAAAGTCAATTAACCGTTATTTTAAATGACTTTGGAATCCCGAAAAATAAAGTTGCATAGTCGAAAACAGCAGAAGCCGACAGCTACTACTAAAGGTATGCTGTTGCAATATACAGGATAAATTATTTGTTTTTGAAAAAAGTAAAGCGGAGTAAGGACTGTTTGGCCTTTTTAACACTATAATATACGTCCGTTTGTCTGATTATTTTATGTTACAATAAAAATATTTTCGTTTATAATAGTTTTTGTAAAATAGTTCACTGTAGCTTTTTCCTAGATAAGAGAAAACAAATAAAAATTATCGCTGCTCGAGGAGAATAGATGAACTGAAATTTTGAGAGCACGTTGCCTGTGTCGTATCCTTCTAATCTGTTTTTTTTTAAAAAAAGTCATACCTGTGGAGAGGAAATACCTATGGGAGTTTTCTCTCACAGTCATTTCTTCTCCAGGCTGACTGCGAAGTTCACCTGACTGTCGGGAATGCCTCGCATTCTCATTTTTTTTAAATTCTCGCACGCCGAAGCACCTTCACCTATTTTAGGAGGTGTATGTACTGAGTCGAAGACCTTGGGCATACGGTATGAGTTTTTCACTGATCCCACTGGATCAGTTGGCCAACTGCCTCCTCAAACTGGTGAAGACCCGGAGAAAGGAATGCTGTGACCACACAGCAGGCTCGTCTCCCGTCATTCGGAAGGGATGAGAATAGTACCCGATTCCCGACATACCTGATGAATGTTTTCTAGGGGTTTCCCTGCATCTCTTTAGGTGAAACACCGGGTAGTACCCTTAAATTATCGCCCGGGGGCCCTTGTCAACCCTTGGATACCTTGCTCTACCTTCCACATTCCCCTTTTCAATTCCCTTCCTATGCTATTAAAGGGGAGTTGCCTGCTTCAGGATCACCCTCATGAAGCTTGTTAGTCCCAAAAACTATATATATGATAATATAGAAGAACGGGCAATGGAGAAAGCGATCTGACTCACTGTATTTCTTTTTCTTGAGCAGGCGTTTGTGCTCACGATTCCACTTGTGCACGTGTTGTTGGAAGGCCACTTTGTCTCCTAGGGCGATAACATGCGGCAGGTCGACGTCGTCGGTGTCTGTCTTAGGTGTTGTGTGCGTTTCGTCTGTCCTGCCCACGTCGATCTCGTTGTCGATGTCGTTGCTGGTGACTGGAACTGGAGCTGGTCGAGATGCCTGCTGCACTGACTGCAGCACGTCGTAGCGGCGGTCGTCCTCTGCGTGCGCAAATTCCTCCCCCAGATTATACTCTTTCAACTGGAACACAAGACATAACATTTCAGTGATAATTGATGACACGTTTTAAATAAAAATATCTTTGTTAGCAGTTTGCGGTGTTTACGAAGAAAAATGAAATAGAGGAACTAAAAAATAAAGAAAGTAAATGTCAAAAAATAAATTCTGAATAAGAATACAAAAAAATTAAAGGTGGAGAAATTAAATCAAAGAAAGGAATAAACCTTCGTTTCTGAAAGTAAATGCAATAAATATTAATAATAATGTAGATCATATGCAAAGACTTTGGGTTCATGAAGTTTTGCCAGTAATCCCTCCTAACACAATTTAATATTAACACCAACGTTCTCTCGGTGTGTATAAGGAGGCGAATATGGAATGGCGAAGAAGAAAGGTGAACAGAGGCGCTTGCTTCAAGCCAACATTAACTGTAATGAGATCTGAAATGTATTGTTTAGGAATAGCGGTCTCCGTAATATGAAATTCTAAAAACTAGTGAGTTTCAGGTTAGAGTGAGAAATATAATGAGGGAATCTTAGTTTGATATAATGTGAAAATTTATCAATTATATCAATTCTCAATAATGTATAAGTGTGCCAGAATGGAAACTTTCTCTACACGAGAAATTGCCTTTAAACAACATGGTGTTTCTTTTCAATATATGAATAATCCTGCAATTGATTTACACTCTGTGGTAGTTACAAACTAGTTAATAGACGACGTTTAGTTCCTAAATTTGGAACCTCGTGTAGTCCGATTTTAAAGAATCAAGAAAAAAATTGATGTGCATGTCGCACAAGCGAAATAAGTAGTAAAATAGCCTATAACTAATTACTAACAGTAGTTCATGCACGACGGTACGTTCCTTAAAATCACATCAAACGATGTTTCAAATTTAGGAACGAAACGTCATGTATAAAATATACATTGTTGAGATAGTTTGTTTCCGCACTTACTTTCACTTCACTAACACACTTACAGTTTCCAGGAAATGTTTCGAAAGCTTCTGCAAGAAAGCTGTTCCAATTCCTTGTAGTCCGGTTTAATTCTAATATTTCCCACCATCGTTTTTAAAGTTGCTTTTGCCTATTTTACAATTATGATCCCCTCTACTGTAATGATTTGCTTCCACAATTCTTGATGCAATAGTCTCCAAGGATTATTGGCCATCGTAGCCTTTAAAAATATCCCTGAGATGTAAGTTTTACCATAATTTTAATAATATAATTAATGAACGTTTTAATTTCCGTGACAATCACTTAACAAAATTTAGCCACAACCTTTCCAGTGCCTTAATCTGATATTTTCTGAACGGATCTCGACAAAAATAGTCACACCTTAATAGAGGACATACGAGGGATTTATATGCAAGTTCGCGTGTTTCAGACGTTGCCCTATTTAAAATCTGCATTGCAAAATGTAGATATTTTCACGCTTTTATACTCACATATTCGATTTTATGTTCCCATCACGCATAACTGCTCAGATATAAACCTAACAACTTAGTTACTTTCTTGTGCTATTACATTACCACAGAATGCCCTACGTTATGTAACAAATCAATCCATTCATGAAGACCAGCACGTTCCTACAGTTTATCATGTTACCCACGACTGAACCACCAAATACTACAACAAAATAGAAGGCAGTCGAAACTCACAGCTACAAGACCTGTTAATGCCAATAACCAAGAGAACTTGAAAGTTTGTAAGTAATGCGGATGCATCACTGGATTCAGAAAAAATGTAATGTACAGTACTCATAAGTTTGCTCAAAGAATAAACTTAAATTTGTGATTCCTCATAAATATGGATATGTTAAAAAAATTAGTTAATTAATGCTTCAATGTGTCACCTGCAAACACTTGCTGCCTTGCCCTTATTAAAATTTAATAACTATTAACAATGTAAGAGAAGAATGCAGTCTGTCGCCCAAGCTCTTTAGCCTATATATAGAACAGGCGAAGAAGAAAGTTAAAAATTAATCTGGAAAGGAAATCAAACTGCAAGCAGAATAAATAAAAACTCTAAGGTTTGATGATGATATTGTGGTATTATGTGAGTCAGAAGAAGATTTGTAAAACATAATAAATGGTATGAGCGTGATCCTGGAGGAAGAATACAACATGAGGATTAATAGAGGGAAAACCAAGGTGATGGATTGAAGTATGCGAAATAGTGGAAAACAAAGGGTGTTAGATTGGAAAAGAATATTTTGATGAAAATTAAGGAATTATCCTACTTGGGAAGCATAAAAACTAGGGTTGGTAGAAGTATAACAGACATAAAGAGTAGAATACGATAGGCAAGAAAGGCTTTCGCAAAAAAAGTAATTTATTACGGCTAATATATAACTGTGAATATTAGGAAATCGTTATTAAAAATGTTCGTATTGAGTGTGGCGTTATATGAGTGCGAAACGTGGACAGTGGGAGTTGCAGATGGAAAAATAATAGAAATGTGGTGAATGCTGAAAATCAGATGGATGGATAGGATAACTAACCAGGATGTTATAAGAGGAATAGGGGAAGACAGATTAATTTGAAGAACTTTGAGCAACAGAAGAGATAGATTAGTAGGCCACGTTTTGAGACATGAGGGTCTTCTAAAATTATTATTAGAGGGAAGTGTGTGGGGTAAGAACAGAATAGGGAAGCCAAGAATTGAATGCGCTAAGCGGATTAGGGATAATGTGGTATGTGGTAGATATGCGGAAATAAAAATGCTTGCGCAAGATAGGTTAGCATGGAGGGTTGCATCATCTTAAGTCTTAAGACTGATTACCACCACAACAACCACAACATTAACGATCTGCTAACCACTATCCAATCTTTTATTTTTATTAAATTTTGGTGTAAAACTTCATCATTCTCGCTTTTTATTTTTCAATACATAATTCAGTCGTCTGCAAGAAGTATTACATGAGAATTGATGTCAGAAGCTGTCTTTTATGTGAACTAGAAATATTAAGTGACCAATTACGGAAATTTGTGTGGGACACGAGATTTATCGTGTGCAACTGAGGAAAAATCATTTTCCGTAAAGATTCCCTAATACATAACACCAATCGGTTACCAATTCCAATTATGGTCATATTTAGCAATATGTGTAAGTAAAATTCCTTACAAACGGTTACAAAATCTATGATTACAGTTCTTACTCTTCCTCCTTTGTCAACCTCATACACAATATTCTGGTGTAAGGAAATGATATCATTCTCACGGTAGAGACCTTTTCTGATCCTGTGCTACTGCTTAACAAACCAGACGTCTTATTTAAGCTCATTACGAACTAATATGAAAATTGATATATACCTTTGTGGTATATTAAATTTAAAAACTTCGTAAATTAATGATAAGATAAAACATTAAGAAATAGAAGATTATGATTAACTCTGACAGCTCCTGAAAAAATTTTGTAATAAAATATTGAAGACTTTATTTGGTTTTATTGATTGATAATAATCTAATAAATTATATATAAATTTCCTTTAACATTTCTTCGTGATTAGTATTAAATGTCATTTTTCCTGTTCAATGTGTAAGTTATAATGACCAGTTTTTGTGCTAAATTCTGAACTGTAATTTGAGTTCTACCCCCTGACAAGCGCGTTTGTACAAGGGTGGCGGCAACTGGCAAAAATAGGGTCCACTTTACAGCTTTATTTCCTCAGCGACGAAGGGTCAAAATGAACTTAAAGAATAGAAAGGTATTGCTTCTTTCAATTAGAGGCGCTTATCTGTCTCTTAATACTATAACGAGGAACGCATACATGAAGACAGAGGTAACAGAGGTAAACCTCTTTTGTTCTCAAAGGAAACGAAATGTACATTAACGACTTTGCACTTTGGAAACATCTTATTATGGGAGCTGTAATGAGACACATAAACAGAAGATTTTCGTTGGTTATATTGAAAGAAGTTAAATGATAGGCTGTTGATGGATGTTCGTTGATAATTAAGAGCTAGCGTAGAGGACGAAACAGAGCATTATCAACACCATGAGCGAGAATCTTAGTCAACGAAGCTCTTGCAGCTGATATCGAGAATTGGTCCAGCCCGGTAAGCACCGCATCAGAGAAGACAAAGGGCCTTCCGATTGCTTGATCAGGAAACGCGTGGTAATGTGTACAAATACACCGATCACTCACGGATGTCTATTTTGAATAGAAACTTGTGGGATGAGAAAGTTTTGGCTACTTTTGTCCTTATAAATTAGAATTTAACAAATTCAATCCACGTTTATGAAGATAATAGAATTTTATAAAATTTACATTTGTCATTTATATGAACTATGTTAACTCAACCGCGACATTCATAAATAATAACCTCAATTTTTAATTATATGAACAGTACTAGTCCCACCTAGTTTATAAGTAATATATATAAGTGTAGAGTAAACAATGTTTACGATGGCGTGATACTTATTTGAATTCGGCTGAGTATTTGAAATGATTTTGTGCTTTTTATAATACTGTACAAAGCATTATAATAGTTTAAGCGCTCCCAGGATTAACAATCGCTGCATATTTATATTTTCGATAATAAAATGGAAAGGCATATTACATTTTAAACGCACTAAATATAACATATTAAAAAGCTGAACATATCAATACTATAACAACAACAATACGTATAAGAATTTTAATATTCTTATCCGTTTCACCTCCCGGTATTACTCTAAACTATTTCAGTCACAATTATTATATATCTAAGTTAAGTTTCCAAATTAATGTAATTTACCTTATTTTCACTTCAAATTGCTTAGCTAAAATAAAAACCTTACGCTTTGCCGACGCTATTGTAGTATTAGGAGAATCAGAAGAAGACTTGGAAACCTTAATCAATGGCATAAACGGAGTCCTAGAGAAAGAGTTCAACATGAGGATTAATAGAGGGAAAAGCAAGGTAATGGAGTGTAGTTTGGGAAATAGTGGAATAACTAAGGCTGTTAGATTGGGAAGGGATATTTTGACGGAAGTTAAGGAATTCTGCTACTTGGGAATCGTAATAACTAGGGATGGTAGAATTATAGTAAATATCAAGAGTGAGTACGATAGCACAGGCAAGGAAGGCTTTCGCGAAATAGAGGAATTTACTTGCAGGTAATATAAGGGTGAATATTACGAAATCGTTGCTAAAAATTTTCGTATGGAGCGTGGCGTTATATGGGTGTGAAACGTGGACGATAGGAGTTGGGGAAACGAAAAGAATACAAGCCTTCGAAATGTGGTGCTATAGGCGAATACGGAAAATCAAATGGGTGGATAGAATCACAAACGAGGAAGTTCTAAACAGATTAGGGGAAAAGCGAACTATATTGAGGGCGTTGACTAAGAGAAGCGATAGATTAATAGGCCACGTTTTAAGACATGAGGGTCTTATAAAGTTAGCATTAGAGGGAAGTGTGTGGGGTGAGAACAGAAGAGGGACACGAAGGATGGAATACGCTAAGCATATTAGGAAGGATTTGTGGCGTGTAATTTATATGGAAATGAAAAGGCTTGCGCAAGATCTGTTAGCATGGATGGTTGCAGCAAATGCGTCTTAGGACTGAATACCACAACAACATCGATAAAATACGAAATTTTTAATGCAGTTTTGTTCTATAAAAACTTATCTATGAACTAATTACCCATTCTGACCCTTGAATTTAGGTTCATTGCCTATATAACTTAACTTCGATTGGAATCATTTCTTGTGTATTTAACCTGATTTGATTGTTTTCTTCATATACAAGGCGTTATTAGACTCATGGAATTAGAGTAGCATACGAACGTATGTTGCTTCAATTTTAATCTCTTAATAAACGAAATTAGTGCCAAATATTCTGTTCCCTACTTGTAATTTAGTGAATCACAGCTTTGTAATTCCTTATCAACCAATTGTGCAATGATTTATGGATGTAATAAATCAGGTTTCAGCAGGGATAAATTTTGAAATAGGCTATCAACCGATGTCTCTTTCATTTTCTGGCAAATCCTCAATAACAATGAGCTGGTCCATAAATCCACGAGTGATTATGGGCTGAGCGGTTTGTAAAATTAGAAATATAAAGTCTTAGGTTAATGTGGCATGTTTTGTAAGACTTTGAAAGAAATTTGAATATCGTGGTACCTTTTTAACAAATGTAGACTTTAAATTTATATTCCTTTCATGAGAAACTAGAAATTATATTCGAGGAAAGGATAAACAGTTACACAGCTTTTCGTATTCTTCTCTCCGTTCAGTATAAACTAAATGAATTCATTTTGTCAATTTTCAAATATATGTATAGTTATTAGGATTCTTATGTATTTATTTTGACATGTTATGCTGTATGCAGTTTTCGTCAGGCGTTCACAATCTGAGACAACAGCCTAATTCTCTGTCTGGATTGTGATGTGTACGTGACCGGTGTTCTGATTCTTCTCTGTGCTATTCAATGCTTTCTTGGGTATTTTTGGTAAATTATGAGGGATCGGTCATTACGTTATATCAGCCCAGCATTCTACGAATTATGTGAAGGAACAAGAGGAAACACGAATACCGATAGTCGGAGGGGAATTTCAACTCAATATTCCCCATCACGGCTTCCGAGATTTGCTTCAAGATATTAAATATAAAATGGAAAATTCTCTAAAACTGAGAGGAGCGTTTTCTTGGAATAATATTTACAACGACATAACTCTACACTTTAATCAGGTTATAATTAATTAAACATTGACGGCACTGCTTTACTAATAACTCAATTACTCTTATAGGATGGCTCAAAAATGAGTTTCTAACCCACTATTCGTATTATTAAGAGTACTATTTTTAGAAACATTCACGTTCTGCGACATTGGATGTCGTGAAAATTTAAAACATCCGTGTCTACGTTAATATCTAGGAGTAATATATATATATATATATTTCTTATTGTAACAACCAGTGTTCCAATTCCTAGAATAAAAGTTAAATATTGTCGTATTAATATAATTTGAAATCGACGAAACCTATTACCTTCTAAATTATACACCTATCTAAATTAACGCAGTCTCTTCCCTTAAACGGAACTGAACTTATTACCATGCGATGCGTCTTTAAGTTCTACTGCATTTGAGATTTGAGATCGTAAAGTCGGTACTTTCTCTACCCATTCTCCGAAATGGTCCAAGATACCAGTTTCAAACTAAGAGTACTTATAACTTTTCGAGTTCTGTTGTGAATAAATTAGAACTATAAAAACAGACTCAATATGTCATTACCGTTTGATAATTATCTCTAGGGATAACACAAAAATATTTTCTTTTCTTTATTCTACTTTTTTTGGAGTAACAGGTTACATGAGAGTGATTCTGAAACAGGGAACTCCCCTTTAATTTCATAGGAAGGGAATTGAAAAGGGGGATGCAGAAGGTAGAGCAAGGTTTCCAAGGGTTGGGTAGTGCCCCCTGGCTATAGTTTAAGGATCCTACCCAGTGTTTCACCTGAAGAGATGCAGGCAAACCCCTAGAAAACCTGCATCAGGAAATTCGGGCTATTGGGTACTATTCTCACGCCCTTCCGAATGACGAGAGACGAGTTTGCATTCCCTTCTCCATGTCTCCATCAGTTTTAGGAGGCAGGTGGCCGACTGATCCAATGGGATCAAGGAACAACTCTTACCGTATGCACGGTCTTCGACCCCAGTACATACACATCCTAAAATAGGTGAAGATACCTCGGCATGTGAGAACTATGAAATATCCAGAGAGAGTACGAGGCATTCCCGACGGAATCAGGTGTGCCCCGGAGTCAATCTGGGGAAGAAATGCCTGAGAGAGAAATTTCCCACATGCGTTCCTCCTTTATTCTCCGTGGAACTTCAGCCCATTTAGAGCCTTGGTCTTTCAGGTTTACTGTGAGCTGTCATCTTTCCTTGACAGATTCCGGATTAGGAGTTGTACTCAGTCAGCTTATGGATTATCCTTCAGTCTTGACCCCAGTTTTCCTGACCACAAACATCCAACCCCATTTCAGGATTCGCACCTGTGACCTCTATGATACGAGGCGGTGATGCTGACCTCTATGTCATAGTACGTCAGAAGAATGTTTTCTGGACTATCAATATTGACTTCAGATACTTTTTTGCAGGTCCAATGTCTTTTTCCAATTGGAGATCATGGAAAATTGTCATTCTCAGCGTTCCGAAAATAAGATGAAAATTTGAACAACACCGATTGAAGGGATTTGGCGGTGAAAAGTTTTTATATTTTATTTTTGTATTTATTACTATTTAACAACTGTATAGTGTCTATATTTACCAGGAGCTGACAACCCTTCATATGAGACATTTGGAAGATGAGCTCTTGTAGTAATTAAAATTATACTTGTACAAAACGAAACATTTATGGTCTCTGAATTTTAGGGGGAATTGGACAGATTTTCTTGCCCATATTAAAGTAGTAATTTTAAGTAACTTTTTGTGGGAAACCGTTGTAGATACAGCACTGAAATTTTCAAAGCTAATTTTAACTTTATGATTTGTGTTTGAAAGCAGAATAATATATTTATTAGAAATATAGTATTAACTATTAATTTATTTTTAAAAATCTGTTTAATGAACGTTTTTTAACCATGGCTAGTAATTCACCTCATTATTGTTATCAAGGAAAATAATGGGACTTCAGACTCTCCTTAAGTGTTGTATTCTCTATATAATGTTCGGATTAATAGAAACTTAATTTACAAGAAGATTTGGGAAGGGCATGGCAAAGGAAAGAAGCTTGGAAATCACTAAAGCATAACGGCTCGGCGAGGTTGGAGGCTAGCAGAATAACGTAGTAAAAAACTCTTCTCTTAATCAAAACTTAACAAGACTATTTACAACGCTCGAGCTATAGTGATTACTCGTCAAACCTACAAGTACGTCAACAAGTAGCGACTCCAAACACGACGACATTTTAATAACTTTAACGTTGCAAACATTTTTCTTGCACCACACTCTGCCAAATTCGCCAAACAAAATATGTTTTGGCCCCAAGAGAGCAGATACGGTGTTGTAAAATCAGGTAATTTGTGTTGATGAGTCTGTGGACGCTAGTGTTATAAGATGATTAATAGGGAATAATTTTGGTTTATAAGAACGAGCTACAGTAATTTGTACCTGCCAACTATATGTGCCAGCTCTTTATCTGCGCTGCCAACTTCAGTCATTTAATTCTAGAAAATTGCGTGAAGATCAACTTTCGACGAGTAAAACTAAACATTGTCTAAATCCCGATCACAGCTAGTTGAGGTCAAAGTTTGCTGTAGAACAGGAATTATTAACTTAAACATTAATTTTTATACATAATTTTTTCTAAAATATAAATTATAATTTTCAATAAAGTAAAATAAATAACAGACTTACATTTTTAAATGGATAAAGTAATTACATTGTGAGTAATTTGATGTCGCGGACTATCTCCCGCGACGGTTACGGCCGAAATGATGTATAACAATTAAATTTTGACAGTGAAAAATGAATCAATATAAAGATTTAACTATTGTAACAAGAGGTAATCGTATGTCTTATTTAAATTGTTTGTATCATTTTTTACATTGAGTGCATTTGGGTTGTAATATTTCAGTCATCATTCCTGAATAGTAATTAATTTCTTTAATTTAATTTAAATACGTGTAACTTTGTACAAGCATGAGCTACATGTCTTTGCACACAACTGTGTACTTTCGAATGTCTACTTTAACGTTATTATTATGTTATTTTATTCGAATTTTAATGCATTTTTTGTCTGTCCGATATCCTATACAGTGCATTACAGTCTAAACAATTAATTTAGTAGATAATATTATGTTTTTTTCCCGCAAGTTAATTTTTGGCTTTAATATTTTTAACTAAGTTTAAATTATTTGCTGATTTAAAAACAACACCTACACCATACTTGTGAAATAAAACAATAAATTTGTATTTTATGTTAGCAATATAAGTTAAAATTAAGAAATTCATTTTCTTCTTTTAATCTTTGAACAGAATACCTATTTTATTCAACCTAATTTTGACACGTTTATTCTCGACATTAATTGGATACGTACGTAACTTTATTTAAATCTTCTGTGTGGTGTTTGTGATGTGACGAGATTAAAAACCGTAGCTTTCTTTTGGAAAATTGGGTGATTAGGCGTGTAATTAAGAACTCTTCCAGAATATGTTGGCATACAAAGTCAGTGCTATATGACTAATAAGATGAATTAAATTTTACCTTAATGATCTGAAAAGTTGCGAGAGGGGGTAGTCTGGGCAACTGAGGGTAGTAGAAGGACCCTGCCGGATGAGAAGGGTGCCTGCTGGTGATGCGGTACACGGGACCCGGGGGTTCAGTGCGCCAGTTTGGAGCCGTGAACGTGAACCCGTTGTCCGTCCCTGCGTCCAGAGGGTCTGCCTGAAAGGAGATAGATATTCTATTAAAAAAGCTTATACTATTTTTTCAAGTTTTAGTCATATTTTCATACTTGAATATATATATATATATATATATATATATCATGCGGAAAATAAATAAGTGCTAAAACTAAAATGTGGGATAAAGGGAGTCAATGAAAACATTCCCTTTCAACATTTATGTCATAAACGCATTGTTACTGCGCAATTTGAGAAAAAATCTCCATCCTCACCGCTGCAATCAGACAAATACTTGAAATTAAAATAGAAATACACTTATTTTTGGATTTGTCAAATAAATTGTTTTAAAATAATCCTCTATTGTCTTCAAGTGTGTGTGTGTGCGGACGTTCCGCCGGGTCCTTTCTCACGAACGTGCTCAACACGCCAGTTACTTTGTCCCTACGAAACTCTGCGGTAAAAGTTCTTACGTTGGGCAATGGCCTATCTAAGTAACGATTATCATACCAACTTTTTGCATCATGAACTTTTACCGAAGCTTTCCCGGACACAAGCATCGTGTCTGCGTACTCCTGTGTATGTGGCTTGAGGCATGCTTTTCAAACTATATTTCTCAGTTTTCTCTTCTCAAATTGCGCAGTAACCAAGAGTCTCTCACAAATAATGCCAAGAGGGAAAATATTCGTGTTGACCCCGTTTATCCGCGCTTTATAGAATTATTTTTAGTTGTACGAATAAAATAACATTTAAATACAGAGTGTAATAGTACACTAGGTATTACATGAGAGTAGCCTACCTTACGGGTACCACGGTTCTACTTAAACTGCAGAAAAAACTGCTAAAGTATTAATTACACGGCGACGTAACCCCAAGGTAAAACAAAAATTGAAGTACTGAATCACTCCGACAAAAAATAAAAAAAGTATTTATTTAATTGCGTTGGGCAAAGTCCAATGGCGGTTTTCAAATTTACGTAAAATAAAGGTACAAAATATATACACAAGAAAAAAACTATAATAAAGAAAAACGCCCTTTTCACTACTCCTGTAAAGCTATATATATATATATATATATATATATATATATATATACCGTTACTGCGAGCTGGTTCCTCCGTCGTAATTCCGCCGACAAACTGATTTTCTCACAATATTTCGACTCTAGAAATTTTGACAATTTACAATATAGGGCGCCAGGTATATTTTCCACAGAAAAAACACCTAAAGATTAAACATACTATTTATTAAATCAGAAACATGAGAATAGTTAATCTAATTTAGGGCGTTGTCATTACACATTCTAAATTCTAATCATCACTCTTCGGCCAGCTCGACGTACACTCTTAAACACAATACTCGTCGACATCAACACAGTTCGCTTTATCCAGCTTTTGCCTTCTACTACGGCCTAACACCACTTAGATTCTGAGGCTTGTTTGTCATGTGGTCGCGAATCTTCGCGTCCTTTCTTCACCACATCTCCCAGGCTACTAAATTTTACTGAAACTCTTGGCTTACGCCATCTTCAAGAATAACCACGTGATTCCCTCTAAGCCAATCAAATTACGACGCTTAATTCTCGACTGCTCTTCAAACCACGACACATAATCACGTGGACGCTTCGTGGCTACAAGCCTGTAACTTTCATGTTACAATATATATATACTATACTTTTCGGACTATAGTTGTCTGTATAATATCTGACTGCCCTGCACATCACTTCATGGTAATTGGTTAAATATTAAATTTGGAAGACCAGAAGAAATATTATTTTATTTTTCACTTCACTCAATTGATTCCTATCATAAGCCACTAATCGTATTTTTAATTGTTTTATACACAGTTTTCATACCTGTAGCACATTTGCTATTCTAATCACGAATGTTTCTACTTCGTAATTAAAATTTCGTAATATCAATTTTTTGACTGCTAGTAGAAGGCGTGAAAAGGCGTACGCCTGAAAAGTAGGCTAACGTTACTACCATGTGTTACATGAAGCTGAAGGAATAGATCTCTAAGGTAAAAAGTTATATTTTAATGTTCTATAAGCTGTAATCTTAACTGGTACAGTACTTTGCATTTCAGAGTTTATTAATACTAAAGATGTTCGTCTTCCAGGGATCAACAGGGAGAATCTCTATGCGAATTACAATTAGTTTCAGTATTTAATATTTGTACCAAGTAACTTAAATAGTAGAGAATCGATTTAAATTCTCTCCGCGAACGTGTTTCTCTTACATTGCACAATTATAATATTACTATGAACCCTTAGTTCTATTTCGCAAGAAGGCTGTGAATATGAGTATATATGAGAAACTGATGGACATGCTTCACGCATATATATTCATGAGTATAAGTAATCACTTTCTAGACACCATGATTAAATATGTAACTATTAAGTTCCAAACATACGCAGGTTTCGGTTACCGAAGTTGTGACATATTCCATTCCTCTGCATAATTATTAATAATATGTAATCCGGGTTGTCTATGTAGTTCCTCTTTTTATACTAGAATGTATCGATTCCTTGAAATTTAACATCAGTTGGAAATATTTGGTACGTGGAAATTTTTCTTTTAAACATTTTGATTTGTATTCAATTCATAATTTGAAATATGTATTAGGATCTCTGCAATCTTAAAAAAATGTGGAAGGAATTTACGAA
This sequence comes from Eucriotettix oculatus, assembly GCA_034510155.1. Lineage (NCBI taxonomy): Eukaryota > Metazoa > Arthropoda > Insecta > Orthoptera > Tetrigidae > Eucriotettix > Eucriotettix oculatus. The sequence continues at coordinate 164,283,175 of CM067376.1, forward strand.
ATTACAAAAACGCCCATGAGTCATTTTGACTCCATATGCGTGCTGCTTTCAAATACTCTCCTTCCCTCATTTTTTTATTCATTTGTTGGCATAGCCTTCCCAAAAATAACGTGTACTAAAGTTACTGTACCAGGTTTCTTCTTTTGACAATTTTTTTAGTTCAGTCCGCGAAATACCAAATATTTTATGGAATTTGTTTATTTCTATTATAAATTTAGCGGTCGTAAGAATGGTACAGTGCTCCAAACGTTTGCCTGAAGGGAAATATGCATTACTACAAATTTTTATTCAGATAATTCTGAAGTAAAGACATTTCAAGTTCCGAAGAGTTTTCTGTAACACATCGCGTAACGGTGAAGTTGTCTATAGAACGTTGCTTTTATATTAATTAACTATATATTTATTAATTTTTATGTTTCTCTAATAATAAACTCAGTTAAATTAGAATTGAATCCGTCTGAAACAATACTCCACTCTTGAAATAAAATGTCTGGAAAATAAGGTTCTGTTATTGTTATTTTTAAAAAATTACAGGTACTTACTGTAACAGCAGCTCTCGTATGCACAGTGGTTTAAGCTAACTTCAATGACAATTTAACTTCACGCTAATAGTGAAATTGAATAAGTAGGGTTCACATATTGCAAAGATGTCATAAATATACCAAGTTGAGACAGATCACACAATTTTTAACTGTCGTAAATATTACTGTTCTTCAGGATGTTGGAAGGAAGCACTGGACGATCAAAGACGTAACGCAGTGAAACTTTGCGTTGAAAGACTTGATATTGGGATATATATATAAAACATCCCATCAACATTTCTGCGTTAAAATGTTTGTTTTACCAGTTTGAGTAACTCCACTGCCTTTGACTGATCACTAATAATTTCAGTCATGGAAAATCAACTATATCAATAAAACACCGCTGTGCAGTATCAAAACTTATTTAATTCAGATTGAATGCTCGGAACTGTCTCTGAAAATAAAAACGACGGTAAATTTATTTAAGTCTGGCGCCTCAATGAACAGCTGTTCCCTTGCAGAGCTTGACAAAGCGTCTATGTGGCCGCGCCTTTGAAACAAGCTTCTTCCTCCGCTCTTGAAATAACAACTGTATCACATTTCTTTTCATTAACAAAGACGAGTAAGAGAATGCAATTTATTACTTCCAAGGATGAAAAAAGGAAAAAGGCCATCAAGGGTTCCTTCTTAACTAAGAATTTCAACGGAATCTCTTCAGATAATATCTCAGCTAGTCACTAAATAAATCCTTATCTAGAATAATATTCTTATATTTACTCAACAGTAAAATTAAGGCTGCAGAGAAATAAAAATAAATTATGTGTTAATCATATCTTAAATACACAAACGTTTTAAAAAATTACTAAAGATTTTTGTAATGTATTCATTTTAAAACTTCATCTAACGTAAAATCTATTCAAAAAAGGATGACTTTGTGCATTGAGCTTTTTCAACCATTTCAGGCACGCGTACGACTCGGTAAAACTCCTAACACCTTTAGTGACGGGGTGGATGGAAGTGACGTGAAAATAATGCAAAAGTAACCGAAATGAGAGTCGAATCTATCGTTTTTGTGGTTAATGAGGTGATGTTCACTATGCCGACAAAGACTAGGTTCCGAAACTTCATTATTAGGGTTGGTTATAAAATTTCTACAATTATATCGATATCATAATTTTGGTGGCCACTGAGTTTCCCGCTTTAAATTTAGGATATAACGAGTACTTTTTTTCTTAATTTTTTCTAAACTTTCAGAGTTCAGGCACGCGTACGACTCGGTAAAATTCCTAACACCCTTAGTTAAAATATTATACGCCATTCAACACAGAAGTTTCTGAAAAATTGCAGTTTCATGGAAGTATTAAAATACTTCCGTTATAATTACATATCTCTTGAATTTTAGAGTTTTAGAAATATAATTTTATGTACACACAGTAATATATACTGGATTGATCGAAAAATGTATACACGCTCTGATAAAGCGTAACTTATTAACTATCGTCAGTACTTAAATGGCAAAGTAACAGTTACAGTAACTGTTCAATCTCTAAACCATCTGTCTTAAGGCACTTTTAACACATACTCATTGTGATTTCAAAGGGTATGGTTTTATAGCAAGATTTAAAGTGCGTATACATTTTTGAATTAACCCTGTATATATACATATTGCATTAATACCATCGCTTGTCATTAAGTGGTGGAATAATTAGTTTGAAGTAGTAATAGTAAATACAGCTATTACAAATTCACTTGTAGAACGCAAAGAATATCCATGTGATATTCTTTACCTATTAGAATTTCACAATCCTAGGTTGATTCAATTCAAATCTTGTCAAGCGTGCGCACTCATTCAGAAAAAAATTTGAATCACGCTCACTTTTTGAAACTACAGCTATACACGTATTGAAGAATGCTTGAACTAATTCGTAAACTTCGCCGAATACATGCGCGCCATTTGTTGTTGAGAAAGTTCTTCTTTGGCCATAAATAGAGAAGGAAGGGGCCTGCCTATATCTTCGAAAGAATGAAAAACTACGTCTTGACGGGAGCACTAAAACTCACCAAAATTTAATCGCAATTTGATGAACGGTACAGGGATGCATGATGGATCAACAAATATACATTCATGTTCAATTTTATATATATATATATTATTCATTTATTCTGTAAAATATAATAATGGAATAAATAATGTTTATGCTTCGACGGGCAATCATCGACTAAAAAATAATTAAAGAACTGAGAAGTTTCCTAAATTTGGGGTATGAAACGTTTCCAAATTGAATTATTCCATTTCCGGCTTTTGTATTTTACTTAAAATTTCATCTAATTTTATAGATTCTCACATCCCATATTAACGTGTACTAATTAATTCTGTGTGTGTTAAATATGTATTTAAACATTACTGTCTAGGATTCGAGCCTGGGAAACAATTCATAATTTCATAACGTAAAATGATGGTAATAAACAAGTTAATAGGATACTGTTATTATAGAATTACAGGTGATTGGAAAAAGCCAATAAATTAATTTCGTAAACTTTGGTCCAAAATACAAATTTCTCTACCTGTAGCAGAAAAATATCCATCATTACTGATGCCAATGTTTAATTGCCTCAGATATGTATGCATTTTCTTCTTCTCGTCAGCTGATAAATAGTCTGTTTTGTAGCAACATCACTAACAATTGTTTCGCCTGATAAAGATGCACATAGTTGTCCTAAATAATTTCATGAAATCAGGTATACTCAGTTATAAATGCGGACACCATAACCATTACAGTTGTAAATTTTGCAGGTTACCAAGTCAATATCTGATAGTTTTATCATACGAGTGAAGAGGTTCTTTTGTGAAATTCACAATTGCTTGTTTTCATTAAGATACTAACATTTATTTTAAGTAGATTTCGCCTTAGTCTGCTGAGTCGTGTCCACATATTTCGTCAGTCGAGAAAATCTCCGTACACGGCTAACTTCGGACTCGTTTCCAGTGTTTGAAAGGCTGGCTTGGAAACCAATATACCACACAACACAGCAGAAACTCTGAAAAAGGCCTCTGCAGCCGCAAAGGAAAGAATTTCCGATCAAATTTCTGACGAATTATTCGAGAAGTTCACATGTAGTATTTGTAAAAGATTCTTTTGGAGAAACTACAACGAACTTTTTCATTGATGTTTTGAGGTTGTGTTGCAACTACGAGTGCTTTTACGTTAACAGTAATATTAATGTCTAGTGCATATTTCCTTAGGAATAGGTAATGAAAATCGTGTAAATTAAAATTATATATCTTTAGAGATTTTTAATACGTCAGTTTAAATGGTTGCAGGTCAAGTATTATTTACATGATATAGTCTAAATTTATTTTTCCAAAAAAGCACTCAAATTTCTAACGCTTTACTAAAATATGGATATAGCTCAAGCCTGTGACTCGTAGCCAGTTAATAACAGTTAAACTATGTTCAGGTAATACAGCTATAATTAAAGCTAATGTTATATTTAGTACTCTACCTCTATTGTAATGCTGTCTATCCAATTGCCGTTCAGACACAGGTCGAAACTGTCGATACCAATAAACCAGTCGGGTGAAGGAGTGATGCGAGATACAACTGAAACCTGTAAAAAAAACATACAACTACATCAAAACATTCGTCCAAGCACATATCGCTACATTTAAAAAACAATTGCCAATAAATTTCTGAAAATTATCATATTAGAGCTTCATGTATTAGACACGCCTTTCAGACAGTGACAGATTTACTTTTACGGTTTTCACAATAAATAGTCGGAATGATTTCAATAAGCTTAAGATCTGTGTTGTAAATAAGTGTAAGTAGTTTCGTATTACATGAAACTGCTATCTTACATGAGGAGAGGTAGTGGTGGACACTTATTAACCTTAATTTTGTTTGCATTTCGCCGATGTCGACATACTTGCTTTTTCATACAGTAGAGATAATGTTCTCAGCATTATAAGACTGTCAATTACTATCTTGTTGTTCAAAATCATTGATTTTTTTACGCTTCTTACAAAATAAAAATACGAGTCAATAGCAATAAAACTTTTTCCAACGTAATGAGAATATTTTTACCTAAATCACTCTGTCATCAAAGGTTTATGTCTGAATTGTGAAATTTCCAAATCCTTATTTCATTTGCTCCTACAATAATTTATTTCGTTTTACAGGAAATGTGTATAACGGATTATATTTCAATTAGTAGCAATTTAAAAGGTCAAAATGGAAATTCAGTCTACCGAATTTATTTTTATATTTACGGAGCAGTTTATTATTATTAAAGCATCTTTATTGTAAAAATAGCAAAAAATAACTCAACGAAAATATATATAGAAGTGAATGAGTTTCAAGAAACTCATTAAGAAGTAAACCCAAGATGTATTATGTCATTATTATACTTCTTATACTTATATTTGGGTCAAAAGATGAGCGTAATACTAATGCCCGTATACAATGTTCTCAAGTCAGTTTGAAAGACTGATAGTATTTATTAAAATAGAATTTTCGTCAATACAAAATTACTGTTCAAGGTAAAAACTATTAATTATCTAACACCAGTGTCAAATTATCAACTAAAAGTTAAAATTATTTATCATGAATAATCGATATTCAATAATAAATCTTGGACTAAAATGATCTCGGTCAGGGCGTCAGAGAATGGTTACTCAAACCTCCGTGGTGCGAGGGAGCGTCGCTAACCACTACACTACTGGAGGTAGGCAACTATTTGCATTAAATGGTCCAAAAATGTAACTAATAGTTAATAATCGATTTCAGAAGTTGTATTTCCCAATATAATCTATTCCATATTAGCCATAACAGTAATTGTAGAATAATATAATTTGTATTCTATGTATGTCGGGAGTGGAATGTTCTCAAAATCAACCTATATGATTTTTTGTCAAACGACAAACTGTAATTCTTATCTATTATAATAAACGGTGTAATGCAGTCTTTAATTGAGCCTATACACAATAAGCTTCAAACAACTGCTTGGTGCATATATAGTTCTTTTCAATTGGGAACCGTTCTGACGTTCAGCGAATGATAACATGGGGACACTCCATATACATTGTTTATCATGTACTAGCTTCTCCTTTTCCCCGTTATATCCCTTCCTACCATATTCAGCATATTATGGCATAATTCGTGAACAAACACTACTGCTGAAAGCTGTCAAATTTATAAAACTAGACTTAGATGAAATAGTATGTTCATCTGTTTTTAAGGTTTGTCTGTTAAATAAAGATAGAGTAACTAACCATAAAGTTCTAAGCAGAATGGGGTAAGAGAGAATAATTTGGAAGACTGTGACTAAGAGGAAAGACAGGTCAATAGGCCACGTTTTGAGACATGAGGATCTTGTAAAATTAGAATTGGGGGAAAGTGTGTGTGGTAAGAACAGAAGAGGGAGGCCAATAATGGATTACACAAAGCAGGTTAGGGAGGATGTATGATGTAGAAATGAAAGGACTCGGTGTTTAAGGTTTGTCTGATAAATAAGACGTATCTCCCGTTATTACTCTTCATATTTTTTATAGAGAATATTATCATTACTTGTTTGCAATTCAATATGCCTCAACTATAATTTTAAGTAAAATAACTTAACATTATAGCCGTCTGTGGGTGTCAATATTTTATTTCCAAATACAATATCTTGCACCAATTTAGTTATTAGCGCTACAAGCAATGAGTTGAGTGGTCAGACTGAGGCGCTATGGGAATGCACACAAAGAACACGTCTTTTAAAAACCACTTTTGAGTTGATAAAACAAGGAGCAGTGATTATTTTTTAGAATCAGATCCACGTAGTTGATAGGAGCGTGAGAACAGCAGGCCCCTACCTCGTGCACAGTTTGCAAGTGCCCCATAAGCAGAAGGACGACTCCAGAATAAGATTTAAAAGAGATGGTCCTGAATTCCAAACTGGCTGACAGATGCTGATTGTTCGCGGCGTTCCCAACATCACACAGCTCAACAGAAAAGCTTCCATAAATTACGAAAATTCATCAGGATAAGGAAAGAGTTCGAATATATTCTCGTATCTTTGGTTGCTAAAAAAATAATTTCAATGCGAACACTTTATTCCCCATAATAATTCAATTAATTATGTATTTATTTCACCTTTTAAATATAATACTTAGCCGAAATTTTTGAGTCTCTTAACTCTTCCAAAAATCGCAATGATTAGGTTCAAAGTGAATATTTATCACTGAAATATTTTTTCATATTCAGAAAAAGAAATGTCTAAAACTGGCGATGACCATTGTTTTTAGTTTCAGGGCAGCAGTGTTTCAAGAAAAGTTATTTATTGAAAAAGAACCTCGTCATATTGCGACTGAAAAGCACCAAGACAGCATCTGAATGGTCCAAATTGTGTTAATTCTCCGCTGTGGGGAAACGCGGCATCCATCTCACATATATTTTATCAAGACTTAATTTTTCCTGTAAAATTGTAATCTGTAAGTAGTAGGCAATAACGGGAAACAAATGTGGGTGGACAATATCCTCCTGCTATAAAATGCTCTTGGAATGAATATATAATTACCTTTATTACTTTTACAATCTAATACCCATCCATTACCAATATATCTTATATGCTAAGTTTTTATTTCTAAACCATTATATCTTATTTTCAAATCATATTATTTTACATCAAAAAATACATTTACCTTTGAGAACTTCATTAATTTTCTTGAGATCAGGAGCAAAACAGTAATTGTATTATCTATATTTCCTTTCGAAATCAGAATTTCGATATAGCCGGTAGTAATTTCATGTTAATTTGTAATTTACCTTGGAGTGATTGCTGTCTACGAAGAAGTGGGCTTCCGAGCGCCCAACCCCGGTGTAGATGGGCGGCGCGACGAAGTGATCCAGAACCCCAGGGGTTCCCTGTCCTAAGGTGTTATCCCACATGTCATAGCGGCCAGTCTCCGCGAACTGCCGCAGCGCTGGCGTCGCCGGGACGCCCACGTGGAACATACCTGACTCCTGGTCATGGCTGCGACCTGCAATATTTAATCGATTTTTAGACCTAATCTGTATTGTATTTTTCGATATTAAAATATATTTCACTTTGTTATCACTTAAAATTACCGCACAGCCCCAATTTCTTTATAATGTAGCATCCTTGCAATATTCTGTATCTTCTTTCCTGTAATATTCTTTCACCACACGACTATACCTTTAAAAATTATGCACAACTATGGACGAAAACTATAAATATTATTTTGTTAAATAAAATATTTTGTCTGTGTTGTTTAGATAAAATTTTAATTAGAGTTGACTAAAAAACATAAGATTAAATATCCAACCCTAAAATAATCATTACGTAACCACATTCCGAAATCTGAGTTTATTCCTATGTTGGTTCATTGGTGTTGTTAGCTAAACAAAGTCGAACTTCTCCCTTTTGTAAGTAGAAAGTTATGTATTACAAATGAATGAATATGCTGTGGCCCTACTACAGTCAACAGCATAGCATAGGACAAGTACCTTATGTAGAATTTGTAGTGTTTGCACTGCATGAGTTTTAGGGGAATTCCGGGTGGGATTCTTAAACTAAATGCCCTTGGCTACCTTTCTCCCTTCCAAATCCCCCATTTCAACCCCTTTCATACATTATGTAAGGGCAGCTGCCACCGTGTTGATTACCCTCATGTAGCTTGACACCCTCAAGAGAAGTATGTGCCAGAGCTCAGGAGCAGCTCCAATAAGTGAAGACACACCGAGAAACAATCGATATTCGTTGCGACTCTTTAGCAATTTAAATACCTGTTAAAATGCATAAAAATAACACTTTTCAAATCAGATCATAGTATAGAGTATTAATGTTAGAAAATACGCTAAAAAATAAACCGACATCTGAAGTTCTGGTTATATAACTAAAAACCTCAGATTATCAATATAATTCTCATTCGACACATTCGACATAACTCTACATAAAGATTCGCAGAGTGAATTAGCGGAATTGCGTTACCAAAGTTCGAAAAATAAATATCGGAAAAGTAAATATATTTGCATTAATTACCGTTTCAGAAACTGATATTTTTCAGAATACATGAGGTTATTTGGAGTGCTACATATATATATATATATATATATATGAAATTCTGTTAATTTGCCGACTTTAAATCCGACCTTTCAATTTTTGTTAAAAAGTAATAAATTAAACTCTTCAGGAGAACATTTTACTACAGGTGGTTGTTTATTTCCAATTGTATCATACGTATTTGTCTATATTTTGATTTTCCAACGTTAAGTATTTAAAAGATAGGACAGATAAATGGCTATCAGTGTAAATTAATTTATATTCCTAATTCAAACTTATACAATTTATTTAACAAATAACTAATTCTTTGAATATAAATAGTAACATTTAATAATTAAATTTAATATGTAAAACAAAGATTAAATATTAGTAAAAAAGTATATACACCCAATATTATTTAAGAACTCAACGTATTATTTAGATCTAAGTTATTTGTAGTCTTCTAATGACGTAGAGAATGTGATTTTTGGAAATTATAACTGCTGACAAGTATGTATTACGTTCGTTATTAATGCTTATGAAACATATAGGCGTCTTCTGTGAAATACTCGGAGGGCTGCTTAATTCAGTTGCTCCTTTACTGAGGATCATAATAAGATGTGTCCATGTACCGGATAATTGCCGTGTACTCTATTACTCGGGCACCAGAAGACGAAAGTATTCCCCTTCGACGTTATAAATACTTTTTTAGATTTCAATTGGTCGAGAAAGCTCATCTATTTTAAGTTTAGTGTTATACTCAAGAATTTAAATTACTCTATCGTCATATTTTGATTCCGAAATATGCTTCACTCTAACTACGAGTAACTTCATATCACCTAATGACAACGGAAACTTTTTTACTTCATCTACATATTTTCTATTGCTTTAGAATCATTCTTCGATTATGGCTCCCTATTTCTCCTCCAAGTCTGTCTATTTATTTATTTTCTTCTAAATCCGATTAACCTGCCTCATAACTTTAACCTATAGGAACGCCGTATGAGAATGAGGCTTATTATGTTGTCAAAAATATATTTATTAAATCCTCCAATTGCAGTTTAAATCGTTGCAGAAGTCCCCTCAAGTATTCAGTGGTCTATTTTAATATACCAAGATATGAAATGATATCTGTCCATACTACGGAAATAATTTCCCAGTGGAACAGTAAAAGTAATTCACACATTACCCATGTTTCAGGTTTCTTTTTACGCGGGTTGTTCTATCAGTATCAGTAATTTCGTTCAAATTGTCTTTAGGCTAGTTTTACGGCTTTGAGTGTTCCCCAATCTCTTAATGGCACCTTCGTAATCGCCTGTGGTAGTTGCACCGTCATCACACGAATCCTCTTTGTGTGCTGTTGGGACGTAAGTTGACCCCGCTATACACTGTTTGCACCAAAGAATATTATGAAGTCGTTCAATAAAAGCCTACATTCGCAGTTGTTTTATACATGCAATTACTTGTAGTTGACTCTTTTGAGCCTATGTGTAACTTATTGTGAATAAGTCTTGATGGTAGCTCGAGTGGAGTCTTCTATTGAAAGGTTTCACCATATTCTTGGGCGCGACTATCGTCACATCGCAATAATGCAAAGCAGACTGCGTTAATACTGCAACTAACCACAGGTACCAAAAGTACCATTTGAAGACCGGTTAGCAGACAATTACAGCAAAATTTAAGATACATATTGACCTATGGAATCGGGGAAATTATTGTAAGTGATCATTATTTAGATTCTCTTTCTCCATGACCACGTTCATGCCATTTCATTCCAATTATATTCCCAAATTTTAATTTCACTAACTCTTGACAATATTAGTAAAATTATTTTGAGACCATGTTTTAATAAAATTCAATAAATTTAAATTTGCCTATAATGTGGTCATATGTTTATTCAATTTAATTATTGTGAAAAATTGGGGTTAATTGATTTACAATATTTTTTCATCTGTGATTAATATATATTATAACTTTAGAAAGGATGCTTTAATTACGGAAGTTCAATGGAGCAAACTCTGGCAAACACAATTTCCTGAAAAGTTAAAAATCACTTCGAATACGTGTCAAAATATTTTAGTTTATTGTGTCCCCACGTCAGTTTTAGAAAACATGTGATTTGATATAATGTATTGATTTCATCCATCCTTTTTCTTAGAGTGAATTGCTTTAATGTTGCAATTATATTAGTATCATAAATTAATTCTTAAAACGGAATATGCAATAGCATTCCAGAGACGTTTATATACTGAGTATCGATGAAAGTTTCTTTACTACAGAAAATATAGCCTCCGCGTGGTGTATAAATGTTTGCTAGAAAATCTATCACTTTCTAAAAAGGGATTAAAAAGGACATTGCTGTGTTTAACAAATTTGACAAAATATTTAGTTATTTTTCGCCCACTTCAAGGAGAATCTTAATTTTTAGACGTATCCATAGAAAGGAAAAATTTAATGTTAGCTTACAAAATTATCGAAAATCATTTTGTATAATGATAATTATATTTACGTTATGTTAATATGATATTTATTTTACGAAGATACTCTGCCTTCAAATTTATGGTATTAAAGAGTCATTTGTGTGAGAGAAGATAAAAACGTCTAGCCTAAATGTGCATCAAAAACAAATGTGAAAATAAAATTCATATTAAATTCATCTTCAATTTCCGGATAAAACAAGGGAAGCCAAGGTTCGTGTTTGTGACATGCGGTTGTGTTAAATGTAGTTTGCTGTATGGGGCTGTGTAAATGAGTTTCAAATATTGAGAAATATGCATGTGGCAGTTAGCTGTAGGCTACGTGGGGGCGCAAGGGGTGAATGTTTGATGGCACGCCTGGGGAGACATTCGCGTGGGGGGTGGGATGGGTGCATGGCTTATTCATAGCAATCTGAGTGATAGCTCGGTGCCATTGTGCGGCGACACAGTTCGACGTTGCTACATATCTTTCCATGCCAGCGTCAGAAAGAGACCGTTGTAAATAATTTGCCTCCCCTCAGAGATGTGGGCCCATTTTAAAGAAATGTGATGCAACGATATAAATTTTAAGTGCGAGAGGTTGGAAAACAATTAAGTTGACCTCTGGAATGTTGCGCGGATGAAATAAATTGCATTATATACTATAAATGTAAGTCAGCGTGTTACGTTGATACAAGAACGTGCTGCTCTGTAAATTTTTATTTTTTATCTATTGGTCATTAAAGCAAAAATATTGCATTATATTATGTTTAATTACTTTCGACGTCACGGCGGACCAATCTTTATATTCAAACTCATAAGAAATATATATATATATATATATATATATATATATATAATTCGGCGAATTTTGTAACAGAAGTTTCTCGTTAAAATGAATGTTCACAATCAGAGTTGCTCCGTATCTGTTTCATGACAACATCTGCTGTATAATTAACGCAATGCGGGCGTATATCGGCGTGTTGTCGTTTCATTGATGTCTATGACTCCTATTTTCCAAAACCGGATGCCGTCATGTCTCCCCAGAGGTCTTGCGTTGCACGTGTGGTTCAATAGCGTAACGAGATTTACATTAAATTAGATCTCAACCCTCATTTTAATCTTGATGTCAGCGTTAAAGTCCAATTCCTCGGAACCACTCATAATCATTGATAGTAAAGTGGTCGATGAGAATATCGGCAAAGATCAAGCAAATAATTTACGTTGTCCGCTGATACGAGATGTCAATTTCACTCACATAAACTATTCCAATTAATATTGACTGCTCACATTTTTTTGCAAGCGATAGTTTAATGCTAGAGAATGTAGGATATTCCGGCTAATCAATTGAGTATAGACTCTTTACGGTGGATCTACGAGACGCAACGAGACACTCTCAACAAGGTATACTTTTAAAATCTATTTTTGATTGTTATCTTTCCCTGCATAAAATATAAAAAAATCCATCAAGTATTTAATTAAACGTCTCGCACCCATATAACGCTACGCTCCATACGAACATTTTTAGCAACTATTTCCTAATTTTCACATTTATATTACCCGTAAGTAAATTCCTCTTTTTCGTGAAAGCCTTCCTTGCCTGTGCTATTCTAATCTTTATATCCACTATACTTCTACCATCCCTAGTTATTATGCTTCCCAAGTAGCAAAATTCCTTAATTTCCGTCAAAATATTCATTCCCAATCTAACACCCTTTGTTATTCCATACTAGACTCCATTACCATGGTTTTCCCTTTATTAATCCTCATATTAAACTCTTTCTCCAGGACAACGTTCATGCCATTTATTATGGTTTCCAAGTCTTCTTCTGACTCCCCTAATACGATATCGTCGGCAAAGCGTAAGGTTTTTATTTCAGACTTAAATGCGGTGAAATGAAGCCATTATGGCTCCTATTGGAACAGTCGGCCAGTTGAACTGGTCCAAACATGAAGAAAGGTATTCTGTGTCATCGTCATCAGAAGGTCGTAAGATCCCGACATTTCTAATGCAGGTTTTTGTACCACTTTTAAGTGAATAAGATAAGCTATTAAAAGGAAGATATCACAACTTTGATATACTCATGTACCCTGTCACACATAAAAAATATTCAAGAGTACGTTGTAATAAAATTTAAAGTATTGTGTATTAACAATATTGCCACATTATTTGTTATTATTTTGTTTGTAACTTTAGTTTTATTATAATTTCAATGACATTAACAAATGAATTAGTAAACATGTCTTTACCCACAAGAACTTTGTATTGTAGCTGATGTTATGGTGTGGTTGTGAGCGAGGGGCAGTTTACGGTGTGCATTCGGTGCGAGTGGATCGAGTTGAATAAAAGTGTTTTTATAAAACCTGCTAGTACGATTATTGACTGAGACCCGTGACAGTTTGGTGGAGACGCCAGGTATCCTCAACACGGGTCCCATTAGAAGAAGCCGTCGCCTTAAACATTTGCCACCTGAGTACGGAGTTTATTTGAAACAGCGTACGAGGGTTATAAAGATGGCGACCACGACAGCTGTTTCACCTTTAACCTCCTGCCATCAAGTTAGGAATCCGACAATATTCAAAGGTGAGACCAGCCAAGATCCAGACAAATGGCTAAAAGAATACAAACGGGTCGCCAAACACAATCGCTGGGACGACACAGTGTGTTTAGCCAATGTGTACTTCTTCTTAGAAGATACGGCGAAACAGTGGTTCGAAAACAATGAAGACCGACTTAGTTCCTGGGACGTATTCGAAGAAGGGATAAAAGCAGCTTTCGGTGACAGCCAGAAACTTAAAAGGCGTGCGGAGGAGCAATTGAAGACGCGTGCACAAGGATCAACGGAAAGCGCAATGTCTTACATACAGGACGTCATTGCACTGTGCCATCGAGTAAACTCGTCAATGGACGAAGAAGAGAAAGTTGGTCACTTGATGAAGGGCGTCGCAGAGAACATTTACCAGGCCATTCGTATCCTGAACATTACAACAACAGAGGAGTTCATAAAATGGTGCCACCACATAGAGCTATCACAACAGAGTAGAATAGCTCCACGACGCTATGAACGTTTACCTAACGTCGCTTCAATGACGAAGGTGGATGAGAGACAAGATATGGCCACTCTAATAAGACAGATCGTCAGAGAGGAAATACAGAAAGTGTTTATGCCACAAAATATAGAACCGCAGCCGTTAGATTTTGAGGGAATAATAAAAGAAGAAATACAAAGAAGCATGGCTCCCCTTTCGAGGCCCGAACCAGCGTACGTCGCAGAAAGACCACAGATAAGTTATGCTGCCACGATCCGTAACAAACCGAGACAGTCGTATATCGTGCAATCCCGTCGACAATCCTCGAGTCAACAGAAGGAATCACCACGACGACGAACAGATGTTTGGAGGACTACAGACAATACACCCGTGTGCTTCCATTGTGGGCGTCCAGGCCACGTGGTACGTTACTGCCGTGAACGGAGGCAAATCTTTGATGACTACTACGCCGACAGACGTCAACAACCAAGAAGACAGAACGAAGACGACGAATACAGCCGAACCGCCGATCGCAGTCCGTCCCCACAAAGAAGCAGATCACCTGCACGCCGCGGACGTTCACCGTCACCATACAGACGATCCAGCCGTTCATCCAGCCAGGAAAACTGAGATGGGCGACCACCTACGGAGGTGCGGCCGCTGCTGATAAAAATCCTCCTTGGACGACAGTCGCTAGGATGACGGGGAATTACGTAAATATCGACATCGACGATCAGCCAGCTAGAGCCCTCGTAGATTCTGGAGCCTCCTATTCTGTAATAGCCGATGCTTACCGCCGACAGTTCAAGAAGACCATGATAAAAGACGATAGAGAAATTACGTTGAAGACCGCCAACGGAAGTCAGGTACGGTCTATTGGAACCTGTACTTTTAGAATCAGTATTAACGGCCAGACTCAACCATTTCAATTTATAGTCATCCCTGAATGCAGTCATAATGTTATTCTAGGATGGGACTTCCTCGAGGCGTCGCAGGCCGTCATAGACTGTGGCGACGCTGTACTCTACCTTGACGAGGCAAGTG
Source organism: Eucriotettix oculatus (assembly GCA_034510155.1). NCBI lineage: Eukaryota > Metazoa > Arthropoda > Insecta > Orthoptera > Tetrigidae > Eucriotettix > Eucriotettix oculatus. Next base: position 164,298,269 of record CM067376.1, read on the forward strand.
AAAAATGTTCAGATGTACCACAAGGTGTGAGTCGGATATTCGTACTAGAAGACACGTTTGTTCCGCCTGCATCAGCAAAGCGAATCCGAGTCCGTGCCACGAACGCTGACAATTGTGACCTATTCGTGAGTTGTAATAAGACACTGCTATTCGGAAAGGAATTGTACGTACCGGCGTCAATATTAAACATTTGCGATGGCGAAGGAGATATTTGGGTCACTAATGGCAAGAATCAGTCGCAGCTAATCCCTAGAGGAATTTGCATTGGAATAGCCGAGACAATACACGAGGGCCAGCTCTGTAGCCTCGAGGAAAGTACACGACAAACAGACGTACGACGGAAAGCCGACGAGGAGGCTACGCAGTTGCTTCTTGGAGCCAATCTGACACAGGAGCAGCGAAAGCAAATACAGGACGTACTAAGAGAATTCTCCAACGTATTCGAATCCGGGAAAGAGTCGATACCTCTCCGAAAACCTACGGTTAAACATCGCATCAACACTGGGGATAATCATCCGGTTAGCCACAGACCTTATAGAATGTCACCAGCAGAGAGACGGATCATACACGAAGAAGTTGACAAGATGTTAAAAAAGGGCATTATTCAACCTTCAGAAAGTCCGTGGTCATCCCCTGTAGTTCTCGTAAAGAAGAAAGACGGGAACTGGCGTTTTTGCGTCGACTATCGCGGATTAAATCGAATCACTAAGAAAGACGTATATCCCCTTCCACGGATTGATGACACGTTGGATTGCTTAAGCGGAGCAGTATACTTTTCAACTATGGATCTTCATACTGGCTACTGGCAGATCGAGGTAGACGAGGCGGATCGGGAGAAGACCGCGTTCGTGACTCCAGATGGACTTTATGAGTTTAAAATGATGCCATTCGGTTTGTGCAACGCGCCAGCAACGTTTGAGCGTATGATGGATAATTTGCTTCGACATCTTAAGTGGAAGACGTGTCTGTGTTACATGGACGATATTATAGTATTCTCCCATACGTTCAAGGATCACCTAAGCCGCCTAGTTACTGTAATGAAGTGTTTACAAGATTCAGGCCTTCGATTGAATTCCAAGAAATGTCTCTTTGCAGCATCGGAGATAAAGATTCTTGGGCACTTAGTGAACGGTAACGGGATTCGTCCAGATCCGGACAAGATTAGAGCAGTCACAAATTTTCCCATCCCTCGGAAGACCCGTGACGTCAAGAGTTTTCTTGGACTCTGTTCGTACTTCAGGAGATTTATAAAGGACTTTTGCATCAAGGCTCGCCCGCTCCAAGACCTTCTTAAAGGAGACACTAAATTCCTGTGGAACGAAGAACAACAAAGATCCTTTAATGTTTTGAAGAAAGCTTTGACGTCCGCTCCTGTACTTGGGTTATTTGAAGAGACAGCGCTCACAGAATTACACACTGACGCAAGCGGTTACGGAATAGGTGCCGTGCTGGTGCAAATTCTGGATGGCAATGAAAAAGTAATTGCATACGCCTCTCGAATATTGTCTAAAGCCGAAAGAAATTATTCAACAACCGAAAGGGAATGTCTCGCTGCTGTCTGGGCGATTAATAAATTTCGGCCATACTTATTTGGGAGACCATTCACTGTCGTAACTGACCATCACTCCCTGTGCTGGTTGACTAACCTCAAGGACCCGTCAGGTCGTCTGGCAAGATGGGCGCTCAGACTGCAAGAATACGAAGTGTCAGTCGTATATAAAAATGGACGTGTACATAAAGATGCTGACTGCCTTTCAAGGAATCCGTTGAATGATCAAACGGACTTGGACTGCAGGGGTCCCGCTGTAGCTGCGTTGACCAATATCACCGATGAACAACGTCGTGACGAGAATCTGCGGAAGATCATCGAAGATCTGGAAAATGGAAAACCGAGAAAGGAAGGATTCCACTTAATTGATGGCACATTGTATAAGCGAAATCATATTCCAATGGGACGGAATTGGTTAGTCGTCATACCGGCACATATGAAAGTAGAGATTCTACGATATTTTCACGACGCACCATCGTCCGGACATTTAGGATTCGCTAAGACTGCAGATAGGATTAGGCGCAGATACTACTGGCCTGGCCTCTGCAAAGATGTAAGGCGTTACGTGCGCCATTGCCGGGAATGTCAGCGAAGGAAAAGTGTACCACAACTGCCGCCCGGACAACTGATATCGATTCCACCTGCAGTGGCTCCATTCCACAGAATTGGAATTGACCTTCTAGGAAGATTTCCGAAGACGATTTTAGGCAATAAGTGGATAATAGTATGTACGGACTACCATACGCGTTATGCGGTAACCCGAGCCGTTCCAACAGCGGAAGCTGCAGAGATAGCCAAGTTTATTGTAGAAGAAATCGTTCTCAAGCACGGCGCGCCTCGTGTTATGATCTCGGATAGAGGTCAAGTTTTTCGGTCCAAGTTGGTGAGCGAGATAATCGCACTGTGCAATATCACTCACAGGATGACAACAGCCTACCATCCGCAGACGAATGGCCTAACAGAACGATTCAACAAGACTTTGGCGGACATGCTTTCTATGTACGTCGACCTCGAACAAAATGATTGGGACACTATACTGCCCGTTGTAACTTTTGCATATAACACTGCAAAACAAGATACCACTGGCTTCACTCCGTTTTTCCTTGTCCACGGGCGAGAGGTTGAGACAACACTGGATACACTGTTCCCACTAGTAACAGATGATGGGCAGGAGGATTACGTCAAACAACTAATAACCAGGACGGAGGAAGCTCGGCAACTGGCGCGGATTCAAACCTTACGCGCGCAGGGAAAGGATCAAATAAGATACAACGCGAAACACAAGGCGGTATCTTATAAACCAAAGGATCTTGTATGGCTTTTTACACCGATACGAAAAGTTGGTCTATCCGAAAAACTTTTGAGGCGGTACTTTGGGCCCTATCAAATAACACGGCAGCTTTCCGATGTCACGTACGAAATCGAAGACTACGATCCATCGTCCAGAAAGCGTAAACGGAAGGATGTCGTCCACGTTGCACGCATGAAACCCTACCACGACCCAGCAAAACAGCTCAGCGAGAACGACAAGACTGCCATAGCCGGTGGTGATCCAGGACACGATACTCCACACACAAGCAGGCAGCCATGCGCCTGAACCATCGATAGCATTGAAAACAAACAGCGGGTCGCTGTCCTCCTGGAAGAGGAGCAATGCCACATTATTTGTTATTATTTTGTTTGTAACTTTAGTTTTATTATAATTTCAATGACATTAACAAATGAATTAGTAAACATGTCTTTACCCACAAGAACTTTGTATTGTAGCTGATGTTATGGTGTGGTTGTGAGCGAGGGGCAGTTTACGGTGTGCATTCGGTGCGAGTGGATCGAGTTGAATAAAAGTGTTTTTTATAAAACCTGCTAGTACGATTATTGACTGAGACCCGTGACAATATTTATAACTAAACCTTCGTGTCTTTATTTTAGCTTTGTTATAACTGTATACATATTTTTACTATTTATGATTTTTTTGTATTAGCCTATTTGTTTTTTAACTTAATTTCAGAAATCAATGTTTAAAATGATTCGTAAAATTTATGCTATTCAAATATGAATGAAGACAACTCTTTTCGACATCATAGAGGGACAACGTCCGAATAATGAGATGTGACCGTAGACTAAATATAAACCTGTATATAAAAAAACTATGTCAATGAATGGAAATTTTTCAACATATGACATGTAATCATTTCCTTTTGGTTATGTGAACCTTTAAATGGATTGAATTCTACGTGCGGAGTCATAGGGACTTGTTTAGCGGATTTCTTTGGTTGATACCTAAGATGAATCGCTCACAGATGCTCTCAGCTGTTCCTTTTTGAGAACTTTCGAAATAAGCATTTTAATTTATCATTATTCTCGCTTCACATTTAACTATCTGTTAATCCCTCGTGAGCCTAATTTTATTAATCCCATAACCCACTTTAGTATTTGTTTCCAATATTCGCATTCGGAATACATATTCATTTTGTCGAATGTCTGTTCTTTTACTGGCTTTAGAATTTATTTTGAAAAAAGAACTCTCAAAATTTCTTTCAGTGAATGAAAGTCAAAGAATATCCCTTTGTCGGTGTCACACAGCAGGCGCTTTAAGTGGTTCTTCTTAATCTCCTGCACTAGTGTCCTTTGGGTTTCTTCTAGCCACAACCGTGCGCACACAGACTAAATATAAGTCGTAACTTTGTACAACTTACCATATAAAAGTTACTAGTCCAATATCTTCCTTTATACCATTTTCCTTCTCAATAATTTCACTGATAGTCATAATTTGATTTAAATATTCGGTTTATTGAATTTACTTAAGTTTTTTACTTTATATATATTTAAATTGAAACAATATAATTTTTTTGCTGAAGTTCTGTAAATGGAATCAATCTGAACAAAATATTTTGAAGTAAAATGCGAAATATTTTAAATGCTATGGAATATATGGTTTAATCTGTAACAGGGATGTTATTTATTACGTTTAAAACGTTTATTTTATATAATATTGGGTATATTTCACTAACGTTAATATATAAAGCTTTTAAATTTAATGTTAATTAACTTCTATTTAATGTATTTTACCGTTCCGGTAACATTTTCGTATATTCGTCTCTCAGAATGTGCTGTAAATTCGATTCAAAAGATTTTCAAATGAATAATTTCTCATTTGTCTCCGAACTACAAAAATAGTACATTATATATAACGAATCATCAGTAAAACCAATATTATGTTTGTATCCATAGTTATAAAGAGAATTAAAATCTGTATAATTGTTATGTTTTATAATTCTGTCTTATTGAAGGGATTCGCCCGATCTACGTACAAACCATGGTTATAAAAGTATTGTTATAGCATTGAAATCCCCAAAGTTGTTCTAAAACTTTCAAATTATTTTTAAATTCGTTAATATCGACCTTGGCTGCGGTGAGTTGATCGATAAATTGAAATTTAGAGTACCTTTAGAAAAGGGGTGCTCAAACTTGAACTGCTGGAGATCTACCTCAATATTGTTAGACTCCGATCGATCGATTCTGAGAGTCTCCAAGTATATGTGATACAGGATTGTGGTCTAGGTAGGAAGGGTTA